>CM076608.1:46524145-47077816 GCA_038502775.1 Hippodamia convergens | reverse complement strand
AATGGCTGAATGAAGCAACCAGTAAGGATTCATTCATCAATTGGAAAAAAATTCCACTTTCAATTAGTCGATACAACAAATTGCTGAATAAAATTATAAATAAAGCTGAACTCTCGCTTATTGTACGTATTATACATTTTGTACATACCTACTCCAAATGTGATTTGTTTCTTCATTCGGGCTCGTCTGACCAATGGCATAGCGCCTATTCGCGAAAGATGTCAAATACGGGTACGGAATGTCTAAATGCATACCGAACGTGGATTTTTTAGATTTGAAATAACATGTCAGGATTGCTAACGTTCTGAATTTATTTTCATATCAATGGTGCCATGCCATTCTTGAATGTGTGACAAATTGAGTGGTAAAAACTAGATGGCGCTAAACCTAATGGTTGTTTCCATATTTATAACAAAATTTAATTTGCCGCGGTTCAAACTCATATCATTTGTACACCATTCTATCTGCTCAACTCAAGATAATCTACGTTTGAAGCTTAAAACTCGAAATAACTCAAGAACATTAAAAAACTAACTAGTATTTCATGGGAAGCTGATGCAACAACACTTCGTACGACAAAGCTAGCCTATGATTTTTCTGCTTCTGAATATTGTTGCCTTGTTTGGTTGAACATTGTTCTGGTTAAAAAAATTGATAGGTACCAAGAGTTTTATCTATCAATTTCCAACCCCAGTCTTCTGGGTTCATTTGATTGCCTAGCCATGTTTGACCATCAACAATCGAAATATTTCGAAAACGGTGCACAGTATCGAGTTTCATCAGGAGTACTTTTTAAGTGTAAAATTAAATGATAATATTGCTCAAAATTCAGCTAAAAAATTCTAATATCAAAAAAGTTATGTTCAAAACAACTTGGTACGAACCGTGTAACTAGCGTCCTCTATGAGAGTCAGACATCACAACACATCCATTAGATGTATCTATCGGCTTCCAAGACATATTCGTATGAAATTTCATTATAATATTGTCATTAGTTTCGGCAAAATGGTAAAAAATGTGTATAGTTTTTTTCTTTTTCAACGCGCTGTATCTTGAATACGGATGGCGTTACGAAAAATTTTTACTGAACAGTTTTCTATCTATCCTAGAGAGGGCGTCACTTTTTTTGAAACACTCTATATCAGGGACGGGCCGAAGCCAATTTTTTGGGGGGGGGGAAATCCATCGAAAATTTTCCAACTGGACATTGAATTAACAGGACACCGTTATACATATTATGGTATATTTGTTTCGGTAAAAAAAATTCAAAATGATGAATTTCAACAGAGTGGGGAGTAATTAACTTTTTTTCCATCTACCGAACATTTAATTAAGTAGATTTTATGGAGTTTGTTTTTTCATGAAGAGGATCTTGATGTTGCTTGAAACTTTGAGAAACACAACTTGTTTGTTTCTTCAGTTTTGTAGCCCCTCTTCAATTATTTATTTCATGAAATATAAAAGCGAGGGCAAGGCTCATTTTCATCAGAGAAAAAATATTTTTTTTAAATCTATTCTTTTCATTACGAGAAAGGAGTAAATATTGGGAATCAAAGTTATGAGAAATTTACGTTTATTTTCCAATTACCCAATATTCAATAATGTGAGTTTCTTTATTTTATGGAATCTTTTTTTATGAGGAATACCTTGAAGTATGTTTGAATCTTTGAGACACACTTTTTGTCTCATTCTTTAATTTAGTTCAGTTTCATTCTTTGGTGTATCTCAAAATTTCAAGCATCATAATAAAACAAGATATTTTTCACGAAAAAAGCAGATTCCATAAAATAAAGAAATATACATGATTGAATGTTGGGTAGATGAAAAATCAATGATAGTTACTGAATACTTTGATGAGATTCATAATATTGAAACTGCTCATACGTAACATGGGTCCATTTTACAGAATAAAAGGAACAAAATTTTCAGAAAATATATTTCGTTTGATAAAAAATGAGCCTTACTTCTGCTTACACATTCCATGAAATAAAGAAAAGCAACATAACTAGGAGATAAAACAGATATTGTATGTCAAAGTGTGTCTCATGAATCAAGAAAATTCCTTAAAAAGAAACAGATTCCCAAATTAGCAGGGGAACGATTTTGACCTAAATCAGTTATATTGAAGAAACAATTTTGATCAAAATTTGCTAATTTGAGTTGGCGATTTCGATCTCTTTGCAGCGTTTATTTCAATTAGTGTTTGGAATTAAGGATGTATTTAGTGTTTCGAACGATTTTTGTTGTGACTTAGGGTATTCTGTGGTTACTACCCATAATTTTATCTCATACTTGTTGTCCTTCAGGCATTTTCTGTTCATAAAATTTTTTTTTGGAATTTTTATAAGGCACCACATAACTCAAACTTCACTTTGAATCTTTTTTGGTTCATTATTCAAATTTATTTATACATATTGTTTATTCGCAAAACTCTAACAGAATGTACGAAGAGCGTACATAAAGATGATTCCATTTATGATACCAGATGGTTTTTTTATGACACAGTCCATGCGACGTAACTGAAAAATTTACAACTAGGTACCTACTTCTTGGGGCCGCATCTCTCCCAATACTTGATAGTAAAAATATTGGGTTGAATACCATTTATTGCCGGCTATAAATATATTGTCAAGTACTGATTGCAAACAGATTCCTTCGAATTTCATAACTCTCTCGGAATTATGTATTTCAACTGCTTTGAAATTTTACCGCAACTGCTTTGAACATTTTCCAACTGCTTTGAAATGTTTTCCAACTGCTTCGAAATTTTTCCAACCGCTTTGAAAATTTCCCAACTGCTTTGAAATTTTTCCAACTCCTTTGAAAATCTTCCGACTGCTTTGAAAATTTGCCAACTTCATTCAACATTGGGGGGGGATCATCCCCCCCCATCCCCCCCCTTGGGCCCGTCCCTGGACTCTATATATTTGGTTATAAACCTGTGGGTACGAAATAATTAATGAATGAACAAATATTACTCAACACAGTTTTTCGATATTTCAATACTTTCGTGGCAGGCTTCAGCCCCTTAGCCCACCCATTATTAGCTACGTACCTGTTGCCTGTTTGCCTATTTATATAAATTTTTTGTGTAATTAACTGTTTTCAAAACATGTAGAAACCAGTAAAATCATCTTCATGCACGGCCACAATCACAGCATGCTGCTGTATGTATTTGTATTTGAGTTTTATAATTCTGAAATTCAACCATCACCTTCGAAATATCTGATATCGCGCTATAAAATGTTTAAGGGGTGTAAGGTTCCTTTAATTACTCCACATCTTATATTTCTCCTCTGACCTTATTTTTCAAAGGAGGAATCGTAATTTTAGTTGGGACGTTTGCATTGTTGTGTTTGCCGATCCCGGTCATGATCCTATTCTAAATGCTAACAATGAAAAAAGTTTCGTGAATTTTTAGATTAGATGCTTATTCCGGAAACGAATTGGATATATGTTACAGATTAATCTTCCATTTCGTAACGGCTTCGAAAACAAAACGAATTCATGAAAAAATTAGATTTGGGCTTTTCAGGATTTGATTTCGCTGCAAACGTATGCGAGCCCCTATTGTTATACAGGGTTGAGATAAAGTATGGAAACTAAGTAAATATCTTTTGAACGAAAGGTACAATATTTATGATATTTTCAGGTAATGCAAAGGCTCAAAATGTATCTGATGTACACTCTACACTGTGTCCCAAATTTGTTGAGACTGCACTGTATCTCAGCTATTCTTGAAGATAGAGACATGTGGTTTTCGCTACCCTGTATCATTTTTTTGTAAAACTTTTAAATCTACGAACAGAAATATTTCAAATACTTTGGTTTCTGAAATACAGGGCGAAAACGATAATGTGCGCTTTTAGAGATGTTATTATTTCTCGAGCCCTGTATAAGAAATTGAAATTGAGCAAAAACTGTTCAATTTTCGAATGAAGTACCCTGTATTATTCAACGTCAAATTTTTACAATTATTCCTCTGAAAACATTGATGTATCATAATCTGACCTTTAATGAATTTTCTCTATTTCAGTATCGTAATAAGTTCATTACAGTACTAAAAGTAGTGCTGTAATGAAACTCATTACAGCATTGTTTCAGTTATATTTTTCGTTTTGTAGTTGACAGTACTGTCCTCCGATCGAATCGAGTTTCGAATCAAATCAATTCAAATTTCGTAAGTCACACCAACTGCCAAGATGAAATAGAAAAGTCACTAACCTGAATTTTTATTTGAATTTCGAGAGTATTTCACCAAACTTGACTGAAATAGAGAAAATATCGACTAATACTCGTTGCAGAAGGCAATTCTAACACTCATGCCTATCGAAAACTCGCTCCTTCGTCGCTCGTTTTCGAACTTCGCATTCGTGTTGGAATAGGAACTCATTCTGCAAATTGTTTCAGTATATACTATTATCTTCAAAAATTAGGAAAATCCATATTTATGTTTGTTTTTTTATTATTTGGCCATGAATTCTTTCACACAATCATTTGATTTATTATCTTTTTTTCTAACTGTCATGTGATTCAAAGCTATTTATTCAATTATATTTCAAATATAATTTCGAAATATCACTTTTCAGTATAAACTCAAAAGAAATATAAATATTATTATTGATATTTTTTGCTTGTTCACTTTTCATGCACGTATGGTCGAATTCATGCCCTACTATCAAAGAAACAAACAAAAATATGGATATTTCTAAAATTTCAATGACTTCAGAAAAAAAACATGCAAATATTTGACATTAAAATATAGAAGGTTAGAATATATATTATAAGCTGTTTTTTCGAGAAATAATAACATCTTAAAAAAGTTAACATTTTCGTTTTCAACCTGTATTTCAGGAACAAAAGTAGTTGGAATATTTTTCTGTTTGTGGATTTAAAAGTTTTACAAATAAGGGACACAAGGTCCCGAAAACTGCACGTCTCTATCTTTAATAGTAGCTGGGATACAATGCAGTCTCAACCAATTTGGGACATAGTGTACAATTTATTGTTGATAATATACCCTCAACTTTCTTAATTCATATGAGACTTACTGTAAATATTTGCAAATGTTGAAAGTCCTTGGGATTTCGAATGCTCCTATTCTGGGTTTAGTGAAAAAAATCTATAAAAACGACGAGTTTTTTACTGAACAAACTCCTATTATTTTTCAGTTCTCTCTCTATCCTAGAGAGAGGAGAATCAACTTTTTTTGAAAAACCATATACAGGGTGAGTCGGGAGGAACGGACCAAACTTCAGGTGTGTATTCTATAGCTCGAAATAATATAAAAAAACTCATATGTTGTTATCCGATTTTCATTTGTTCTCAAACTACAGCGTCATCATAAAAAACAACATTTTCTATATTAAAATAGTTTCATTTATAGCATTATTTGAATAAATGCACGAAAATCCCACCATTAACCCCGAAACACATTCGTCTGCGAAGGGCTCTCGATGCTTTTCTGATTGATTCGTGATTTTCTTTAAAATGAAATGCCGTATTTCTAATGCATCGAATGAAAGCATCCCGAGTGTCAACTTTAACTTTGTATACCTCGTTCTTGAAGCAGCCCCACAAACAATAGTTCAATGGTGTGAGGTTTGGAGATCTTGGAGGCCAACTAATACGACCACAGCGACCAATCCATAGTCCGAGAAACTCTTGATCTGAATATTGGTTGACCTTATTTAAATATTCTAATTACCCTATAGTTTGAAAACAAATGAGAATCGGATAACAACATATGAGTTTTTTGGAATTATTTCGACCTGCAGAATACACACCTGAAGTTTGGTCCGTTCCTCCCGACTCACCCTGTATATAATGATCTCAAGTGCCCTAGGCACTTCTTATTGCTCCCGTGATGCACACAGGCAAGCATCTATACTTTATCGAGCATTTTCTTCGTCGTACTTGTCTGATTTATTTCAGCAAATCAGGACAATCCCACAAATGTGATTATAGGTATCACAATCATCTCAATATTTTTGAGTAACAACCCCAATTCCTATTATGCCCCTAACAAATTGATGCAAAAATTTACGTGAAGTATCTTTATTATTCAAAACTTTTTTAACTTAGTTCGCTTCAGAGAGTGACACTGAAAACACAAAAAAAAATTTCAAACATAAAACAAAACTGTTTTCAACATGAAACTCTCACTGTTTCAATTGAACTCACATTTATCATAATGATACCTACATGAAGGGAAGTGTGTTTTTCATTTATTTTCCACAACAAACAGACTATGGCAATACCTGCTGATGTAATTAATTTTTCCTCATTTCACAGCTTCCTACTGGAATGGATTGCAATGGAGAGAATGCGAGACTTGGGATATCCTGGATATGTGATGAACAACGCTGAACTGTCGCCGGAATAAATTTTTTCATCCTTTTGAATTCGGATTAATATTATTTGGAATGTTGTACCCTTTACTTATGTACATTGAGAATTAATGTAAATTAATTGAATGATATATTGAGAATAAAATTAATATATTAGATATAGCAGATGCATTTCAATATTATAATTTTTTCCTTCCACGAAATTTCCACAATTAATTCAGCAATAAGTCTTCGTGGAACTCATAAAAACAAAATTTATAAAAAGTCACCTATGTGTACCGGGTAATAAATGAAAGGTTAATGACTATAGTAGTTCCTACACCATTTCCAATAATTGGTATTCAGAAATCGTCAATTGACATTCAGAAAACATCACTTGTATTTCAGAGTTGTCAATTGTATTTCAGAAAACATCAAATGTTATTCAGATTTGTCAATGATACGAAATACATTTGATGTTTTCTGAAATACAATTGACCAATCTGAAATTCAATTGACGCTTTCTGAAATTGAAGTGACGAATCTGAAATACACTTCACGGTTTCTGAATTACACTTCGAAATGTAAAAAAAATATGATTCTTAAAATTAGCATGAAATGGTTTGTGACACGATACTTTTTTTATAATGCCGCAAATGGGACATCACTTTGTTATTTCAAATGCAAACAATTTTTTTTTTAATTATTACTTGCAAAATGTCTCCAATTTTTCGTTTGAAAGGTAGATAGATAACTGTTCTTTATTGAGAATAAGACTAAATGAAAAATCAAAAAATTCTTTGTCTTCATTGAGGCCCTACCGTTTCATGAAAAAATTGCTACTTTCGGACCAACTAAATAATTTTTTTAGTAAATGAAGAAGAAAAGTTCCACATCTCCAGTCACATGCTAAAAAGAACTGCTTATATCATCTTTAATTCTTTAAGACTTTTAGAAGAAACTTGGCTTCACAGTCGCGAAAAGATTTGGCATTTTCATCACCCGGCAAACTTGAATGGGGGCCTTGATTTAGGGTCACTGCTGAAATCTCAAAGAGTGGAAGCAGTTCTTTCAAGCGTATGAATGAAGATAAAGATATATAGAACTTCTCTTTTGACGTTAGTGGATGTCGACATTTGTCTTCATTTACTACATTTACTTTTGTCTCTGAGGGATATGGGATACTGATGAGGTTAATAAGGCCGAAACCGGTATATCTCTTCTCTTAGTGACAAAATCTGATTTCAATTCAGACTCATGAAGAAAGATCTGTAAGCCTACAAATTGATGATAGTTTTCATTTCGATTATTACAATTTTGAATTTAAATATGTTTTAAAAATGTACTTTGTCTATCACAGTCAAAAGTCAAAGGCTATCGACAGAAGTAGCGTTTCCTATTTTTTCGAAACCTCACTAATTCTCTGAAATGATAATGTTCAATCAGGATTGTTGTGATGTTTTGATTGAATTTAAATTACATACATCATTATCGGGAATAGGTCAGTATGCGGAAACTTTAGTCCTTTTTTTTAATTCTCTGAAACCGAAATAGTTTTTTCTTGAATTCTGCAGATTGAACGAATTTGCCAAAGAATTAGATCAAGGTTTTTTGTAAGACGATTTGAAAAGTCTCATATATTATGAAATTGAAAAAAATGTTCGAGACTCATATTTTTTTTGCCATGCTGGTAGTTTCTCTAAAATGTCATAGACATAAATAATTTCCTTCTACTCTATGTTCGTAAAAACATCAAAATGTTAACCTAACTTTTAGAGAGGAGGGTTTTGGATTTCCACAAACAGAAAATATGTGAAAAACAATAAAATATAATTATTTTTTGGAGTAATTGTTTTCCAACATGAGTGCGAAGACTGAAGCTAGCCTAAGAAATTTCTTCATTTTCAATCCAACCTACTGTGTTAAAGAAGATGAGGTACTAATCAGAAACTTATAAGAAAATTTTTTGATCATGTTTCTGATCTTTTAGGAATTGAACAAAATTCTTTACTATCATCCAGTTACGGACCATTGCGAGGTGCAGATAAAGAATGTTGGATTGGTTGAAGGAATACTAAGTTTTACAGGGTAATAATGCAATATTTATTTTTCGTATTTACTCTTTTCCAAACTACATCTAACGAAGATTTTTCTAGAATATAAAATCTCCTATGACAGTTATTGTTATGATTACTCAAAAATCTTCTAATTTGTAGATCTACTGGGAAACATGTTTAACAATGTTCCTTGGAAACTTCTAGATATGTTTTCTAGATTTAAATTATAAAAACTCCAAATTGCACGGAAGTACAAGAAAAAAAATTTCTGAGATGATACTGACCTGTATCATTTGAATTAGTTATTTGTTTGTATTAATTATAATTTCCTCCATTATGACAATTGATTTATTAGAGTAGGTTTCAACATCGTTGTGCATAATTTGTTTCAGAACAAATCCTAGAAAATGATATAAATTTGTGTTTGAAATGAGGATGCAGTTTTTCTCTTGGGATATTTTTTATGAAAGTATATCGCTTACAACGCTGTCTTAATGCATGTTTAAAATGAAAACTTGTATGAAAAATACTGAAATCCACTTAGTTGTTTTAATATTGTTGATTTAAATAAATCTTATTTGGGAAACATGTTTTTTTCAGGACATTTAAGGCAAATTCAGATTTTACAAGTTTACATACCCAAAAAACAAGGCAGTTAATTCTAGAAGTGGAAAAAGATTTTTGGATGGTTCTGGTAAATATCTCAAATTGGTATCAAAGTTTTGTGATATGCAGTTTTCAATGTTCAATTGAAAAAGAGCTTAAAATATGTCAATTGGACTAAGCTTCTGCTCATGCTGTCATTGTACAATCAGCCCTGATTTTTTATTAGATAGAATTCCTGATGGTTTCTTAGACTTTAATACATATAGAGAAGATAGTAGGACTTTGAATCATCATTGTTTTCTACATCCTCATCAATTTTTTCATTTAGTTCCGACTGATCCCTAACTATATGAAATCATATTATATTAAAAACAAACTGCACAATTGCAGAATTATTATTTTTGGTCAGGATCGGGTGTATTTTTCTTTGTTAATCAAATTGCAGATTATGGAGATACCCACCAGTTCTAAATTTAAAGATGGAGCTATGATATGTGATTATTTGGAGGATGAAATTCAAGATAAAGTATATGAATCCGTTTTGAGGCATGCATATGCCATGTATAGATTATTCTGGAACACATTCCAATATACAATACGTAAAGAGGGTGTTGAAGTGCTGAAAACAAGACTGGGAAATTTTTATTCAGCGGTCAGTATCATTTCAACCACAGTTGCTTGATAGATAGGTAGTTTTACTCATTTCTCCTTTAACCTCTTTTTGACCTATTACTGTTTGATCCTTGCTTGAAATAATAAATATTGCTTGAAATATTTGATATGTATCCTGCAGGGTATACAGGGTGATTTTTTCAAGTGTTTCATTAGAACTATTCCAGGAAGGAATTGTAATACAATTTCAAAATTTTGTTTTTGTTTGTTTGTAAAATATTTTCAAGCAGAGTCTACTTCTGGTTCTACCAGAAACAAATGTTAACTCTGTTATTTCAAATGTAACACCCTGTATATTTAAACATATTTGAATTCTTCGTTCAATTCTCCACCAATTTGTTGGATGATATGCGCAACCACTACAAGCAATTTCAAATTTTATGTCAGAAAGATTGTCTCAAATTAGTGATTATATTTTCAAAATCCCTCAGTGTAATATGTTAATTTCGCAATAGTGGAATAAAATAGAGTACAGGGTGGTCAGAATTCGATGTTTTAGTACTACATCTCCTAAATTAAGCGAGATAGGAAGAAAGTAATATACATGTCATGTTCTCTTTTTTCGAGAAACATAAATTGCTGAAAACCGCAAGTCGCTAAGGTGTCTAGATTCCATGCTACAGGGTGATTTTGAAATTTGGCGAATTATCATAATTGGCTATAACCTGTGCAGTATTGCCGCTACGCTCTCGAAATGAAAACATCTTTAGCGCAGTTTTTTTAGTACTTTTTACCAGTGCTATCGAACTTTCAGTGCCTCTTAAAATTTTAGAGAAATAAAAAAAATTATTTCTTTTCAAATGGAAACCATAGTGTGCTCTGGTAATTTTCAATAGACTTTTCTTAGACAATTTCAAAAATATATATCATGATATACTTCCAAGCTTGAATATAAAAATTCTGAAAAAACCACTTTTAGGTCAACATAATTTAAGCAGGCTCAAGTTCGATGACTTCCTCAGGTGAAAAGAAATGAATCAAAATCCCTTTTTGATTTTGTTCATTGAAAACTGGTTTTTCGGATTTTTCGATATTTAAGGTCGGAAGTATTTCATAATATATTTTTGAAATTGTCTAACAAAAGTCTATTGAAAATCATTATAGCATTCCATTTGAAATTTTTTTTTTAATTTCTCTAAAATTTGAAGGGGCACTGAAATTTTGATAGCACTGGTGAAAAGTACTGAAAAAAACTGCCCTGAAGATGTTTTTATTTCGAGAGCGTAGCAGCAACACTGGGAAAGTTATAGCCAATTATAATAACTGGCCAAATTTCAAAATCACCCTGTAGCATGGAAACTAGGCACCTTAGCGAATTGCGGTTTTCAGTAATTTAAGTTTCTCAAGAAAAGAAAACATGACATGTATATTGCTTTTTTCTATCTCGCTTAATTTAGGAGATGTGGTACTGAAACATCGAAATGTGACCACCCAGTACAATTATTCTGTTTCTGGTATAACTTATGAGGAAATTTTATACAGGGAGTCTGAAGCAGGGCTTCGAAATGGGCCTTACTAAAACTATGAAAACTCATTCTATTTCAAATGGTAACAATATAATTTTGTAATTCCGATCGATTGCTTGTCAAAACTAGTTTCATCCCTTTTAAATTTAATATTAGCTGTTACTGAAGAAAATTCGAATTCCAGGAATAAAGACAGGTTTCGTAATCTAAAAATAAATTTATTGAGACGATTTTTAATTATAGTCACGTAAATGTGTCAGTTCATTTATAATGCATTCTTAAGAATTGTCATTCACTATGCAAAATGTCTTTATTCGTGAAATTCGAATTTTATTCAATAACGGCAAAACAACTGATTTTAATTCATGAAATGTTTGGCACACACTAACTAGTTTTTGATGAGCAATTGATCGGAATTACAAGATTATATGGTTACCATTTGAAAAAAATGGGATTTTATAGTTTTATTAAGGCTCATTTTCAAGCTCTGTTTCAGGTACCCTGTATAGGGGTCTGAACAGTATGATTGTACCCTATTTTATTTCACTGTAGCAAAAATAAACATATTACACTGAGGGATTTTGAAGATATAAACACTAATTTGTGACAATCTTTCTGACAAAAAATTTTACAATTGAGTTATAAGAATTGCTCAAAGTGGTTGCTCATATCATACATTAAATAAGTGTAGAATTGAATGAAGAATTCAATTATGTTCAATTATGTCTTTTCCTGTACAACCGGAAGTATATTCTGCTTGACAATATTTTACAATTCAAGTTCATGTACTCTAAAACAAAAACAAAAGCTTGAATTTGTTTTAAAATTCCTTCCTCAGATAGTTCTAATGAAACCCTTAAAAAAATCACCTGTAATTCATAGAACCTAATCATTTTCCAAATAACTATAAACAATATGATATTTGTATTTGGATATATTCATTTGAATTTAGGTCTTTATTTTAAAGAAGTCATTTATGTTTCAGTCGGAATTAAGAATTCTTCTGAAAATATCTAAAAGTACTCTATCTGTATTTTTTAAAATTATTATTAAGCTTTATATTTGAACATGATTTGAATTTTCAGTATTTCAAAAATATGAAACTGGCTCATGCTGACATCCTCAACATATTTTGTGGCATTCAATATCTGCCATTAGATAAACTGACCTTCCTCAAAGTACAATGTTTGATAAATGCTCTAGAATGTGATTTTCCGATTGTTGAACATTCAGCGTTTCTGTACAACGATCACTTGATCTGGTGAGTTCCAAATGTGTCAGTCATCAATTTTTTCATTATCGATGTTTAGGAGCGGTCTGGAACCTAGCGATATGCAAACCCTATATCAGTATTTAATACGTACGTTGTTACCGGCTAGTGTAGAAGTGGAACTTCAAGGCGGCTCAATGCCCAGAAATTCGAATTCTCCATTTTCTGTGTTACGTCATGGGAGGTTCGTGACAGGCCCTACCAATTTGAAGAATGCCAAAACCACAGGGAAGATCCCAAAAATATACACTTTCTCTGGATCACCAGCTGCCTATAATCTGGTTGTGTATAGAGCATTGAGTGCATCTTTGTGTCTTTTCATAAGAGGTGAGTGTGGTTGAATCATTTCAATTGTTAAAATAAATATGGTGAGGTTGGTGTGTTTGTCTCCTAATAACTGTTGCAGCAGATATCAGACAACTAGAGTTATCAACATAGTCTCAGAATTGATTTAAAAATATTCGCTTGGGAAATAATCAATTCTTAGAAATTTTGCATCTCATTCAGTAAAAATTATAACGAAGTTGGTAATTGCTCCATTTTTACTTTAAATAAAAAAACACGTGTGGCACTCGAGGATTGCCGCGGTAAAACTATTGCATAGCACCTATTCATAAATAAGAAGATAATATTGTTGATTTAAAATATTTTTTTTAATTTATCTTACAATACATGTAGGTTCTTCAGGAATGTTTATCATTGAAACTATAGGTTTAGGGTAACTGAAATAAGAAACATATGTTAGCGACTTGATGTCTTCTAAATATCTGGAAAATACCGCGTCAATAGTGGTCCAATATTTTGTTGTGGATTCTTGTGGATCATTATTCATTTTTAAATTCAATTTTTCCGAAAGAAAAGTTGTCAACTGCTGTGATTTTTTATCAGCGAAGTTAATGTTGAAATCGCCAGCCAAGATAAGTGGAAATTTATTACCATTTGTACCAAGTATTTTCGACCCTTCTTCAGTGTACTCCAGTAAAGTGCGATGATTAAAATGCTTTACCTTGTCCAATTTTGGATTTGGAGAAATGTAAATTGCTTCCATGACTATGTGTAGGCCATTTCTAAGTTTGCATAAGCAATATATATATATATATATATATATATATATATATATATATATTCATATACTGTTTCGTCATAAGTTCCACCTTGCGACTTATGTATAGTTAGAGCGAGAGCTGAAGTTAATGGAAAATGTGTGTGTTTGGCTATACATTTTCTATCCGATGTTAATGAAATATTTGCCGTTTGTAATTCAATGGGAACAACGAGATTGTCGACTCCATTTTGCATTGCTAGAGTGGCTGCACGCATCCGTCTAGTCGCAAGCGTCCAAACACCGTGCCGAAGTCTGCCGAACTGAACCGACGATACACGGGTGTGTTAGGTTTCTTGGTTACGGAATTTCTACATTCGGTCGCCGCGCTCAAAGCCTGAGATAAAGCTATGCAATAGCTTGAAAATGAATGACAACACACAACAGGAACCCAGTTATCGCATACTCAAGCCACGACCATCAAAACAACCATGCCCACCTTCTACAGCATTTGTCTCCCTCATATTTGAACCATCCTATCTGATTTATAGTGATAACACAATGTTAATCAGACCAGCAGTTATTAAAGGACATAGTGAACAGCTGAACTCCTAGTAATATTATACAGATAAAGAAACTCCTTATGGAAACATATGAATATGAATGTTAAATTTGAATGAGCTCCGAGTCTAGTAGAACAGTGGAAGAATCGAAATCTCATTGCAATTCGATAACAAATAAGGAACTGGACTGTTGGAATGGCATGTCTCGGCAGGAGGGAGTGATCTCGGCTGTCGCGAATTGCAATGCACGTTAGTCGCATCCAAACGTCAGATGTGATAGCTAGACGGTTTGAAAATAAATTAGATTTGCGTAAATCAAAATGTTTACGGTTGAAGAGAAAATTCAAATCATAAAATGGTATTTGGGTGGTCAATCTATTGCGGAGACAATGAATTCAATTCTTTCTCCAAAATAATGGAAAAATTCGAGCAATGTGGATGTTTACAAACATGCCCTCATTGCAGGATTGATAGACCACCGAAGACCATCAGTGAAAGTCGTTTGACGAATGAAGTGAATGTGTGTGCTGCTGTTGAAATCAGTGCAACTTGTTCTAGCAGAGAAATTGCTGAACAAGACGATTTGGGCGCTAGAAATGTTCCGAATATTTTGAAAAGAAATGGTTACAGATGTTATAAGGTGCGAACCTCTCAAGAAATTTTTCCAGAAGACCATTTCAAAGGAATGGAATTTTGTGAAATAATGATGGAAAAAGAGAATGAGAGTAGTTCATTTCTGAGCAATATCTTATTCACTGATGAGTCGTCGTTTTTCTTGAATAGAAAACATAACCCATCCGTAGTAAGATATTGGTCTAGGAGGAATAAGCACCTGAGTATTCCTGTGCATACCCAGTATCCCAAAAATCTTAATGTTTGGACTGGAATACTAAGGAATTACATCATAGGGCCATTTTTCATGGAGGGTAATCTAAATGCTTCTAAATATTTGGAGCTTTTAGAAAATCAAATTATTCCGACAGTTCGACAGCTACCAATTAATTTCGATGATGTCTGGTTTCAACAGGATGGCTGTCCCAGTCATAACGCGAGAATAGTCACTGAATATTTGAGGACGACTTTTTCTGACCTTTTCATTTCGACAAATGGGACTATCAAATGGCCCCCCAGATCTCTAGATTTATCTCCCAATGATTTCTTTCTTTGGGGATATCTGAAAAATTTGGAGTATGGGCAAGAAATTGAAAGAGCGACAAATATTATTGAATTAAGGTCCAAAATAATCCAACTTTGTACCAAAATAGCAAGTATGCCTAATCTTCTCAGAGACATGAGATTATCTCTTTATAATGGATTTGGCTACTGTTTGGCACAACAAGTAGGATTATTTGAACATTCAATTTGAATTTGTCGATCTTCAATTTCTCATATTTAAGAATTTCATTTTGTTTTCTTTTTTTATTTTCATAGAATTGGTTTTTGTTTTTTAATTTCTTCTCATAGAATGTATTTTTGTTTGTCAATTTTTTCTTTTTCTAGAATTTATTTTATTTTCAAACCACTTTTGGCGAAAAAGAACCTGAATACTAATTTCCACAGGAAGTTATTTGTGTCATTCATTGAGGCAAATAAATTTCTCGCGTCAGAGTGGAATAAAATTGTCGTATTCATTTACAACAGCAATGTAATCACCCATACCGCGTTTTGAGTGTTACTGATTCAATTCGACACTTCGCATACCATACGTTGTGCTCTACATCCCCACCTAACCAAATCTATCGGCCCAGCAGTTCATTCGATATCACTTCCCTCAGAGGTTTTGATTCTGCCACTGTTCCACTAGAATATGTACCTGTTCGAATTTACTATAGAAACTGTGATGCGGTTTTCCCGATCTGTATAACAAATTTCTCATTTCAGTGGATAAAGAGCTAACTTTGGACTTCTTCAAGAACTTCGATGCTTATATAAGTTCTAAATTAACATCTCTGGTATCCGAAATAGCTGAATACTGTTCAAAGCAAGTAACAACACCATCTAATGTACCTGAAAATGCTCCAAAGTTCATATATTTCAATAAGTTCAATTTGGCATATAAAAGTACTGTTCACCTGGACAATAAGCAATCTGGAAATGTGTCAATCAGTGAAGAACAGCTCAAGATAATAGCAGATATGAATAGTTACAATCCTTCAACTGAGGATTCAACTGAGACTGTGATCAAAACCTTGAATGATTATTGGGTAGTTGCTAAGACGTCGAATTATAGGGAATTTTATGTTGTTGAGCAACAGAAGAATGCACATCTAATAGACATAAGTAGTAAGTATCACAATCATAACAATTGGTCAAGGCAAAATGATAAAAAGCCTTGCAATATTTTTCATTATATTTGCACTGTGTTAATTGATTATTTAAACACTGGAGATCTTTTCTATTCACACTTCGAATTGTAAAATTTTTGGGATACATTTGAAATTTGAATGCTCCTGTCCAATTCGTAATTTTTGTTGTAGTCTTAAATCTTAATTTTTTTATTGAAGTTGAAGGACATCTTAAATTTTTGGTAGATCCTTACAATTTATACTAGTGAGGAGGAATTCTATAAAAAATATCTTGAAGAATTATCGAATTTTCATATTTGCATCAATTTCTGAGATATGTGTGAAAATATCTGAAAAACCATTATAAATATTTTCCATTTTTTTATTAGGCATTCTTCAGGTTTTTAAATGAATTATCATGAATTTCACTTGGGTAAAAATTTCCTCCAGTGTTTGAAGATGCTTGTTATTGGGTTTATAAATCTTATTATATTTTTTTTTTCAGATGACATAAAAAGTCTTTGTCAGTCAGAATTGAAAGGCATATTCTTTCAGCCACTTTGACCCCCTAGTACATAAGAACAACATCAATAGAAATATTGGATAATATGTATATGAAACAAATAAATACTAAATAAAAGATCATATTTATTAATAAAAGTCATAATAACACTTACAATAAATAATATAAGGAAAGGAGAACCAATCTTATCATCAGTACATATCTCTAATCTAGGATAAATATATAATAATAACACTGGACTTTCGAAACTCACATCAATTCAAGGCAAAAATATCAGCTCACAATTCGACTGTTGGAATAAAATTTCGAGTTCGGAGTCCAATCCAATTTTTTCGACCCTCAACACCCTTGAATTAATACTGTTTGGTTCCTTCCTTACAACTGCAAGTCCGCAAACTCTCATGAGGTATTGCTCACTTTCTGTTGTACGACGACCAGGATTCGTCAAACCTACATGACAGATTACGTCGATGTGAATGTATTTCTGGATAGCAAATTTGCCATCTTTGGTCGGAATCTATAACAAAAAAAAGCGTCAATATATTTGCACAGAATTCATATCAGTGGAGTGACAAAGTATCTATACTAATATTATAAATGTGAAGCTCTGTGTGTTGGTGTGTTTGTTTCTCCTCTATGGACTCCTGAAGCAGACTACCAATTTTGATGAAACTTTCATTATAATGTAGGGAATTTATTTTTTGTGGTTTTCATGTAGGGTTCATTCCCATATCAGGAAGAAATGAGAGAAAATATCGAGTTTTCATGAAAAAGTCGGTAATTAACCAGGTTTTTTCAGGCTTTTACGGCCAACGCTGGGTAAAATATAAAAGATAGAGAAACATAGAGAAAATTTTGTAGTGCTCAAGGAGTTCTATAAGAATGTCCGAAACGGCATATGTCTAACTGCTGAGGACAATCCACGATAACCATTTTTAACATTTTCAGTTCAATTCAAAATAATGTTCAATTTGAAGAGGGCTCCGGACTAGCATGGAATGAATTCACATAAAAATGAATGTGATTGTTATCTGCGGCATTTATTCGTGATGAAAATTGCATTTTACATTATAGTTTTGTCATGGATAGTTTAAAAGTTACCGCAGGATGAACGAATGCGAATTTGAGCAAGAAATTATTGAATCTACGCGAGATCGCTTTGTCACGTGCCTGTCTGTCCTTCAATACTACCTAGGTTATGAATGTGGGGTTGTGGACCTATCAGTACCGTTTTAAATTGACATATTACGCGAGCGGAGCCGCATTTTTGAGCTAGTATTGTATACAGGGAGTTGCCAATTCTACCAATAAAAGCCTTGAGTTGCCAACCAATGTTAAAAACACCAATGCGAACAACTCTTCTCAAATCTTTCGAACATGAATGTTTCATAGAAACTTAATTCAATTATATGCATCATGAGAATTCTCACTTATTGAAAAAAACAAACCCTTATTGAATTGAACTGGGAGCAGAAATGTATGACAGTAATTTTACAGTTTGCTTAGATGTAATTGGTCTGTTCCCAAAATATTAATATCTCCTGAATTCACACATAATCAGAGTAAATCATAATGATGCTCAACGTGAAAAATCCATAAGGGAAATGATAATGAAAAACAATGACAAAATGGGTAAACACAAATGAGGTTATCTGTGTAAGAGTGTATAAATATGAAAGAGAAGACCCAGATCAAAACATAATTCAAACAATATATATGAATGTGGCTGTCAGATTTTCAGAAAAAATCAACAAGTTTTCCTTCATATGGAGGAAATAACAGAAATTTGTAAATTGAAGGAAAATCAGCATACCTGGCAACATGTGAAGTTGGCCCAGCACTCCTGAATTTTCTTCTGGTACAATTGTACTAGGTTTGTGTTGTGTATCTTGAGAACCGTATGAAATAAAAACAAAATTTCAACGGCACAATTCAGCACAACAAAAATTTTCTCGAAAATCCAGATGTGGTTGGCCAACTTCACACTCTGTTGCTAGGTATGCTGATTTTACTACACTTCACTAATGTTCTTACTTTCTTCATATAAGGGAAATCCTGTTGTTTTTTTTGGAAATCTGTCCATCAGTGGTTGGCACAGTAATATAAAACAATTTTCCTTGGAAAAACAAAAGTGCTGGGCTGACTCTTTTCATTTTTGTAATTTGTCAGAAAATCTGGAGAATTTTCGTGAAAATATTTACGGCACGAAAAAGCACAAATTTTTCCATTAATTTGTGAGAAGAAAAATGTAAGTACTGGGCTATCTTTTTTCTCAATTTCGATTTCTTGTGAAACTAGACAGACTTTCGGAAAAATTCGGAAGGCACAAGTCAGTACTTGTGTGGCACAATTTTTTCCAGTCATTAGGATCCAATATTTCGAAAAGTTCTGTGCGGGCCTTTTTTTTCGGTTTTTGAAATAATTCGGTTGTTGAAAAAATTTCAACGGCACAGAGCAGCACAAACCTAGCTCAATTCAGCACAACAAAAACTTTTTCGAAAACCTTAAAGTGCTGGGCCAACTTCCCATACATACAGCATTCATCATTTCGGACATTTATCAAACCGGACAATCATATAATGTATGTTGAAAGACTGTCATATTCTTTTGATATTAGGGGTGATTGATATCAGGGATATCAATGAACTACTTAATTATTATTTAATAGCCATAATTTGGTCTAGTGAAGTAATTTTCTTCGCTATCCCACTCATTTTGATTATTTTATTTCAGTGTGCGCTTTTTTCTATTCTAATGAATGTCCAATTCCGTGTATGTTTTCCAAATTATGATTCAGTATGGAGGCAATTGTATACAGTTTTATTTGTTATATGTTTTTTAATATACATCCTCCTTCGATTTGATTTTGTAAAGAAAAATATTCGAATAACGCGATTTTGTATTTTTGTGGAAAAAATCATATGCTAACTTTAATGATGTGTGTAATCATTCATTTTTAGATCGTCCTATTATCTCCTATATTTATGTTCATGAATGAAAAACTTTGTACAATAACTTACTTTCTCCATTTTTTCCTCAATTTGAGGGTTGTCAGTCCTAAAAACGGTAGCTTCACCAAGAATGTGTCCACCTGCGGTAACTTTAAATTTCATTCCTTCATGAACTGCTCTTGGTTCTAAACCTAATCCGTCGGGGTGATTGTCAGACCATAAATAGTTGTTGTTCTCAATCTTAGATTCAGATTCAAAGGTAAGTCTTTTTGCATAACCCATTCCAATACTCAACAACTTGAGAGTCTTTCCATCGAATAAATGACTCTTTCTGTCATTTGGCCTGACGCGGTAATAGAATCCAGGTATTATTCTGGGATCTACATAGGTACCTGAAAAAAAAGTTAATTAATAATCATATTATACATCTATACTTAATATTATAAATGTGAATGTCCGTGTGTTTGTTTGTCCTCTATGGACCAGATGACTGATTTTGATAAAACTTTCACTATAATGTAGAGAATTCATTTGGGAGAAAATGGTAAGGGACAATTTTGTAGTGCTCAAAAAGTTCTATGAAAAAGTCCGCGACGGCATATGTCTAACTGCTGAGGACAACCATTTTTAACATTTTCAGTTCAATTCAAAATAATGTTCAATTTGAAGAGAGCTCCCGACTGGCATGTAATGAATTCATATAAAAATGAATGCAATTGTTATCTACGGCATTTAATTCTGATGAAAAATGCTTTTTACAGTATAGTTTTCTAATGGATACTTCAAAAGTTAACGCAGGTTGAACGAATGGGAATTTGAGCAAGAAATTAGTAAATCTACGCGAGAAAGCTTTGTCACGTAGTCACGTGCCTGTCTCTCCTTCGATACAAGGCGGTGTTGCGGACCTATAAGTACCGTTTCAAATTGAAATATTACGCGAGCGGAGCTGCGGGTTTGAGCTTGTAGAGATATAAAAGAAAGAGCACCCAACCACATGTTGGATTAATAGTTATTTAATCGACTAGCTTATTAATGACAGCATATTAATCGTGCGAGCGGAGCGAGCGCGTTAATCGTTTGATAGCATTAATCGTTAGATTAATGAACGAGTTGATACTCATTATCAATTGAGTAAAAATTCTGGATTGAAATAAATTTTTACTTTGCGAAAATTTTAAGCTACGTCACTGACTGCTACGTAAAAATATTATTATAAGCATTTTCATTGTTTTTCTTTCTTATACAGGACACGAGAAGAAAATAGCATCTTCAAATAGTGGACATTTTCATTTTCGCCCTGTATTCCAGAAACAAAAATAGTTGGAATATTTCTGTTTGTGGATTTAAAAGTTTTACAAAAAATTGACATAGGGTCGCGAAAACCGCATGTCGCTATCTTCAATGATATCTGAGATAGAGTGCAGTCTCACCCAATTTGGGACATAGTGTACTGCGCTTAAAACAACTTTACCATATGATGAAGAAATTAATGATAACATATCAGAGGATGATGAAGATTAATAATAAAACTTATAGTTTCCTTCCCTCAGACGAAAACATATATAAATTTTAGCCTTACCGAAATTTTTTTTTTTAACTTTACAACGAATGAACAAAATCGTATGAAAGTTTCAAACATACAGGAACAAGTTTATTTTTTTAATTTTATTTTATTTTTTCAAAGCTATAGGGGTTGATGACGTGCAGAGGTGAGGGGTGCCAGGCTATGGTTGCCGTCCTCAGCATGCTATGAACTACCACTATAAGAATTTGTAGCCTTAAAAACAAACCGTTACTCGGAGGGTTCATTAGCTCTCTTACTAATTGTATTAATTTCTATCTATCAAAGATGGAATTTTTGGCATTCATAAAAGTCATATTTGGACGGATGAGAATCCACACAGAATCCAGGTATCAACAGCGTTTCAGTACGAATATCTGGCTAGGTTTGGGAGATCGTTTGTTAGAGGCTCTTATGAGAATAAGGTGATGTTAATCTTTTTAATTTATCGAAAAACACAGGACGAAAATACTCACCTACAACAGGAATCTCGTAACTCTTCAATCGGTCATTGTATATTTCGTTGGAACATCTTTGATATCAGATCCTCTAACAGTGACCCTCCTCTTTGTTGTGTCCACTCCTGGCCTTAGAATATACTTGCGTTTCTTAATCAGGACATCGGTTACCTTTACAATTTCGGCAACTCTCTTTCCTTCGCTTTAACACTTATTGCAGTACCAGTTAGAGGAATTGGCTTAGCCACTCCGGTTTCATAAAACTCCACCTTTCCAATGAACCTAACTTGTATCCTCTTTTCGATACCTTTACCTGTAACATTGTTGCTTATCTCGATTTGATTACCCTGAAAGAGTGAGCATCATAAGTAAGAGTAATTAGACTTAAGCAAGTTCTCAATACAAAGACTTACGACGCCCCAAACTGGATACGGATTGACCTAGTGTGCTGGCTCCACTGCTTTTTTGCTCCTTGTTTCTAACAACAACATCTATTCGAGCATAGGCGCAGAGGTTCATATAAAGAGATTAGAGTTTTGCTGTATAAATATTATGAAACTTTGGGTACAAAAGATAGAGGAGAAAGCAGCCTGAGTAAAGAAAACCCAACACCATAACGAAGCTTTGGATATAGGTCGATGAATTTGGGGTAACGATGATTGCTGAAACTTTTATGAGCGAAATCGTGCTATATTAAGATCAAAGGAGGGCAATAACTTTATATTTGCACGCAAGTAAGCGTAAATCAGTCCTATATCGTTGTTTGTAATTCGGAATTTATTATCGCTATTTAAATTTCATTTTCAACTGAGTCCTCGACATTTTAGAGGCAGAGAAACCAAACGCGTCTAGAATGTTAAGTGTTCTGAGGCTGTCACTGATGTAGGCAATTTTTTTCACTCATAACCGCTAGGTGATCCAGAATAGTCGGGAAGCGCATCATTACAAACTTCACACTTTCCCATCTAGCAAATCTCACTTTCCCGGCTAGCAAATGTCAATTCCCCAGCTAGCAAGTGTCACTTTCCAGAGTCTAGCACCAGTTTATATTATTATATAATCTGGTGATCCGAACTTAAAATGATCTCCACCGAGCTGGTAATAGAAAAAAACCCTTTTTCAAAATAAAATTCGTATAGCAGAAAATATATTAAAAATAGGTTGCCCAAAAAAATCCTGGACAGAATATTTAAATTTTTTTTTTGAAAAATGATTTTCATAAAATTTTGCAACATCAAGATTATACTGGACTTTAAGTATGAAACAAGTAGAATGTGCAGACAAAAAGTTGTCTATTATGTACCTCGAAGAACTACTGGATTGCCAGGTATGTCGATATCAGTTACTTTTACTTGATGTGATGATAGAAGGTGATAGCGTTGTTTTATAGTGAACACATTCATATAGGGTTGTCTGCAAAAAATTTGGTCGTTATAGGGTTTGCGATTTTTAAATATTTAAATTTCGACGCGTGTGAAAATGAGTAACAGAGACAGAGAGATATGAGGTAAGTATACCTTGTAATAATAACGGACCGAACATCGCATACGTTTCTGATGGGACCCTAAATGTAAGAGTGTGAGCATGCACGGTAAATAAGCTATGGAGAGTAGAGGACCCCTTCTACCCTCCCTGCTACTGTCTTACATCCAGGGTTCCATCACACACGACTGCGATGTTCGGTATACTTCTCTCTCTGTCACTCATTTCCACACGCGTTGAAATTTAAATCGTTAAAATTCGCAAACCTCTATTAGTACCAAATGGTTTGCAGACTACCCTATTTCAACTTGTTTACAATAAAACAGCTCTCATACAAGATTTTTTCTATTATCACATCAAGTGAAAGTAACAGGTATCGACATACCTGTTTATATTAGTGAACTATTGATGTTCATGTTTAAGAATAAATGTTCTTTTCAGAATGTGGAGAAATCACGTAGTGATAGTGATAGACTATCTTAATTTGAAAGGGGATGCGTCTTCTCTTGTGTATCAGTCTTCAACAAGTTGCTCCAGAACATAAAGGCTTTGAATGATGAGAAGAGCTTGAGAAGGTAGATTAGCACTATATTAATAAATTTGGAGCCGTACTGCCTCTCAAAATATTTTGGGCACTCTTTCTGTTAGTGGCTTAGATTTGGGTTTTTTTGGTTTTCCTTTTTTTGTGGTTTTGCTTTCATCTTGGATAGTTTGTTGTAGTGGGCTTGATGCTTGTATGTTATATTTTGACAGGTTTCATTTTTGTGATCATGCCACCCCATTGTATCACCATATATGAAATAAAGATAATATTATTATCCCTAAATTTGTCCAGGTAAATAATGGACAACCCTATGTCTGCACATTCTAAATGTTTCATACTTCAAGTTTTCTCTTTATCTTGATATTGCAAAATTTTATGGAAAATCATTTTATAAAAAATAAAAAAAAAATTCTGTACAGATTTTCTGTATATTTTCTAATATACGAGGTTAATTATAAGATTGGTTTTGTATGAGCTTCCATTTTTGTCATTTGGCTAGAAATCATTCTGCCAACAATTTCGATTGCAATCATTCGTCCCAAACTCATCGTATATATCTTATTTTGACGGATCTATCGTCATATGATATTAAAATCCGAAATTACTTACTGACTAATATTGTGTAATAACTCGACTGTATTAAAAATAATTTATCAAAAATGAAATTTATCTCATAGGTGAAATCGGATGTCCCTCTCTAAATAATATCTTTGTTAAGTATGTATTTGTTTTGATACGGATGAAAATTTTGTAGTAAATATTGATGTCCCCAGCAAGGGCAACAATCATGTTATTACGTCTCATGTTTGCGTGATTTTGATTGCAACTCCTTATCTTTCAACTAACTAACGGAAATTTTAATTGAAAATTTAATTTTAGCATTTTGGTAAGTTGAAATTTTCATTTACTTTTTTGTTCAGAAAAGGTCAAGTCTCTCATGGTATGTCTATGACAAGCCTAAAACAAGAAGAGTAAGAGTTTTTTAAAGCTTTCAAGTGTAACAGTTATTAAAGTTAACTTCAATCGACGTTTAAAGAACTCAACTTTTGGTCTCGTGAATGTCGAAATTGTTTCACGAGTTATAAGATTGATACCCATTGAAGTTTCATAATATTTGGCAGAAAAAAAAAAGTAGAAAGATAGTCAATTGAGCATCTCACCTCTGTGTGTAGGATCTCCAACGTCCCTTGGGCTTCGTTGTTCAAATCATGGATGGTGAACTTGTCCCCTTCCGAAAGGGCTTCGATTTCGAAAGCGAATCCTTCTGGTCTGTTGTCACTCCAGAAATAATTGTCATTGTCGTTCAACTTGTTCTTGTCAGCCTCGAAGGTGAATCTTCTAGCATAGCCACGGCCGATGCTTGTCAGTGTGAGCGCCCTGTTGTTGAACAAACACTTGTTCTTGGTGGGGTCGTTACCAATTTTCGGCAGCGGCCTCACGCGGTACTTGAAGCCTGAGATGACTCTAGGGTCGCAGTATACCCCCACAACTGGGAATTGGTATTCCTTCAAGGCGCATATAACGTATCGTGCTGGGAAGTCCCCTAATTCTGAAGCATCTAAGGTCAGAGAAGTTTGCTGTCTTTGTTTAGCGACTGGCACCACCTTCTTTATTTCCTCCTGAAATAAAAATAGAATAGTAGTAAGTAGCTCTCCTGTTTCTACGGGAAATAGCCTTATCATTTTATACATTTCTTCCTAAATTTGAGGTCAGAATGTTTTAGGTCGTGTAGATTGAACCAACTCTTGCAGAATTGAGTAGTTGTGATATATCCTGAGAACCATGTTCTTGGGAAAAGCAACGAAACCAAGAATGATCAGACCCTTTTTCTCTATGTCTCCCTAACAACAAAAGGTTAATAGGCCAAGCAAATTAGACTTTTGCCTGGAAATAATTGGTGGAGTTCGAGTAACTGTTCTAATCATTTATCTATGCCTCTAATATGAATAGTTTAACTTTTGCCCCAATTTCCTAGTGGAGCGTATGTCGTGACGTTCGAAAACCTTCTAAATTTTTGGACTATTTTGGGTTTTTCTCGAACAGCTCCTAAACTAATCATTTCATCAAAAAATTTGCTTTATTCGAAAGTGCTCAGCATTAAATTCTGCTTCTAAAAAGTACGATATCATATTTTGAACAAGTAGTTTTATTGAAATCATACGTCGAAATATGGCAAATTCTTACACTCTTTGGAAAAACACATTTTTTTTCTATAAAACGTGAAATATCCGTGGAACTACGATCTCTAGAATGAAATGTCATCGAATGAAAGTTGAAGACCATCGTATTGTGGTAAAGACGTAAGCCCACCCCTCCAAATCATAATGTTGAATCGTGCAGAAGTCATCCTGCTGAGGTTGCTGATTATTTAATCGTAGCAAGTGCTGTTGAAGTTGCTCAGCAGTCCCATGAGTGTGTGGTTATTGTTGGGGAGGACACTGACCTTGTAATTTTGACTGCTCCAGCCTTTATGTGTACCAACATTTTTTTAATAAAGCCTGGCAAATTCAAGGAAAACGATATTGTCTACTCTCCCTTGAACTAAAAGTTCTCTTCTGTTTCGAAAAACAACATATTTCTTCATGTTGTTTTTAGTGGCTGCGACACTAGGTCATCATTTTTCGGTAAAGGACTACTGAAATTCCTGAAGACGTTGGAAATCAACTCAATTAATTATAATAACAAACATGGGACTCATAAACTAATAACCAACAATAAGACTTATTACTAAGAACAATATATTATTCCTGCAAATACGTCCTTAGCGAGTGCTGTCGAGCAGCTGTTTCAGTGGAGGCAAGATTGAATGAAGTTTTGGTTAATAATTTTTCAAACATCTTTCACCGCAACACATTTAATTGCTTAAAATTTATATAAATGGCTGATATGCATTACTTATTCGCTGCTTCGTTGACCTTATAGGCAGAAGCATTAGATTTGCTAAACAATTCTGCTGCTTTTAGTGGGTTTGAGTTGATTTCCATCGTCTTTAGGAATTCCATTCTTCCTTTACCGGAAAATGAGGACGTAGTGTGGCAGCCATCGAAAGCATGAAGGAATAATATGTTATTTTTCGAAACAGAGGAAAACTTGTAGTGCGAGGGAGAATAAACAACATCGTCTTGCTTGCCTTTGCAAGGCCTTAGTAAAAAAATGTTGTTACACAACAATATCCACACTCATGAGACTGCTGAGCAACTTCAATAGCACTAGCTATGATTAAATGATCAGCATCCTTAGCATCCTGAGCTGCTGCGCTTTTCTCCAACTTACGGTCATAAATATGAGGTTTAATTAACTGATGGAAGATTTTTGGTCAGATTCAGAGAGAGAAAGAGAGTTTATTGGGATTCTGACAATCACATAAATAAATTACTCACACAGGTCATGGTTGGAGTTGAAGAAAAACAAATGTATAAGTTCAAAAAAATAATAATATGAAATACAAATACTACAGACTACAGAGGTCATTTCATCATGATCTTATTGTGTTTCAAAATGCCTTTTCAAAACCATTTTTAGGTCTGCGGAACAAGTTTGACTACGAATTGCTCATCAATCTTATCAAATCCCTTCAAAAAGACATGAAAACATTGAACACTTCAAACTTCAACCAAATATAGAACTACCGCATGGCAAGAAAATCCATGAAGCAGATGAGAGAACAGAGTTGAATGAGCAAATACAAAACAGTTTATCCGCATACGAATATTTCAACATACAAGAATATACTGAAACAAGAACCTCTAGAATATATCATAGTGGAATCCTACTACTAATAATGGGAAAGTTTGTGAGGATGTAAGATTGTTTGTTATTCTTTCACGTAAAAACCACTGAACGGAATCAGATGAAACTTGACAGTAATATATAAATTATCGTATAACAACTTAAACACAGAAATTCGGTATCTATAATACAATGATCAAGAGCATTTTAACATATGGATCTGAGACATGGAGACTTACAGAAAGAAATAAAAGAAGGATAGAGGCTGCGGAGATGGATGCGTTGAGGAGATCAGCCAGAACATCACGAATGCAAAGAGTAAGAAACCAGGAAGTACGTGATCAGATGAGAGTAGAAGGCACAATCATGAATGATATAGAAAGGAAGCAATTGATCTGGTATGGACATGTTCAACGGATGGGACAAACACGACTGCCAAAACAAACAATGGAGTGGATACCAAACATAAAAAGACGAAGAGGAAGACCAAGAAAGAACTGGATGGAGGGAATACGAAAAGCAATGAGGGATAGAAACCTACAAATAGGAGAATGGGAAGATCGCAAACGATGGAATCTAGGCATCGGACAACGTCATCGCACGTTTTAAACCGATATATATATATATATATATATATATATATATAACAACTTATGAAGATTTTGAGTAATTTGACCATGATAGAAAATCGGAAAAATTCTGCTCTCTGAGAGGTTATGTACTATTGGCTTGTTTGTCTCAAAAAAAGTCCTCGACAGCATATCTATCTTTTTTATGAAAGCTATTATATTCAAAATAGTGAACCTTAAATAAAGTTGAATTGTATACCCTTTTTGCAATGCACATTTTACAGTATTTACCAAACTTCTCACAAAATTGATACTTTAGTTGCTCTCATAATTTAATGCCGATGAACTTAGTCTTGCACTCAAATTAATTTGGACGAATAGTTATCACGATATAATATTGATCTGGATTCAAAACGTAAAAAAGATATCGTTGACGATTGTATTCATTTTGAGTTGAATATTTTTATGACTGCTACCACCTGTCAAAAAAAGCCTCAACTTTAAAATTACTCTGTAAATAATGCTCTTTTCTTCTAAGAGATTATTGCATTTCGTCTAATTCCTTCTGCATTTTTCCATTAATCGATATTTCACTCCATTCTGTTTACAATTATTTCAAATCAGTCGTTCAAAACATTTTCACCTCGAATGACCGATATTTGGGCATAATGCTCTAGTTCTGTGTAACTAGCTCAAGAATTTCAATAAGATTCACCAGAATCTAGAAAAATCATTCATGTTTCAGACAGTTCAGAAAAGTTTTTCTGAATCTTTTGAACAAATGTTTATTTTCTTCAGTAGCTCCCCATGTGTTGCAGTTTTGATCAATAATGAGGAATGGGAGAAAATATTTTGTTTTCATCCTTCACATCAAAATGATTAATTATAGCATTCTACGCATTTGACTCGAGTAATTTCAAGTCAGTATGTATTGCCAAGTTCATACTATGAACGCAACTCGTAAATATTATCAAAGTCCAAGAGTTATTTTCGAATGTTCATGAAATTTCTCCAATGTGTCCTTTTTTTAGATGCAAATAAATTAAGAAGTACGAAACAGTATTTAATGTACTGTTTACTCCAACCTCACAAAACATTAATTTCTGTTTATCTCATTGTTAATAATTTAGATTTTCAGCAGAAATTTGGATGCATAATTGGATTGTTAGACCCACAGATACACTGAGTTGAGGACTATCAAAATCAGTTTACATGGGTTATTATATAGGGCAATGCAACCTTCATTAATATTTGGTATTACCTTCATATGATGTGAAAAGGCACAATCTGAGTGAAGCACATCACTTTTATAAGAAGACAATTGCATTGTGCCTACTCCCTGATGAAGTTGGACTCATTGAGGCTTTACCTATTCAATTGGCAAACTCCATCGACTCCTAGTTTATTTGCCAAGTGCAAGATCGGTCATATTTCAATAAACAGTTTCTCTTTCCTTCCCTCACTTGAATAAGCATGAAGCGGCTGAACTATCAAACTAATAAACGTACGTTCAAAGAAAATTTAGGCCAAAAAAGCTCCAACCATTGGCAAATCCAATTACCGTTGCGAACTGTTAAAAAACTTCGATGATTATCAGTGACATTTTCGAGATTTGTATGGCCTATTAGAAATTTTGTACGTTTCTCTTGGAAATCTTGACATTTATAGGTCTTAACAAAAGTGAATTGTGGTTTGTGTTGTGTCAAGTTAATTCGTTTAGTTGAAAAATTCCTCAATTTAAGCCTTATATTGAAAAAACATTAAAAAAATTTATCCAAACATTTGGACAAGATGATAACATTCTTGTTCATAGAATCAAAGGCTCAAAATTCTTTTTTCTTTTGCGGAGAAAGTCTGAAACTTCAATAAGCATCAAAACATGATGCTTATTGAACACTTTGTGGGTTCAAAGTTGTGGAAAAGTATCATATGTATACTTACAGATGGGACAAATGCTTTCCTTTTTTCATCCTTCTTGATATCGTAATCTTCCGAAGTATTCAACGCCGGAATGCATTGATTCTTCTGAAACAAGTAATAAATTGATCAAGATCAAATAAATAATAGTGATTGATTGCGCTCTTGACATTCAAGTTTGAACTCAAGGTTATCCTACGCATCAGAGATTGAATGAATTTTGTTCGTAGTGTAGATGTCGAAATTGAACCCACTTAATTAAGATAGGTCTCAGAATGAATGGAATATAACTTTTTAATAATCTAAATTACTTGAATGAAATTCATATACATATGTAATAATTTTTCTCCATTTCAGTATCGTAATGAGTTCATTACAGTACTAAAAGTAGTGGTGTAATGAAACTCATTACAGCACTGTTTTCAGTTATATTTTTCGTTTTGTGGTGGTCAGTACCATAGATTAATACTATATACTTATATAGATAGGAAACTGGCCTAGTAATGGCCGGAACCGTATTCTGGTGCCATCTTTTAACCTGGAAACAATTAAAATCGGTATTTGACATTAGTTAATAAATGACATTAGAGAAAAATAGTAGAAATCTGTTTTTTCCAATCAAGCACATTTGACGGACAAGATCAAGACTCCATTACCATATGATATATATGCAATGTACGATCTAAACACTCTCAAGCAATTCAAAAATGGTTGTAACGGAGAGTTTATTGCTTTTCCATATATTGGAAACTCTATCAAAATATGAAAGCGTTTTTACACCGACATCTATCGGACTGGAAGGAAGTACGAATCATTTCCAATCTCAATGAATCTCAGGAAATATGATAGATCTGGACTGGTTCCCCAATAGATCTATTGCTCAAATAATCTTGATCTATCAAATGCCAATTTTCGGCTATTTTATGATATCCGAAACGATTTGTACTTCCTTCCAGGCCGATAGATGTCACTATAAACGCGGTTCCAAAATTTCTACGGACTTTCCCATCTATATTAGTATTTATCTATGGTCAGTACCGACTGCCGATCCACTCAATTTTCGAATCAAATCAATTCAAATTCCGCAATCTGTCAAATTTCGTTAGTGACACCAACTGCCAAGATACAATACAAATGTCACTAATCTGAATTTTTATTTGAATTTCGAAAGTTTTCCACAAAACTTGACTGAAATAGAGAAAATATCGTCTAATACTCGTTGCAGAAGGCAATTCCAACACTCATGCTTTCGAAAACGAGCGACGAAGGAGCGAGTTTTCGAATTTCGCATTCGTGTTGGAATAGGAGCTCATTCTGCAACTTGTGTTAGTATATACTATTATCTATTTCAGTATTGTAATGAGTTCTTTACAATTCAAATTCCGTATAATGTCAAATTTCGTAAGTCCAACCAACTGCCAAGATACAATAAAAAAGTCACTAATCTAAATTTCACAAAACTTGACTGAAATAGGGAAAATATCGTCTAATATTCGTTGCAGAAGGCAATTCAAACACTCATGCCTTCGCATTCATGTTGGAATAAGAGCTCATTCTGCAACTTCTTTTAGAATATACTATTTCTATTAGGTATCAAAGGAAGCTATAAGTCCTTAGTAAAGTCTTCCCTAAGATCGTACACCCTTATTTTTGAATTAAATCGAACAATATGTTATGAAAAAAGTTTCCTAGCAAACGCAAACTGATTGTCAGACATTTGAAGGTTAATATTAATCAACCACGAAACTTGAATGTTGTGCTTGGAATGTATGCGATTTTGAGGTAAAAATTGAATGTTTTCTTCGGCATCAAGAAGTATATGAACAGATTCAATCAAATACGGTCTGTGGATAATCTGTTGAGGCAATCAACTGTGAAAATTAGGTTGAGGTCAAGGATTATGGTGCTCAATCAACTTGAATTGTTCTATATTTAGAACCGACACTGATGGATATATGAATGTTTGATTGGGCATATTTTTTGCCGTTCTTGAGAAAATATAATTAGCATGTATGTATGTAAATAATGCATCGACTATTTACCATGAAAGATGTTTAATTGCATTGAAAGAATGATATGCAGAACTATTTTAATTATACGTGAAAATCCTCATGGAATTAATTGTTTACTTTATCTGTTTTTAGTCATTCGAATAAAACAATTCAATAGGAAAAGTAGATGCATCAGAAAATTATATTTTCTTTAATTGTGTATCACGTTCATTCTTGTAGAACAGAATAGTGCGATAATATCTCAGTTTCAAATAGATTTCATAATGATATTTCATCATTTTTGCCTCAGGTTCTAAAATAGCACTTCAGGATCTAGGTTTATAATTTACCATTTTTTATTTGTATAAAAATGAAAGATTGAATGTGTTTGGCACTCCTTGTACTAAATAAAATGAAAAAAACGGTAATGAGAGTTCACATACTATGTAAAACGAATATAAGAGTTCATTTGGGGGTTGGCAGCTGAATTTGATATGAAAATTTGGATAGAAATCACGAGAAGAATCTTCAATGATTCTTTCAAATAAAATTGCGATAACTCGTTCAATGACACATAAATAAATAAAAAAAGTGAGTTTATACTTGTTCATCCAATATGGTATCTAGTTTATTTTCAAGTAGAAATAGTATTTCGAATGCTTGGGAACATTCATCATGAAAATTTAGTATTGCTCAGAATTTTTATCTGTGAAAAATAGATTGTAATGGCTAGGAGAAAATGTCAGCAAATTGTATCGATCGGTAACTACAAATCAGCTTTGAGTGTGTCTTTTTTTTAAGGACACTTGTACATACCTGACCCAATCCAAGGATGTCTTCTCTCCCAGGTATCTCATTGAAAATTGACGAACTCAAACTCTTTCTCGTTTGCCATGCACGTTGCATTGCTTCGAGTTTTGTATCTTCTTCGAGGCTTCCCAAAGTATTTGAATACATACTGACTGAAAAAAAATTAATAATTGTAAACTTCTTGGCATATTCCTCGTGGGTCAAAAGTTTTCATTTAAAGGAAGTCCTGATTCAAGTTATTAATTTACTTAGTACATATTGTTTTCCCATTCTTCCTTTCGATAATTTTGAATTGATGAAAACTTTCAGAACTCGACTAAATGTTTTTTCGATTTGAGCACCCAAATAATTTTTCCTAAACAGCGACGTTACTGCTGTATACAATTATTGTTGAATACTTGTAGAATTAATTATGTAAACTCATGACTATTGAAACACCACAATCGAAGAAGTTTTTGGATTTGAGAAAAAGGAAAATATAAAAAACACATAACAAAACATAAATAATTTGAAAAACGTCATAATCGAAATCTTCAATTTATAGGGAAACAGATCTTTCACCGTGAGGACTGGAGAGATGAAATACCTAATATTTTGTATAGCTCCCGTAAAGGCAAGACAGTCTTTTGGAATTTCAACGAAATCTCTTAAAATGTTGTAATAGAATTCGATTCGTGAATTGTTCATCTTGATTCGAGAAACTAAGTTGAAAACCAAATTGGCATAAAACTAATAAATCAGTAACGAAACTAGAAATTCAGTCGATCATATTATATTTTCTCTATTTCTGTATCATAATTAGTTAGTTCATTACAGTACTAAATGTAGCATTGTTTTCAGTTATATTTTTCGCTTTGTGGTTGCCAATACTGACCTCTGATCGAATCAATTTTCAAATCAAATCAATCCAAATTCCTTTATTTCCGTCAAATTTCGTTACTCACGCTAATTGCCAAGATGTAATACAAGGATGAAGAATCTGAATATCTGAGTATTTCACAAAACTTGACTGAACTAGAGAAAAATATTGTCTAATACTTTTTGCAGATGACAATTCCAATTTTGCATTCGTTTTGGAATAGGAGCCCATTCTGCAACTTGTTTTAGAATTTTCACCGCATCGCTCTACCTTATGATCAGCGAGGGATCGTGGTATTATTTATCAAATTTATATTCCGGAATTTCCAGACATTACCGAAACATTGAAATCTTCCGATTACTCTATATTTTATTTATAGATCGGAAACTTTGAAATTTTCTTCCTCAAAATTGCGAACAGTTCATTATTGGAAAATCAACCCAGAATAATAACAATTCCAGATTTAAAATTTAAGTTGAACCTTCTACATTTTCTCCACTTCGGATCTAATGTTTTTGTTACCAAGTATTTTGTAATAATAAGTCTCAATTCACAATTCAAGATATAATTTGTTAATGGTGGGGGTCTACAGAAATTCGCTTTAATTATATATATATTGGTGGGATCTACATTATTAATGTGATTATGGCAGAATTGATGTATTGTATTAATTTTAATGTAATAAATGAAAAAATTTAATGGAAATTTTCAAATGGGTACAAATACACGCCTAAGAATTGTGTGCTTACTAACGTTTATACCAGTCAGTACATAGTAGGTATATTATTACTCAATGCTTATACAGAAGAAAATTTTGGAATACGTGAAATCAAAAAATAATTTGCATAAATTCTCGCAAATTCTCCACAAAATCTCTCGAGATCACAACGGTGCTATGTTTTTTGCATCCGGAATCTAGTAAGCCAATAACGGAACTTTCATAATCTCGTCAAGCCAGTAATTCAGAGTTTTTTCACTAGGCACTATTGGCAATATACATCAAGAGAAAGGAAGATGACCTCTAAAAACTGAATTGGAGCGATGGAGTGGATGTGGTGACAGTTTAGAAATCAGTCACGAAAATCTTTTTCAAGATGATAAAAACACTCCTTCAAATAGTAGACCACGGCTGAAGTCTTTGAAAATGGTAAAAAGTGAAAAAAATAGTTCTAGGATGAAACCCATAGGAGAAGGTGAAGAATACAAAAAAATGTGATGGGGTAAAATAGTCGAATCGTGAAGTTGTTGATAATAGAAAGATCTACAACTTTTCTATAACAATTTTTTGCAACACCTCTAAATTCATATGAAAATTTCAAATAACCTAGTTTTCTATCTTAAATATTTTTTCACATTTTGTGTGAACTGACCTTTTCATGACTGAAACAAACTGTAATTTTTTTGATTCGAAATATTTATATTTTCACCTTATTCTGACTCAATATCGAAAGCAGCCACGTTAGGTGAAATGATTCCTAATGGACCACGGTCAATAAGCCCGGAAGACTCTTTTAACACCAGTATATCCGGTCGTGAAAGCCTCAAAATATTTAGAAAAATAAATGTTTTTTCTAGAAACTCGGTCGGTTTTTTCTTTTCTTGAAATCTTTACTGTCTGATGGTATAAGAACAACAAATTGCAGTAGTCACAATTTTAAGAAGAAATTCCCTCTAAATCTTTGATTCAATTAATTAATTGACTATTTTCAAATGTTTTTAGTTTTTGCAATCTTTACATTTTATGGATTTGAAATTTTTTTGTTCAGAATCTCACTAATTTGGAGTAACTGAATTGTAAATTTTGTGCAGTTTGAACCATGTTTTCTGAACCCAGATTTTACTATTACATCGAGTTTAACAAATGCCGCAAAAATATTCCCATGTACTGAGTACATTTACCACAGTAATGTAATTTTTATTTTATACAATTCGATTTCACCAAAAAAACAGCAGATATTTCAACGCGAGATTTTTGGATTGAAAATTCGGCTGCTTTTTCGATAAAAATTAGGTAAAAAAATATTTTGAATTAAAAATATCAGTATGATTGAGATAGGCAAAAGTCAGTTTTCAGAAAATTTCATGAAACATGAAATGATAAAAATGAAAAACGAAAAACCCAGGTTACTTGAATTTTTCACATGAATTTTGAGCTTGTGTGAAAAAAGTGTGATACAAAAGTTATAGATCTTTTTATTATCAACAGGAAGTTCTTCATAAGTTCTATAGAACCGTAAATTTCGTTTTCTTATACTTTCATCTTATTCTCGTCCTTTCTCAATAGCTTTCATCCTACTACTATTACCTACTTTTCAAATTTTATCGACCCGACCGATATGTCTTATTTCTATAGCGATACACAAAGTTCGAAAAATTCTGATTTGAAGAACCGTACTCGTTTAAAAATCAATGCCAGGAAGCAGCAAATTTTTAATTCAAACTGACAGTAACAATAAAGCTTGATAATAATTAGGCAACGAGCTTGGTTCAGAAGATACCCAAATGAAGAACATTTTTGAAGCAAGGTTATAGAGGTATACCGATAAATTTTTTGCTTAGTCAGATCTTTTGTCTATATCACTCTACTTTTGATGATTTGTTCCAATTTGAATTTGTATTTCCTTATTTCTATATTATGTATTTTTCGTTAGGCAGAGGAATGTCATCAAGATATGAAGAAGAAGCTTCACTGTATCTATCTTTTCATTGAAAGTTCTGGGAAGAAAGGGAATATTTAATATTTCAATTCATTTCGTCAAAACTTTTATCTTCATCTCTCGATACAACCACGTAGAAAAAGATTTTTCATGTTTCATTTTTATTTTCTACAGTAATAATGTGTTACTTTCTGGAAAAAAAATGTTTTCTTAGCTACCAATTCTCAAAATCAGCATTATTTCAGTGGGTTGCAAAATAATTGGATTTCACCTTTCCGAGCGTTTGGATTGAAAAAAATTCAATAAATGCAGTAATTAATTTTGTTACTTCATCCCCACAGTGCATTGGTGTAACAAGAGTTGAGTCATGGGGGAGGTTCACCCCATCATTCAAGAATATATTTCAATTTTGAAATGTTTTCTTATGAAGGGGAGGGGGTTACATCCCCAATAACCCCACTCTCGTTACGCCTGTAATATGACTCTATAGTCATATTAGTTTATTTACATACTTGGGAACCTAAAATTTTATGAAAAACTGCAGTTCTTGAAGAAAATGCCCTGGATAATTATCATGTCTTTATGTAATGAATGAAAAACAATTAATATGGTAATTATGTTATTGTGCAATGCAAATATTCACAACGACTACTGCTTATAGCACGTGGGTAATACATGGCAAACCTAGTTCTGACTATGATATTCATTATTCATTACCAATTTTCATAACTAATGTGGTTTTGATTATTTATGCACAGACGCTTCAAGATAAGATATTGGAAGTTTCATCTATTCATAAGGTAGATAAGATAAGGAATTGCTGATTCCGCTACCAATTGTTAAATTCCCCTGTCAAATACCGAACGGTAAATTTCGTTCGGGACCACTGACCTAGGAAAAATTCAATAACCCATGCTTTATGCTTGCTTTACACCTACATTTTCTAGAAATATTATGCCCTCCTCCATTCTTTCCCAAATAAATCAAAACATTGAAATTTTAATGATTCAAATTCTGGAACCCCCAAGAAGTCATGTTGTTTTTTTCTTCAATAAGAATTTCAACTTGTAGCATGTTTGGGTGGGGTACAGGTAACTTTCGTTGAAGAAGAAGGTAAAAGCAGGTAGAAAGCGTGGGTCTTGCCTGGTTTATATGAATGAAAAGAAAACAAACTATTATATATGAATGCTCAGGAAAAACTTTCTAACGAGTAAAAGTACTTTCCTCAATTTCCTTCGGCATTATGTCATAATGTTGGCTATATTCCACCTCAGCGTTGGTTCAATATCGCTTAAAATGCCGAAACAAACTGAAAAACAAGTTAAAAATACAAACCTTTCGATTAGGAGCAAACAGAAGTGGTGAAACTCTTTCCCAGAAGTACAATAATTCAGCAGTCAGCACACCAATCAATAATTCCACTTGATCCGAGCGTAGAACGTATTGTATTGCGGTAGTTTAGCACAACCTTTTCACAACGAGTTAAAATTATCGAATGGTGACTCGGGCAGGCATTTTATCCCTGTTTGTTCTGCTCCTCCCACCATCTGGTTTTACGATGGCTCAGGTCGAATTCGAGGATTCGCTAAATAAAAGTAATGTTTACAAAATATTGGAATTGGTCGTTGATCCAGCGAATCATCAGGATTTTATACACTCTACATATCTAATTCAACCCTCAAAATTGTGAATTAAAACTTTTTTGTAGTTCAAAGGTAAAAAAGCCAAGTAAGAATATCACTTCATGCTTTTCGAGAAAGTTCTAGAATCTATTGCTATTGAGTCATTTTTGTTGTTATCACTGAGTGAATGCATAATAATTCAGCTCGTTCTAAAGAATTAATCTGAAAACTCATTTCTATTCATTAGTATTCCTAACAAAACATATTTTAACATAGGTAATTCATTTAATTCCAATTAGAGGAAGGTAACGAATAAATCAATTATTCATAATGGAAAAAAATAATAAATGTCATCGAGCAAAAATGTAACCGGTGTTAGAAAAATATGCCACAGTTTTTTCTCAAAAATGGGAAGTAAGAATACGATGAAACAGTAGAAATTAAATATAGCTCACTTCCCACTTCCGTCACGAAAAAAATCAATCAAAACAAACGATCGAATAGTCGATCAACAGAATTCCTTCGAACTCTTAAATTATGAGCGAACTTTAATAACTTCAAAAGCTTAACGATCTTTACAGGGTCACTTTTTGACATGAACATATATTTTAATGATTTCAAAAGAATAATTTTTTGTTAGCTGTTGAAAATGCATATAAAAACGTAATTTTCGCACTCATCTTGTGAATGATCTTGTCGAATGAAATGATTTTCTGAAAATAGGATTTCATTTATGATATGGTGAAACTATTGCTAACACAATTCCACTGCATATAAACTGCTCCACGGGAGTTAGGGATATTAACAAAAATTGCAAAAAAATATAGTTTGAATGAGAATATGTGATGAAAACTCATATTAATATGATTTACAAGTTACAGGAAATTAAATTAATTTTAACCTATAGGTCTACAGCGTATACAAGGTGGCTAAGAATAATCGAGTAAAATAACAAAATTTTATTCCAGGAAAATTCAAGCATTTTAAGACTATCAACACAATGTATGGCCTCCACGGGCATCAATAACAGCTTGACATATTCTTTACATACTACACACGAGGTTGTTGAACATTTCTTGAAGAATTTGGTTCCATAAACGGGACAGAAGCTCTCACAGATCATTTAAAGATTCTGGGGTATGTTGATGATTATCTAATCTTCTTTGGAGCATATCCCATGCATGTTATATGCAATTCAAATCTGGTGAGTGCGGAGGTATTGGTAAATGTGGAATATCAAGCTCCTAGCTCGCATTATCAACAATGGCTGCAAGGTGCGGTCTAGCTTTATCGTCTAGAAATTGAAAAGTTTCACCAATAGCAGCGTGGAAATTTGTCAATGACATGCTCCCTATAGTGTATGGCGGTCATATTCCCAGGACAAATGTGTAGATCTGTGTGCCCTTTGAAACATATCCCGGCCCATACCATAACACTACCCCCTCGGAATGGATGGACTTCATGGACATAGCGTCGATTACGGGGTATGCGTGGGATTGTCCATACCCTTATTCTTCGAGAATCTGAAAATCGTCCACATCTGGATTCATCAGTGAAAAGGACACTACGCCATTGATCGTTCCAATTGATATGTTGCCTTGTCCATTCCAGTCTTTGACGCTTATGGTCACGTGAATGGAACTCCTCTTAATGGACCTCTAGAACCTAGATTCACCTCTCTCAAACGTTGTCTGATGGTTTCGATGAAAAATTGGACCCCATCTGCATTTTGAAGAGTATTTCGTATCATTCTACACGTGATGAAACGATCCTGAGCAGGTGTTGTTTTTCGTCGCCCTCCAAGCCTTGGTATTTCCAACACGGAACCTGTCTCCCTGAACCTATTCCAAAGTCGAGATATCACACTTTAGGGATTTTTCCTCGAGCTTATCACACCAAACCAGAACAAACCATAGTTTACTACACGAATTTCTTCGCGGCGTAGTTAGAACCATGACGTCACAGTTAACTACGCCAGTAAACCAATACATCAATCTGATTTGTTTGACCACACAGGGCACAAAGATAACCATGACGTTCATTAAGGTGACTAACTACACTGTTGTAGTTAGCTCGAGGAAAAATCCCTCTTGGCTGACTTGAAGCTTTTCCGCTACAATAACCTGAGTTAGGCCACCCTGTAGCATTCCGATATCCCTATTAGCCTCAGCGTTTGTTAATTTACGTCTTGGCATTTTTAGAATACTCGTTTCAAATCGATGCCGTTTATAAACTGACTAAATTTCGAAATAAGAATATTCATGAAGCATATTTATGAAAAAAACTAAACTTCAGAAAAAAGGTGACCAGATTGACGGAATGTCTCATACTGATTTTTATTGAATCGATTCAAGTTGTTATTGAATTTGGAATGATTTTACAGTGATTTTCTCGAAATTACATACTTTTCAAAACATACCTCATTATGAAAGAAAAAAAAATTGTTCCTTTTAAACACAATAATCTCTCATTAAAATAAATGTATAAATCGAAGAGTCACCCTGGTGATGGCTGAACTAAACTTGGGCGATTTCAACTTTGGTCAATATCTCCGTTTTTGTTTGTGCAAGGATGTTGAAAAGAAAGCATTATACTGGCATTTTTTCACAGCAATCCGTTTAGAGTGCTGTTTTTTTCCCAAGAGGATAAAAACAACTTTTTGTTATAGCTATAGTTCGACAAGAAAGCCTCTCTAGAAAAACAAAGTACGCTACTGGATTGCTATGAAAAAAGTGTCTTTATAATGTTTTCATTTCAACATATGCTAGCATAAACAGAAATACAGATAATGACCAAAGTTGAAATCGCCGAAATAGCATATATATAACTCTGAAACAAAACAAAAAGAGGAATGCAGAGGCATTGCCAGTTTTACTAAAAAAAAACAACTGTTATGTGTCATTCATTTTCCTCCTTATCTTAATTCAAAAAGTTGTACGTAGTTAAGGTATCACCAATCTTGCCTATCCTGATGTACATATACCTATATGGGGAAGTGGTGATTAGAATAGAATAGAAGTAGAGAATAATAATAGAACATATATTTTGCCAACGATAAAACTTACACAAGAAAATGAAACCACCAACATAACGGTGAATTAAACAAAGAAATATAAGAAGACGGAAGACGGTCTTCTTATATTTCTTTGTTTTTTGACCTTATAGCAATGCTGTGGATACGGAAATTTTTATTCACAGCAAGTTAATTATTATTGTTATTTAATTGGTAACGCCATTCTCCTAATTTCGTATATATTTTCTTTCTCCATACAATAAATAGATCCAAAAACAGAATATCACATATTTGTGTGCTGCTTTGTCATGTACTTTTGTGCTGTAAATAGGTTTTGTATAAATTCTCCCCATAGTAAGCATGCATGCTTACAGGCAATACTTCTTAATTCATTCAACAAGCGCATAGTATATATTCCAAGTATTCGTTCACCCAGAGTAAAGTTAAGACGCAGTATTCCCATATACACAAAAAGAATTCTGCGACCACGGTGGTTATATACACATAATTTCTTTGAACGAAAAAGATATCTGCATATGAAACATAAAAATAATTCCGTACTCCGAGAAAAAGGAAAACAAAAAAGATCCCTTTTACGCGAATATAATAAATATGCTTGAGTAATAAAACAAAATGAAAAGCTTAGATGAAAACAAAAATGTGAAGTTAGAACTTGCCATACTAATACTAATATTCGTTTTTAACCATAGACTTATCATAGGATGAAAGGTCTTTGTTTATAACTGACAGCTTTTTTAAGCCATAATATTTAAATGTCTGACATAAAATATTATTTTGATTATCTACAATCTACATCATTTAATTAAATTACCTACTTCATATTTGCAGCATACATCAACCTTAGATATTGTAAATATTCCCAAATTTGGAATAAATGCATGAAAAGGTCAAGAACGTTACACCTGATTTACTTGTCTGTTGTGTGATATGAAATATCATCGATTTACAGCCTTGAAATAATTTTCTCTGTTGAAAATAAAGTATTATTATTATTACTAATCACATGGCAAGAGCAGAGCACGCAGGTTTTGAGCGCAAAAACAAATAAAAACAATAGAAGACAGAAAAGCATCAGTAATAAATTTAAAAAAAGATCGACTTTACAAATTCAAATACAGCCCGTAGGACGTACTTTGAAGAGTAGACAGTTTACAAATTTTTGGATGAATTCTAAAAAACAGTCATGAAACTCTACATAGATTTTTTAGATTTAATAACTTCATTAATAGGGGTTGGAATCGACATCCCCTTATGATTTTCCTTCAATAAATTGTTTTCGTGGGAGAGATTTTCGAAAAATAAATTTTCATTTATGGTTTTCCATTCAATTGTGGAGTTAAAGGTGTGTTACAAAATTTCGATACAGTCGATAATTTTCCAAGGATGCTGTCCTTTTTTTTTTCATCGCATAAGTGTACATAGAACGAAATAGCCTCAAAGAATCAAGATCAAATAAATTATAAATTTCATAAATTATATGAATTTTTCTTCGATAACAAAACGAAAAGAAAATCATTTTTAGGAAAGCTAACAAGAAAACATTAAATTAAAATTTCACAGAGAATTAAATAACTGAGATTATCCGAAAGTTTCTTTGTTCGTATATAAAATAACATAAGTTCCTAATCTATTTTTACATCACATCTCATGGTTTGCGAATTTCCATCGTTATTTTTGAAACAGGAACCGAAATCTGCTCAAGATAATTCGATAGTTCACGAGGTCAACCCTTTTCTAAATTGACCTCCGGAATGATATTTGGAATTGATCTTTTGCACTCTGACGAGGAATGCTTGGATATGACGTTGTTGATATATTTATATTTTTTATGTCTTCTAATCAGAGGGTCGTTCCCATTCATATCTATAAAAAATTTATTGATATAATTCGAATACCGTCTTTAGGGATAGGAAAAATTTGATGACGCATTCCAATAATTCTGATGATTATTCGAATTTAACTGTTGTGTTCTCCGATTGCAATTTATCAGTAGGATCATGGTTCAGCTCCAATAATTTGCCTATGTGCCGAAACTGAGTGCATAACGTATTTTGGATTATTGTTTTCATCAATCAATTTTGAGAATTGTATAAAGTAGAAGATTCAACAACCATAATTGATATTTACTATGATACTATGTTTGTTTTTTCTATATTGCTTGGTGAAATCTATTTGTTTAATTTCTGTATTAATTTGAATCTGAATAATTTTCAACACAATAACAATATTTGGGTATGTCATAAAGATGTTGTTTCATCAACTTTTGAGTTTCAGGAATCTTTAAAAAGTCCATTGTTTTTCTTTCCCGTAATTTCTACGAAAAATTATATGTAGGTAGGTACGATGATTAGTTGAGTTGAACTCATTACTAAAGATTTCCACCAAACTCAAATCGTACTCTGGCACTGGAAATACATAATACCGAGATTATCTGCTAATTAGTTTGGTAATGAGTAGATATTTTCCAATGTAAAGTCTATGGAAAATTCAATGTCGATCATTTCTTCTTAGAAGCAATGAGAGCTTTTAACTGAGACCATTTCTCAAATTATTGTCTCTTCTAGAATCCGAAAAAGTTGTTATCTAGTCTCTTCTTTATTTGGACATATGGAAAAACCACTTTTTCGTCTGAAATTGGATTTCTGTCATAAATTTCTCAGAAGATAAAACTCATAGGGTCGGTTTCATAAAACTTTGTTTGTACCGTTAAATTAATTAGAGCCACGGTGATTCGTTGAAATTTCAAAACAAGTGATTCGATTGGTACGAATTTACGGAAGGTTTTTTAATCGCACAATTAAAGTTTTATGAAACCGACCCATAATCATGATTTGGAATTTTAGTTGACGTTTTCTCCATCACATAAAATGTCAAATAATTGCAATAAATATACGAGATACTGTTTGAAATGAAAAAGTTTTTTTCAGTTGAAGGTTTCTCGAACGAATTGGAGAACATGAAATTGTCGAATTCTTATCTGGCTTATAAAACTTACCTTATAGCTGAGATAATCCATTGAAACAGCGGTATATTGGAACACCCGGTATATGAGAGTAATAATTGTATTGGGCCATATTTTTTATGTGTGACATTTCCCATTTTAATTATGTGAACAAGTTGAATTCTTCACTATTCAGAAATTTTCAACAACTGAAATGAAAAATGTCGTCTTCGCATAATACGAATATTTGAATGTCACTCCGCCATCTTTCGGAACTACCGCAAAACATATTTCACTGAAATAAGAATTCTTTCTTATGTACAGCGAGGGCAAAATTTGTAATACTTGCACTACAACTTTCAAACCATGAGAGATGGAGGAAAATGGAAGACACGTTATGGTGGTCGTTTTTAGGGAAACTGATTATGCCATCCACTGCATTTCTTTATCTTCTTTTGTTTTCGAGTTATAGACCAAAATTGGAATTTTGTTCGATTTCAACTTCGGCCATTATCTCCGTTTTCGTTTGTGCTAGGATGTTGAAAATAAAACATTATACAGGCACTTTTTTCAAAGAAATCTAGTAGCGTAATTATATATAATAATTATAGCTGAGCTATAACATAAAGTTGTGTTTTTTCTTATGGAAACAATAGTTTTAAATGGCTTAGTAAGAATCGCCATTTTTTTCGCGATTCAGAAATATATCATACTTACTTCATACATCGCCCTCAGTCATGAAAAATATAGTTTGTGTTTGAAATTTGAATTATTGAGTATACTCAATAATATATATTAGGTAGGCTAAATCATAGAATACTATGTGTCATTATTATTTTGCCAGTGAATACTTGACTCAATTCTCCGTGGTTTGATCCTTGTTCAGAACTCCGGTCAATGATTAGAATTCGAAGTCATTATTGCCGGTAATACGAGAAATATATGTTAAAATGTTTTATTTTAGCGGCAATAATGACTCTCAATTTACAGTTGTTCTGAACAGAGATCAAACCACGGAGAATTGAATCAAGTATTTAATCGCAAAATAATAATGACACCATACGTAGATACATATTATTTTATGATTCAGCCTACTTGATACTCAATAATTCAAATTTTACATACAAACTATAGTTTTCATGATAACTGAATGAATTTGAGGGCGATGTATGGTGTTTTACGGGAAAAAAATGGTGATTTTCTAAGCCATTTCAAACTATTGTTTCCATACGAAAAAACACAACTTCATGTTATAGATCAGCAAGGAAATCTAATGGGTAAAAACAAAGTACGCTAATAGGTTGCTATGAAAAAAAGGTATAATTTTTCAATTCAACAGCCTAGCACAAACAGAAATGGAGAAAATGGCCAAAGTTGAAATCACCCAAATATAAGTTTTGGCCTATAACTCGAAAACGAAAGAAAAAAACCGTAACGTGTCTTTCATTTTCCTCTGTAAAATGGTACAAGCATTCAACTTTGGAGAACGCAAAAATTCAATAAGTAATATAGATTGCTAAAAGTTCGGAATGGTTCAGAAGGATAATCATTGCACTGACATAAACTTTATAATTTAAAAATTTCAAACCACAATTTATAGATTTTGAGTAACATTGCATATATCCTATTATTTCTTCATAATTGGTTGTACATGTTCCAGAAAGGCATGATGATGTTGTCTTTTTCTTCCCAATGTAATTCGCTCGTTCCTGAAATAAAAATCCAATGATAAATAAATGAATATGACAAAAATTATCAATTTCGAAATAATCATAATATCGGTATGTTCTGCTTGCTTCCCTTTTTGTTTAAATTTCATTTTTTTTTTAATGGAAGATTTTAAAAGTATTCCGTCAACATTTGTTACTTTTTGCAAACTCAAGAAAGGTATTCATTTTCAAACTAACTCTATTTATTTGATTTTCGATAATAAGCAAATTACGCAGAAATCATCATCAAATTAATTATGAATAATATGATGTGTTTGTTTCTTTCTTTTCTTGATTTCATCTATTAAAAATCTAAAATCATTCCACTAGTTCAAAACTAGCCCAGTCATTTTGTCGCCTCCTGTCAACACTGTGGAGACCACTTATTATGGAAACTTAGCATATTTTTAAAAACACTGAATACTGAAGAGGTTCAGTTTTGCCTGCCTTACTCTTTTTTTTAAAGAAATTATTTTTACTCACTTTTTTCCATTTCTAAACCAAAGTATTCGTGTTTTTTCTACACCACCATCTCCTATGGAAATCAGAACAGTCCGGAAGAGGCTTTATTGACTTGATCCTACCCATGACGGGACTCATTAAAAACACTTGCATTATTAAAAATACATAAATCAATATCATTGCGAACCTCATACTTTCTTCAACGGTAATTGCCAATCAATAAAGGTTGAACAACTCCGATAATTCTCGCAAAAAAGGAAGGATATCGTGGTTTCCTGTTGTTGTAAAGGGTTTCCCTTCTTCAAGAACAATTAATCGCTGCTCACAATTGGTCCGTTTTCTTGAATGATTCTAATCAGAATGTTGAAAGAAAGTAGTAACATGTATTATGTACCCGTATCCACTTATATACTGTGACAAAGAAACAGCAACACATAGGAGGAGCGTTTTAAATTAAAATTTTTTTTTGGCGAAACATAGGTAGTAGTGATTGAAATTTAGAGAAAACATCGAAGGGTTTACAATTTTTTTTATTAAATTTGTTGATAATGTGTTTGTCCACCGCCGTTGTCTATACACTTCCCAACACGTCTTGGCGTTGATTCAAAAAGATGGTCTATTTCTGCTTGAGGGATACTAACCCAAGCTACCTGTACTTCTTAACAACAACTGAACATCGACTTTGGATCTCTTCGAACAGCTGGTTTGTTCTTAAATTAAAAAAAAATTGCAAAAAACTACTACTATATTCGAGTAACAAAAAATATTTCTGCGAAAAAATCTTGGTGATAATTTCATATGCGATGTCAAACCAAGTTCCAACTACTTAGCTTGAGCTTTGAGTATGAAAATTTTTGTTGATATCGTTATGTAGATCTTGAATGAACAAATGTTTATAATCTTACCATAGCTCTTATTATGCGATTAATCGATTTCTTTCAAAGGAATTGTGCTACTATAAAACACGAAGAGCTTTCATTCTGATAAAACTTTTCACGAATTCATCAGATTTTCCATTTCGAAATCTTAATCCTCACATTCATTCATTCATTAAATGTGTGGAAATTCAAAAATATATTTGAATTTTTTCATTATGAATCCATTTGAATCGTTCATACTCTACTTGTATTCCAGAAAGTTAATGAGTGAATAGTGGAAATACGTTGAGTTTGTGTTCAGGCAACCCAAAAAGCAAGTGAGAGTTACACGTGTTGCATACATTGGCCGTAGCTGTGGCGAGAATGTACTCCAGAATTCGACGTAGGCAGGGACGTCCCAAGGTCTGTATATGAAAGGGTATCCGAAATATGAAGATAGATTATCGACGTCCATAAGCTTACCTAAAATATGATTCGTTCCTAGAAAGTTTGTACAGGGTGATTCATTTATCTTGGTAACCCCAATTTTCTCGAAAACGCCCGAATATTTTTTCATTCTGTGAATGGCGTTTTGAACAAGTCAATGTCGACTTGAGATGCGCATAAAAATCTGCGGAATAAATAAAGACGCCAGACGTCGCGGCGCTATCAAAAATTTTTTCTCCAGGGACATACCATTTTTATTATGTCATTCGAAAAATAATTTCATTTTGAACTTTTTTTTCGAATACAATTTTTGTACATTTCTTACCTTCAGCGATCTGCAGCGTGTTTTATGTTGATTCTATTCCATTTATTTTTTTTCTGTATTGTGGTAGTATGCCTTGATTTGGAGACATAGATATGAGTGTATGCCTTGAATTCAAGGAGGCAAGTTTTCTAAACAATCTGCTTCTTTAAATAAGATCAAATATGTGGATACAGTAAGATGGGGCTCCATGTCACAACGCTGCCATTGTGAAGAGATATTGAGATTAAGAATTCGAAAATGAATGGACCCTTATATTTTGTCCAAAGTGACTTATGATGAAATAGGGAGATGATATAACTTGTGTATGGATCATAATGGCTAGATGACTTGAATTTGATTATGCTCCGTAAAATGACGGAGGCTCTGTAACTATTTTTCTATTATTTTATTCATTAAATATTATATCTTATAATGAATAAACATTTTTTTTAATAACAAACGAAAAATTTCAAATCATATGTTCTATATACCGGCCATTATGATCCATACATAAGTTATTCCATTACTTTGGTCAAAATAAAAGGGTCCACTTGGGCACATGCGTTTCTTATCTTCATTTTCAAATAGTCCAAGTTATTAGAATCAGTTGGTATACCATATATTCAAAGGGACCCCTCAGAAAGTAATCCATGAGCGTTAGGTCTGGCGATATCTGATGGGTCCATTGGTTCCAATCCATTTTTTTCCGAATTCTTGATCTAAATATCTCTTAAGAATGGCAGCTTGGTGGCCATCTTACTGTAGCCACATATTTCATCTTATTTGAAGGAGCACATTGACCAGAAAACTAGCCTTCTTGAATTCAAATCCCAAAATCACATCTGTGTCTTTAAATAAAGGCATACTACCACAATACAGAAAAAAATAAATGGAATAGAATCAATATAAAACACGCTGCAGATCGCTAACGGTTAGAAATCGATAAAAATTGTATTCGAGAAAAAAAATTCGGAATGAAATTATCTTTCGAATGACATGATAAAAAAGGTATGTCCCTGGAGAAAAAATTTTTGATAGCGCCTCGACGCCTGGCGTCTTTATTTATTCCGCAGATTTTTATGCGCATCTCAAGTTGACATTGACTTGTTCAAAACGCCATTCACAGAATGAAAAAATTTTCCAACGTTTTCGAGAAAATTGGGGTTACCAAGATAAGTGTACATTGATGCCTCAAAGTCGTTCACTAGGTACTGGAAAAATAAAAAAAAAACCAAATGCATAATTAATGTACTCTGACAACAAAAATTTCGAATGTCTTCATCCGAATCGAGTTACTGCAGGATAAGAAAAATTGATGAGGGAAAGAGTAATGAAGAACAATCACAAAATGAATAATTATAAATTATAATTACACGTGCCGAAGAGGGTGCACGCAGGCCGCTCACTGGCCCAGAACCTGACAGTGATATAGAACAATGTTCCTATAAGAATGAGTTTTTGGAGAATAAGGAAGCCGAGAGGGAAACTCTGGCGTAATCTCTCGGGTATGGATCATTCCAAGAAGTTCCTTCGGAATAATGAAACTACATTGTCGCCTCAGAAAGCATTTGTGGAGAATGGGCTTATCCAACGAGTGTAGATTCTTCGAGGAGGAGGAAAAAACACCTATTTACCCTGTCACGGAATGCTTTGCCATTGAAAGCTTAAAGAAACAATGGTCAAGAAACTTTTAGGAGAGAGGACTTACCTACCTGAAGCTTTCCCAGATATTGGATTTCATTATATCTCTGAAACTGGAAGGCGAGCTGTAAAGAATGTGGTGGGAACCATAAGGTCGCAGAGGACCGTAACCCCTTTTAAATTAACTAACTAGATTAATTTCAGGCAAAAGGAACGGGTAAAATTAATAAAACAAATTAATACGGATGAATTTTTTTTTCAGAAGATTATAAACTTGCTAAAATTCGTCATTCGGGTAATATGTGGCATTTTATGAACAAAATGGGAATCCAGTGGGATAGTTGAGAGAACAACACTCAACAAATGGATGGAGTATGAGTTACAATAGCCTAAGGGGGAAGGAAATTCATTTCCACTGTTTCGATGGATTACATTATTACTTGATTTTCATTTGATCCTCCTACGAGATTGGAAACACATATCTGTTGCTCGGTATGAAAGCCCTAGCATGTTGTCCGATTGTTTGTAGTCAGTGGCGGCGAGTGGGTGGAAGAAATTTGAATATCATTTATTTCTTCCTGAAAAAAATCCGATCGCTTCCTTATCACTTTCGAACATTTTTATTTGGCCTCCAGTAATTTTTTTAACTCTAGAATTTCTATGAACACAACGTTTTTGTTTGTTCACAAAATACACATGTCCATACAGGGTGTCTTATTTAAAAGTGTCCACCCTCAAAAACTCAACAAAGATTCAGAATTTGTGAAAAAAATCAGACAGGTCGATTTCTGATAACCAGGAAGCATAATCTGTTTCTACTAGCAACCACATGGCGAGGTTTGCAACCCTCGGAATTTGAACAGGAAAAGTGGGTATTTTTGTAGCACAATTGTATGGATGGATTCAAATTCGTAGGGTAAAACAGGGAGAGATGACGCATCTATTTATTTGACAACAAATTCCGAAAGAAGACGTTATATTAGTGAATATTGCTTTTGTAATGACCCAACTTCCAACTGTCTTTGAGAGAACTTCGTATTTCAGCGGATTTTTAATGAACAGTGGGATCAAACTAAATACCTTGCAAACTTTTGGGTACTTAAAAACAAAAACTATACCAAATAACGGCAAGAGTTAAATCTGAGGCACATGGCACTGCGTGCACCGAAATAATGATTTATCTGATGTGCATCTCTCCCGCCGAATCATATCTCCCTGTTTTACCCTATGAACAGTTTGTGTTCTTATAAACTGGATATTCACAAAGTTACAGGGTTTCCTGAAAACTTAATTTGGGTTTTTTTAACTAATATAAGAAAGGCCCCTGCGTAAAAATTTGGGCACTAATTTGTCAGGGGCCAAAACTTTACGACAAGAAATTGTTGCCTGAAAATGAACAAAAAGAAAACAGTTCGAAGCGTAACTTTTCGGAGTCTAAATCAGACTCCTTCGTCAGACAATTACTAGTTTTCTTCATTCAACTTCGTAGAAACGTGACAATATTTTGAGTTTTTGATGGACATTTATCAATATACATATGATGAGCATAGATTAATATTGATTATTACTTGATGTTGATATCGTTTTTCATTTCAAAATTCCCTGAAACCAATTCGATCTATTCCTACTGAACAATTGGCGTGATTATTAGCCTCATCCAACAAAACACAAGCTGACTCTCTGATTTTTCTTTTATAATTATCAGGTTCTGTCATTAGAATTTTTGTGCCATTCCAATCCATAATGTAATTGCCGGTATTGGAACATATAGGTATGATCTGCGATCAACCAACATCTCTATTTTTATGTTATTCTTATGTTCACGTTCTCTGATTTCTAATAGTCTTGATATTTCTCCTGTATAAGATTTCCCACAAATATGGGGAATATTGTAAATACAATTTCTTGATTTTTGGTTTTCATTCAGAGGTTTAGTTTTTGTTAATAAAGATCGTAACTGTCGACAACTGAAATACGAAATTAATTTCATTAAAGATATTCTTGAGGATAATCAATACCTAACTAATTTCATAGAAAAAACTATTTCAAATTCAGAGAGAACTATTTTGCGTCAAAACAATGATAACCACCAAGAACCAACAACAAACCATCAAGAACAACCAAGTTTAATAAATTTGATTCCTTATGTTTATGGACTTTCAGAAATAATTAAAAGAATTGGTTCTAAATTCAACCTGAGAACTGTTTTCAAGACAAAAAATGATTTACGATCTTTATTAACAAAAACTTAACCTTTGAATGAGAACCAAAAATCAAGAAATTGTATTTATACAAGGAGAAACTTCAAGACCATTAGAAATCAGAAAACGTGAACATAAGAATAACATAAAAAATAGAAATATTGGTAGATAGCAGATTATATATGTTCCAATACCGGCAATCACAGGATGGATTGGGATGGAACAAAACCTGATGGTTATAAAAGAAAAATCAAGGAGTCATTTTGTTGGATGAGGCTAATAATCTCGCCAATTGTTCAGTAGGAATAGATCGACTTTGGATGGATGTATTGAAAAAAGAACTGGTTTCAGGGAATTTTGAAATAAAATAACGATATTCTAACATCTAGTAATCAATATTAATCTATGCCCATCATATATTGAGAAATGTGAATCAAAAAATCAAAATATTGTCACGATTCTACGAAGTTGAATAAAAACTAGTAAGACGAAGGAGTCTGATTTAGAATTCTTACACGTTACGCTTAAGAGTTCGAAGTGTTTTCTTTTTGTTCACTGTAAGGCAACGATTTCATCTTGTAGAGTTTGGGCCCCTGACAAATTAGCGCTCAAATTTTTACGCAGAGGCCTTTCTCACATTATCCAAAAATTTTTTTTTATTGTTTCTTATTTCAGCGATTGGAGGAGAAAACACAAATAAAGTTTTCAGGAAAATGCAAAGACCTCCCAGACAATATTTCAATAGATATCTGATAGTTACAGGGTGTTTTTTATGGAATTATGGTTCCGATAAAACTAAATGAAAAAGAGATAATCTTATTGATCGTATAATTTCCATTGGGAAAAAAAATGTTCAACAAACTTATTCTAGAAATTTTCCACAAATTCTCTATTTTCTCACTGTTACATTTTATAATGCATGCAGATCTTTTCGGTACGACGATTCGTTACTCCATAATGAAAACATGAAAAAAATAACCCTCTAAGATGAAAATGAACCGTAGACAGATATTTCGGGCTTTCGGCCCTCTCTACTGTTCATTTTCATCTAAGAGGGTTATGTCCATGTAATCTTTTTTCATGTATTTCACAGATCCCTCATTTTTCATCTCTCTATTTTTCCTATTCATATTCCTGGACTCAGGTGTCACGCAGGTGGCTAAGGTTGCATCCGTGGTGATGTGTTGACTCCGTTATGCTTTTTCAATTTCGAACTTTTCACCGTACTGATGAGGGTCGAAAGCCCTTAACAGCTGTCTTCGGTTCATTTTCATCTTAGAGGGTTATTATGTCGATTTAATCTTTTTTCATGTATTTCACACTATTCATCTCTATATTATAATACGCTGTCAGAAAAATTGGGATTTTCGGTAATTTTTGCTATCATGGATGGTACATTGATCATTTAAAATCGACTTCAAGATGTGAAGTAATATTTGAAATGAGTCAGATTTATATTCAGCACTTCGAAGTCAGTGTTTCCGTCCTATCAAAAATATTATTTATTTCTCTATTTCAGTGTTGTAATGAGTTGATTACAGTACTAGAAGAAGTGCTGTAATGAACTCATTACAGTATTGTTTTCAGTTATATTTTTCGTTTTGTGTTTGTTCACCCTGACTTCCGATCCTATTAATTTCCAAAGCACGTCAATTCTAATTGTTATTTCAATTCTAATCTGTTATTTTTCGTAAGAGTCACACCAACAGCCAAGATGCAAAACAAAAGTCATTACTCCATTTCCAATTGTAATTCCGAATTCGTCGATTGACATTCAGAAAACATCACTTGTATTTTAGATTTGTCAATTGTATTTCAGAAAACATCAAATGCTATTCAGATTTATCAATTGAATTTCAGAAAATATCAAATGAAATTCAACTGAGTTATCCGAAATACATTTGATGTTTTCTGAAATTCAATTGACTCTTTCTGAAATGAATGTGACTAATCTAAAATACACTTGACAATTCATGAATTACACTTGGACATGGTGTAGTAGTAGTGGAAGTCGATATTATTTCACAAAACTTAAAAATAGAATAGTAAATAGTATATTCTAAACCAAGTTTTAGAATGGGGTCCTATTCGAACACGAATGCGAAATTCGAAAGTACGAGTGTTGGAATTGCCTTTCCGAACCAGTATAAGACGATATTTTCTCTATTTCTGTCAAGTTTTGTAAAATACTCACGAAATTCAAATAAAAATTCATCCTAGTTTTAGGCTTTCATGACCGGATATACTGGCATTGAGAGAACCTTCAGGGCTTATGGGCCGTGGTCTATTAGGAATTATTTCACCCAACGTTTCGCCCACAACTGAGGTGGGCATCTTCAGAGGATTCTTGGTCTGAGGTTGTACCTCGACAGCTGAATTTCCGAACTTCGTATTGGCTTGATTTTGGTCTTTTTCTATACCGGCAACCATGCGCTATATGTACCAGGGGAGTTTCTTCCCTTCTGTTCATGTTGTTTTTATGTTTATATATCTCAATGGCTTCCATGTTCCTCCTAAGATAGAAATTTTCGATGTGCTTCTGCCTTTGGGGAAATAATATTGTATCCATCTGTTAGAGTATGTTCCGCTAGTGCGAATTTCTCTTTTTGATTGAGTCGACAGCATCGTCCATGCTCCTTAATTTTCGTAATGATACTTCGCTTCGTTCACCAATGTGTTCTAACAATTCTATCGAGAGGCACAATATAGAGACTGTTTATAAGCCAACTCAAAAACTTGGCCAAATGATCAGAACTACCAAAGACAAAGTAGTAGTAGTACCACTTTCTCAACCCGATATTTACAGGATATCCTGTGACTGCGGTAAAGTCTACATTGGTACAACGAAGCGAAGTATCAATACGAGAATTAAGAAGCATGAACGATGCTGTCCACTTAAATCCGCACTAGCGGAACATGATCTAACAGATTAACACAATATTGTTTTCTCAAAGGCAGAGGCTATTTTGAACATCAAAAGTTTTTATCCTAGGATGAACATGGAAGCCATTGAGATATATAAACATAAGAACAATATGAACAGAAGGGAAGAAACTCCCCTGGTACATATAGCGCATGGTTGCCGGTATTGAAAAAGACAAAATCAAGCCAATACGAAGTTCTGAAATTCAGCTGTCGAGGTACAACCTCAGACCAATAATCCTCTGAAGATGCCTACCGCAGTTGTGGTCGAAACGTTAGGTGAAATAATTCCTAATAGACCACAGTCAATAAGCCCGGAAGACTCGCTTAATGTCAAAAGTTCATCCTAGTGACTTTTGTATTGTATCTTGGCAGTTGGTGTGACAGATTGCGGAATTTGAATTGATTTGATTTGAGAATTGAGTGGATCGGAGGTTAGTATTGACAACCAGAAAACGAAAAATATATCTTAGAACAATGATGTGATGAGTTCATTACAGCATTTTTTTTTAGGATTGTAATGAGCTCACAATGATACTGAAATAGAGAAAATATCGTCTAATACTGATTGCAGAACGCAATGAGGAATGTTCACAGGTATGCAAAATCGTATAACCTATATGTATATGAAATCACTAGTTTCTGTTCCAGTCGAAAAGACCTAGTAGTTCGGATTTTACAACCCCGTGAATGTTCAATTCCTCGCGGCGATGTGACGTCATACTACATTCGCAAATCGCACTCCGTGAGACGAAAGGCCCTTATATTGGACCCGGCTACGTACTGAACCTCGCAAGTCGTTGGATGTAAAGTGACGTCACACGGATCCATCGAACTCATGTTTATAACTCGATATCTCGGGCGCTATTTGAAAAATTCAAATAATTTTTGGACACAATATTTTCATTTTTTTCGGAGAATAGGAATATGTAGAAATTGAAAAATGTGAACATTCCTCATTCGAACACTCATGCTTTCGAAAACTCGCTCGTTTTCGAATTTCGCATTGGTGTTGGAATAGAGACCAATCACAATCTAATACCTGTCCTAGAAAAATACTGGAAATTGCATTCGTACTCGATGAAAATGGGTCAACTCACGAGTTGGTTTGAATTTTCCATGAATCTCAGTGAAAATTCATGACTTGCTCGGCAGAATTCTAATTTCACCAGTAGAGGATTCAATGAGTTGAAATAATCAGTTGATGTGTAGAGCACCGTCAACTTTTCATGTTCGAAATATCGATTTTCAGCTCGCAAAGGAAAGCATATTCAGTTTTGATATTTGCAGCATCCCAATTAGGAAGTTCTGTACCTCGAACGAAATGCTTGTATCAAATTTACCGAGATGAAAAGTTGAGATCTGGAGAATTCATCCCAAATTACTGTGAATATCTGTTTAATCAATGAAAATTCCAATAGGGATGAAAGGATATGACGGTAATAGGATGCGAGGTAGGTATCTGCCGGCAATAATGATGATGAAATAAAGTTTAGTTATCGTAGAACCTGGACCAATATTGAAAAAGTCAGAAAAAATACAGGGTGTTTCAAAAATGGTGATCCTGTCTCTAAGATAAATGGAAAACTGAATAATGAGTAGGGCAATTAGGGTAACTTTTGGTGAAATCAACATAATTCTATTTTTCTCCAGAAAGGTATTCTTGATAAAACTCGATACTGATTTGAAAATTATGAAGTAATAGCCGATGCTGGTATGGAGTAATGATAAATGTAATAATTAAACAAGAAAATCACAAGATGAAATTCGAAAAATGTCTAATAACATTAAATAGAATTCAATTATGGTTGGTGTCCTTCGTTTTCACGAATACACAAATCTATCCTTTTTGCTGAGGAATCTATTAATCTTTCGAATGACTGGGAGTTAGCTATGGGAACATTATGAATTCTGCCTCCCAATTTTTGAGGAGAAAATACCTCTGTAGCATGAACGTTTTCCTTTGAATATCACCGCTGAATTTCCGAAAATGACGCTGGATTCGATCCGTTGGCCCCACTTATACCCTGATCATTGGCGGGAGAAGGTAGTGGGTTTACGCGCGCGATGTTGATTGGTCCATCGCTTCCACTTCGTATTGGCTTGATTTTGGTCTTTTCCAACACCGGCAACCATGCGCTATGTACCAAAGGAGTTTCTTCCCTTCTGTTCATATTGTTCTTATGTTTATATATCTCAATGGCTTCCATGTTCATCCTAGGATAGAAACTTTTGATGTTTGAAGTAGCTTCTGCCTTTGAGAAAACAATATTGTGTCCATCTGTCAGAGCATGTTCCGCTAGTGCGGATTTTTCTGTCTGATTGAGTCGACAGCATCGTTCATGCTCCTTAATTCTCGTATTGATACTTCGCTTCGTTGTACCAATGTAGACTTTGCCGCAGTCACAAGGTATCCTGTAAATACCGGGTTGAGAGAGTGGGTCGACTTTGTCTTTGGTAGTTCTGATCATTTGGCCAAGTTTTTGAGTTGGCTTATAGACAGTCTCTATATTGTGGCCCTTTAGTATTCTACCAATTCTATCGGTGACCTTGGGGATATATGGTAAGATAGCTCTTCCATTGGGGGTGAGTTGTGATGTGTTATCATCACGTGTGGAAAGTCTTGGTCTTATTGCCCTCTGAATTTCCTTAGCATTATCCCGATAGAATTGGTAGAATACTAAAGGGCCACAATATAGAGACTGTCTATAAGCTAACTCAAAAACTTGGCCAAATGATCAGAACTACCAAAGACAAAGTCGACCCACTCTCTCAACCCGGTATTTACAGGACACCTTGTGACTGCGGCAAAGTCTACATTGGTACAACGAAGCGAAGTATCAATACGAGAATTAAGGAGCATGAACGATGCTGTCGACTCAATGAGACAGAAAAATCCGCACTAGCGGAACATGCTCTGACAGATGGACACAATATTGTTTTCTCAAAGGCAGAAGCTATTTCAAACATCAAAAGTTTGTATCCTAGGATGAACATGGAAGCCATTGAGATATATAAACATAAGAACAATATGAACAGAAGGGAAGAAACTCCTTTGGTACATAGCGCATGGTTGCCGGTGTTGGAAAAGACCAAAATCAAGATAATACGAAGTGGAAGCGATGGACCAATCAACATCGCGCGCGTAAACCCACTACCTTCTCCCGCCAATGATCAGGGTATAAGTGGGGCCAACGGATCGAATCCAGCGTCACTTTCGGAAATTCAGCAATCGAGTTACAATCTAAGACCAAGAATCCTCTGAAGATGCCTACCGCAGTTGTGGGCGAAATGTTAGGTGAAATAATTCCTAATAGACCACGGCCAATAAGCCCGGAAGACTCTCTTAATGTCAATATATCCGGTCGTGAAAGCCTGAAACTACTCTATGCCTTGGTCAAAATAAGTGACTTTGCTGTTTCGTAACTATAAGAACTATTGTATAACAGAAAAGTATTTTTAGGAAAAAGAATATAAACAGTAAACAAAAAATTCTTTGTCTTCACACACACAACTTCGGTTTTATTGGATTTTATTTTGATTATTTCTGAATTGTTTATAATTTTTCTATCATTATTTTATATGTTTCGCAAATATTCTACAAATAAACACAAAGAACACACTACGGAAGCCACACCGAAAACATTTTTGAAACATAGATGAATTCAAAATAGTAATAATCGAAATGAATACCATTTTCAGTTCCCAGGCTCAGAGATCATTAATCATGAAAAAAGATCTCTGAGCCTGGGAATTGAAAATGTTATTCATTTCGATGATTACTATTTTGAATTCATCTACCTATGTTTCAAAAATATAACAGAAAAGTTAGGAACAATGAATGAATTTTTCATATAACCTTCTTTGTCACTTATTTCGACCAAGGCATAGAGTTTGTGAAATAAAAACTTGTGAAGATGTGTAGAGTTATGAGCTTGGCTCTACACGAGATCCGATAACTTTTTGACAATGTGAGAAATATGGCCTCGTCTTGGCAATATTCTAGGTACATGAAACTGTTTTTGGTTAGATTACTTGATACATCAAAATATTCCGAAATCAAGTTTTACCAAGAGTAACTTTTTGATATATAATTAAGTTATGTTCAAGTTCACATGAAATTTCGCTTAATAAATCTAATACTAAAAAGGTTATGTTCGATACTACTTGGTACGAACCTCGTAACTAGAGCCCTCTATGAGAGTCAGACATAAAAACAAATGCATTGGATTCATAAGCTTCCGAAATATTCCATTAAAATTTTTCATGCAGGGGGCTCATTCCAACACTCTTGTAAGAATATTAATGCCTTCTGTACTTGTATCATGAAAAACTATTTTCTGATTATGATTCAGTCTGGCCTCTGAAACTGAACTCGACCTTCATAAATGAAAAAAAAGCCTTTCTGGAACAATCACCTCCCAAAACTGTGCCCGTCCCTTGCGCTAGAAACAAATTAAGAATTTGTAAACTTCTTCAACTCTCGTAGATTCTTAAAGCAAACATTCAACTCCGGATTTCGTCATCGTGCTTTTTGCTTTACGTGAAAAAATTCCTAACATAGGTAGGTAGCAATTCTAGACCCCAGTTTCCACTTATTTCGATTACGTTTGGAAATTAGATCTGCGAAACACGGACCCCTACTCCATATTCATTTCGATCATGATGGAGTCATTACCCGGACAATAATATTTACTTATGAGTTTTCTGAAGAGGCGAGCTTGAAGATATTTCGGTACCTACGTGATTAATGTAGGGATTCAGCTCGATTTCGATGACTTTTCAGTGTAACAAGCTTCAAACGAAATATTTCACTTCACACTTATCGTATTTCATTTATTTATTAGTAGAGTCAGGGCCGTCGCTAGCCAAACTGTAGCACTAGGCAGTGACCCATTCTACCTCCTCCACAGGAGTCAAGTTTGGGAAACTCAGAGGTTAAATATTGGGCATTCGAGGTTTTCTAACTACTAGTATTAATAAGATCATTCGGGAAATATTCATTTACAAGAAATCAACATATCAAACTTGACATCTAAACGTCATTTTAGGATTGGTACAGAGAAAATAATGAGCAGACATAGACAGTGTCTCGATTTGACATGAATATACTTCAGATGGTTGTACAGATCTAAATATCAGGTAAACTTCATGTGAATTGAGTTTCTAATATGGATGCAGTAATTGTGTAGTTGATAAATACATAAAAGACATTCACAAACCAGTGAGGAAAAACAAATGAAAAATCATCAACACATAAGAAGACAATATCCAAATACTGCCTACAAGTTTTATAAGAGAATGATCTGATCATAAATTATGAGTAAGGGGTAGTATACGAAAATTCCGATAAAAAAACAGTACCTGGTTTGACTAATCTTCATTCGTTTTTTCTTGTTAGAACACGTTTTTTGAAAATTAAGTTTAGTATATAAATAGCATACTAATGAAATAAGAATAATGATCTTTCCGACATAATGATGAAATAACTATAATTTGTTTTTTTAGAAAAAAATGTCGGGTGTAGTAAATGGGTTTATAGGTAGCTAAAAAGATTATCCTTGGTATATAATATACAGGGTTTACCAAGTTTGACGGCCTATTAGACGTTTCTGGAGAACTGGACCTATTTGAAATCTGAAAATTGGGATTATGTTATTGTTTGACATTATCTACCGAGCTAATATATTCTCGGAACCTGACCACATTCAGTTATACAGGGAGTGAAAAAATTCTCCTGTTTTTTTGGTCTCGAATTCAAAACAGAATGCAATTCTATGAATTCTGAATACATTCGTACTCGAATCATTGCATTCGTCGGAATACTGTCCAAAATTTCGAGAAAAAACTTAGGGAAAGAGGGAGATAAGATTATACGGTATCATGTTTGTTGTTTCTATTTTAAACATCCTAAGCACAAACCGTTTTCACATGTTTGAAGATTGTGGAAATATTGTACATCAAGATTGGCTCATAACTATTTTTTATGATTGCGTTGGATTCTGCGAAGAAAAATGATGAAAATGTTTTCACATGTGATGTTCATAAAATTAATAATTCTTGATTTATTTAGGATTTCTTGTCGTACGTCTGTTCCATATCAACCATGATGAATGAATTCAGAAAAGGGGTGTGTCACTAGTGAGTTTTAGGAATAATTAATCTTCTATGTTGATATATGAAACAGATTTTATAAATTTGACGCTACGTACGATATGCAGGGCCAGGAGAGAAAATCCAAATTTTACCAACTCCACCAGCGAAAGTTATCAACTTTCGAATAAATGGAGCCCTTAGGAAGGGTTCCTAATACAATATCTATTTTCTTCCTCAGCTATCTGAAGATGGGATGAATTCTTAAGCCAGATGAACGCAAACGAAAATTGATTTTGGTATTTATTAAAATGAGACTTATTCTGCCTTAGAAAAAGATTTTCGGTTTTCCGTCATACAACGCAACAAATTGTAGATATTGAATTGAATATTGTGGTTATCAAGAAATACGGGAATCATAATGCGAATGAAGTATATATTAAAAAGTGAATTAACCCTTTATTGGAATGAAGAAAGGCACATTCGAGGTTAAGCCAGGGAATGATATTATAATATTTACAATAACGAAAAACGAAAGGAAAAGAAATTATCCAAGTAATATCCTCCGGTTTTTCTAGTTTGTCCAGGCTTGGACTGACTCCTCTGAGTCCTCCAGTCTGGTCGACTGTCAACATTGGGAGATCTTATAGAGTTTTTCATAAATTTCAGCAAAATAAAGGTCTTCAGAGTACTGAAATAGATATGAAGACTGGCAAGCACGTTATCTCACTGAATGAAAACTGTAGCTTGTGTAGGACCAAATTCGAGCAAGTTTTTTCAACCACACGCACGGACTATGCAGACAAGCTTGAGCGTGTGGTGGGCCCATAATAAATTATTCTCTTTCATTTGATTCTCAATTTATTTTGATAAAAATGAAACAACAATGTTTCCAACGAGGCAAATCGTTAACGCAGCCAGGACCCACCAAGGGTTATAGTGCTACCCAGAAAGAGAGAGAAATGTTTTTATTCAATACTGGTTGACCCGGCAAACTTCATACTTCCTCAAATACTCAAATGATTAATAAAAAGCTAATTATTTCTATTCAGATTGATGAATATTATCTTTTGTCACAAATAAACTTTCTGAACGCAAATATAATATTTGGCAACCAACGAATAGGTCAGATGGTTTTTATATAAAATATAATATTATAATGAACTATTATGGTTTAATATCTTGAAAGTGGGCATGAAATTATCATGTACAGGGTTGGCATATTTCGATGTTTTAGCACTACAACTTTTGAACCAGAGGAGATAGACAAAATCTGATACCCCATTCTCGATCTCTTTTTCGGAGAAACTGACAAGAGTACTATTCATTTTTGGCTACCTTCTTTTGTTTTCGAGTTATAAGCGACAATTGGAAAAATGGTGATATCGGAAAAAATTTATATCTCCGCCAATACTGATGATAGAGCTTTGAAATCAAAACATTATACAGGCACTTTTCTACGTAAAATCCAGTGGCATGCTCGCCTTTTTTCAGCATTTTTAATTACGAAGCTATGACACAAAGTTATGTTTTTTTGAAGAGGAACACTAGATTTCTTTGCCATTTTTTGAAAGCTTAATTTTTTCTGATTTCAATAATATATAACATCGTATGGTTCGTATCAATAAATCAATATGAGTATAGAAATTTTTCAAGAACCTATATTCATCTGAGTCTCAGTACTTTTTATGGTTTCAATTGTCGATAAGCACGAAAAACTTAGTATCGTATATTTACCACAATTTCTTTCTGGTAGTCTTTTCATTTCTATGCTCTTGTTATAGGACGCTACATTTTTCTGTGCTCATCAACAGTTGAAACCATAGAAAGTATTGAGACCCACATGAAAAAAGGTTTTTGACCAATTTCTATACTCATACTGATACAAACTTTACGATGTTATATATTTTTTAAATCAGAAAAAATCAAGCTTTTAGAAAATGTCACAGAAATGGTGAGTTACGGGTGCCATCGACTGGCACCCGTAACTCACCATGCCGATTTGGGAGTCACTGTCTGTTCGGATCTGGGATGGTCCGTTCATGTGGGGGCGATCACGGCGAGGGCAAAACAGGTAACTTACCTCCTTGGCAAAACATTCAAGTCCTCCGATGTGTCAACATGGGCGTTTCTTTATAAGACATACATCCGACCGATATTGGAGTATGCTGGACAGGTATGGTGGCCCTCGACTAAATTCGATGAAAATCTTTTGGAATCTGTACAACGCTGGGTCACACGTATGCCCTACTCACACATCCGCCCATCCTATGAGGAACGTCTAACTATTTTCGACATACCCAGCTTTGCCGAGCGTCGATCAAGAGGTGACCTTATTTTTACATTTCGTGCGATGAACGGCCATTTTGGTGATGAAATGAAAAATGTTTTTCAGCTAAATACCAATAGCTTGCGTGGCCATCGCTTGAAGTTGTCGAGAGAACCATTCAAAACATCGCCTCGTCAGATGTATCTACCAAACAGGGTTTTCAACGCTTGGAATCGGCTGCCAGATGCTGTTGTGGAGTCAACTTCAGTCAACACCTTCAAGAATAGACTGGACGAATGGAGGTCGCATTGAAATTTTTTTTTTTTTTGTTCTTTTAATTCGAGATTCTCATGTTGGTTTTCATTCTTAATTCCACTGTTGTTCATTTTCATGTTTATTTTTATTTTGGGTTTATAGGATCAACCTCAACCCTTGTACAAGGTTAAATAAATATAGTGTTTCCATTTAAAAAAACATAACTTTGGATCATAGCTTCGTTATTGAAAATGGTGCAGAAAAGACGAGCATGCCACTGGATTCTACGTTAAAAAGTGCCTGTAGAATGTTTTAATTTCAGAGCTCTATCATCAGTATTAGCGGAGATATAAATTTTTTCGATATCGCTATTTTTCCAATTTTCGCTTATAACTCGAAAACAAAAGAAGGTAGCCAAAAATGAATGAAACTCTTGTTAGTTTCTCCGAAAAAGAGATCGAGAATGGGGTATCAGATTTCGTCTATCTCCTCTGGTTCCAAAGTTGTAGTGCTAAAACATCGAAATATGCCCACCCACCCTGTACAATATGTATTGCGCCAAACTATGTCATCTGGAGGCAGCTGATATATTCTTGAATGTTGGGCAAAAAGTGTTTGGAATCATTTTCTATCCCAGAAACTAAATAACGTAAATGATCTGGTGGTGGGACCAATTGTGGAAGTTTTACTTTGTCTTCAGCAGAACATATTCCAGTGGATTTACCACTGTATTTCAACGCTTTACAATTTAAACACATAAGCATCTGAGAAATTATTTATCACAAAAGATCAACTGCAAAAAGAGGACCTAACCTGAAATGTCATTTTAACAAATGATCACCGAAACCGATAATGACATAGAATACGGAACATAATGTTAATCGAATTATTATAATAAATTATTTATTATTAATTGATAACATTGGTGTTTCGTTCAAATTTTGCGTCGTCCTCACTTAAAGAAATTATTAAAATCGAGAAATAGATGAAAGGATGTTATAAATAAAGCGAATCAATTGTAAAACATCGATGTTTATTTGTCAGAAATCGATGATCATCGAAAATTGATGATAATCGATAACTTACATTTCTAAGGAAAAACCATACCTTGCATTTTTTAATTTACTCACCTTTCGAACCTTATCTTGAAATCCACGGATAAGTCAAGCCCAAAATTAGCCAAATTGGTTCAGCCGTTTTCAACTTTTAGCGTACCTAACGCACAGCAATTCATTTTTATATATACAGATTCACGATGTTTACCCATTAATTGGTCTCAAAATCATGTTGCTAACAGGTAAGATAAAACAAGCAATTCCCGAACATATGGAAAATCTCTCTCTTAGGCTCTTCTAGCAGGAAAATCTAGCATGGTATATGACGAGTTGGTACCTGTAAAATTTCTAACAAATTCTAACTTTCAACATAATTTTCTTTAGCTCGACAGCCCGAAATTTACCAAATTTTTTAGGTCGAAAAAGTGGAAAAAAATGTGAAGGGGAAATCCTAACCTTCTCTGTTGGTTCTTTCTTAGTCCTTTTCTTGACCTTTAATTTTAATTTATTTTGTTCTATCTTCACAACCCGAAATTTCACGACTTTTCCAAATCAAGAAAGCAGAGAAAATTTTTTAAAGGGAAATCCTATATTTAATTTAATTTTTTTTGCTACTTCTGCTTCTTTCTATCTCCACAACCCGAAATTCACCAACTTTTTCAAGTCGAAGATGCAGAGAAAAAGTCTGAAATGGAAATCCTATAACCTTCTCCTGGTTCTTTTTCATTTCTCATTCCCTCTGCATTTCTTTTTTTCCATTGTATTGAATTTTTCTCTACAACTTCTATTCATCTTCACAACCCTAAATTTACCAACTTTTTCAAGTCCAAAAAGTAGAGAAAAATTCTGAAGGGGAAATATTGATATTCTTCCCTGGCTCTTTCCTATACATTATTACCCTTTTCTTTTTTTTAAATTTTATTTTTATTTCTTTTTTTCTTTCTTCATGATCTGAAATTTACCAACTTTTCTAAGTCGAAGAAGAAGAGAAAAAGTCTGAAAGGAAAATCCTACAACCTCCTCCTGGTTCTTTCTCTTTTCTCATTCCCTCCATTTCTTTTCTTTTCATTTTCTTTTTATTCAATTTTTCACCACTACTTCTTTCTTTCTTCAGAACTCGAAGAAGCAGAGGAAAATTCTGGAGGGAAATCCTAACCTTCTCCTGGTTCCCTTTAATTTCTTATTCCCTCTCACTTTCTTTTTCTTCGTTTTCATTTTTCTTTTTTTTACAACAATTTTTTTTCATCTTCACGACCCGAAATTTCCCAACTTTTGCCAGTCGCAGATAGCAGGGGAAGCCCCCTCCCCATCCCCCCATTGGCGCAGGCCCTGATGACATGAAATCAGGAAATCCTGAATAACTCAAGAATTATTAATTTCAGAAGCATTAATATGTTTGAATATTTTCATAATTTTTCTTCGAACAATCGAAAGCAATCATAAAAAATAGGGTTCTAATTCGAAAAACGAAAGTTATGGGCCAATCTTGATTCCAATTTTTGACCCAACATTACAAACACTCTGTGAATTCTCAAAATGTACCATATTTCCACAATCTTCGACTTCAAAAATGTGAAATCGGTTCGTGCTTAAGATTTAGATTTAGATTAGAAATAACAAACATAATACCGAATACTCTTATCAGTCTTATCTCCCTTATCTCGCGATATTTTGGGAAGTATTATGAGGAATGCAACAATTTGAATACGAATGTATTCACAATTGAATACTCCATCGAATTCAAAAACAAGAAAATTGAAATTTTTATTTTCATTCCCTGTATAACTGAAACTGGTCAAGCTGCAAAAATATTTTAGCTCGGTAGATAATGTCAAGCAATATAAAAATCTCAATTTTCAGATCCAATTCTCTAGAAACGCCTAATAGGTCGTCGAACTTAGAACATCCTGTATACTTCTTCGCCCCGTTGTTCACCAGTAAAAATTTTTGCTTTCATAACGTGATTGCACAGACTTGATACAATGAGTCTTACACCATTAGGTACGTAGTCCTTCCGATAGAGACTCAACAACATTATTAACGCATTTGTGTGAAGAAATACTGACATTCTGTTGTCATATTCAATGTTAGAAATGAAAGGCCACTCCTGCTTTCAGTTTTGAAATAGTCAGTACCAAAAAGCTGTTTCATCCGACTACTTCAAGCTGCTATGGTTCTAGTGATCCCCTCAGCAAGCAACGAAATTCTTTCACCCTGTACAGGGTGATTCACTTATCTTGGTAACGCCAATTTTCTCGAAAACGTCCGAATATTTTTTCTTTCTGTGAATGGCGTTTTCAACAAGTCAATGTCGACTTGAGATGCGCATAAAAATCTGCGGAATAAATAAAGAAGCCAGGCGTCGCGGCGCTATCAAAAAATTTTTTCTCCAGGGACATACCTTTTTTATCATGTCATTCGAAAGATAATTACATTCCGAATTTTTTTTTCGAATACAATTTTTATCGATTCCAACCGTTAGCGATCTGCAGCGTGTTTTATATTGATTCTATTCCATTTATTTTTTTCTGTATTGTGATAGTATGCCTTTATTTAGAGACATAGATGTGATTTTGTGATTTGAATTCAGGAAGGCTAGTTTTCTGGTGAATGTCCTCCTTCAAATATGATGAAATATGTGGCTACAGCAAGATGGGGCTTCATGCCACCATGCTGCCATTCTCAAGAGATATTTTGATCAAGAATTTGGAAAAAAAAGGATTGGAACCAATGTACCCATCAGATATCGCCAGACCTAACGCTCATGGATTACTTTCTGAGGGGTCCCCTTGAATATATGTTATACCAAACTGATTTTAATACCTTGGACTATTTGAAAATGAAGATAAGAAACTCATGTGCCCAAGTGGACCCTTATATTTTGACCAAAGTAATGAAATAACTTATGTATGGATCATAATGGCCGATATATAGAACATATAATATTTAATGAATAAAATAATAGAAAAATAGTTATAGAGCCTCCGTCATTTTACGGAACATAATCAAATTTAGGTCATCTAGCCATTATGATCCATATACAAATCATATCATCTCCCTATTTCATCATAAGTCATTTTGGACAAAATATAAGGGTCCATTCATTTCGAATTCTTAATCTCAATATCTCCTCACAATGGCAGCGTTGTGACATGGAGCCCCATCTTGCTGTATCCATATATTATTTGATCTTATTTAAAGAGGAAAATTGTTCAGAAAACTTGCCTCCTTGAATTCAAGGCATGAAATCATATCTATGTCCCCAAATCAAGGCATACTACCACAATGCAGAAAAAAAATAAATGGAATAGAATCAACATGAAACACGCTACAGATCGCTGACGGTAAGAAATGGACAAAAATTGTATTCGAAAAAAAAGTTCAAAATGAAATTATCTTTCTAATGACATGATAAAAATGGTATGTCCCTAGAGAAAAAATTTTTGATAGCGCCGCGACGCCTGGCGTCTTTATTTATTCCGCAGATTTTTTCGCGCATCTCAAGTCGACATTGACTTGTTCAAAACGCCATTCAGAGAATGAAAAAATATTCGGGCGTTTTCGAGAAAATTGGGGTTACCAAGATGAATGAATCACCCTGTACTTATATGTGAAAAGTGGCAAACGAAAACTGATAATCCGATTTCTGCCTCTATATTTCGATGCGACAGAAATGTTCCGAGACGTTCGAGATCAAAATCCAGCTTTCGCTTTCGGAGTGTGTCGAACCGGAAATTGCCGATAACGATGAATAATCTACCACTAAATGGCAATAAGGTGTGGGAGTCGATAAAAGCTAACGCTGCCTCTCTAAACATTCCCATATATTATTGACATTATATTCCGTTCCAACTCGAGCGATATTTTAACGACGAGTAAACAAAACTTTCGAGTGGATTAGGAGGCAAGAGTTATTGATCATTTCGATGACTGAAAGCAATTTACAATCCGGACTGATATTTTTCTGATACTCGAATACTATAAATATCTTTTTATGAGACTCTCGACTCAAGAGTCTCGAGAACCCTCCAGCTCGAAAATAAGTACTTAATAGGACATTAATTATGCATGATGGTGCAGTGTGAACAAATCTGAAAAGAATCACGACCCGGCAATTTACTAAAGGATATGTGTCAGAATACAGGGTGTCCCACCGGTAGTGCCCATTAGAAGTTTATGAAGAAATATTCATTCGATCAATTTCAAATTTTGTGTGGAGATATAAGCCAAGTAGACCTTCATTTGTGATATATTTTCAAATATCGATAACTTCCGCTTTCACCGAAAATGGTATCAACTTTCTCATTTCAAATGGAACACCCTGTATATTATGAGTTTTTTGGATAGATCTTCGAATGCCATATTCATTTTATGTATCATTCCCTATAGCCATCTAAAGTCGTTTTCGAGTTATTCACTGTTTTGTGAAAAAAAATTCAAATTGAGTCTTGTAGAACACTGAAAATTCAATGAAAGCCAACGCACATTCTCTGATCTGTTTTTTCCAATGGGTTACCGAAAAGATATTCGACGTCACTCTGTAGAGAAAATAACGTTTCGATATACTGGGAGGTAAATGAGAGTGTCAAAGTTGGAATTCAAAAAAAGCTAAAAACTCGATTTTTTCAAATGGAAACCGAATTTTTTTCACTCACATATGAATTTGTGGGGTAAAAATAAGTAGAGTCTATTCAGGGTTCCCTATATCTAAAATGTACCATTTTCGAGATATTCAGAAATAACGGCTACGAGCTTAATATTATTATAATATGATCTATGTTCGCCCTTTCATGAAAATCTTTGACTTTATTCGGAATTTTTTTCCATGCTTCTGTTGTTGATATTCCTCAAAACTTATTTCATTGTTCAAAGAAAACGACCACTAGTTTTTTTACTGCTCATAATGAAAATAACGAGTTATTCTTCAAAAATATGTCATACATATCGAAAGCTTAAATTGTAATGCAAAACTTATAAAACAAGTCATGAAACTTCCCAAACTTTTATTCAGATATATCAGAATAGAATATTGAATCATAACACATTTTGAAAATTTCGTCCACTTACTTCTAAACATTTTTCGCACCTTCTCATTATCTCTTGGTTGGTGGATTTCCTTGTTTATTCTGGAACAGAATTCTGCCAATACATTGCACCATATATTCTTCAGTTAGAAGAAACCTGAATTATTTTGAATAAAGTCATACCATACAGATTCTTATGAAAGGGTGAACATATATCGTAAATGATACCTCACATATTATAATATGCTCGTTGCTAACAGTTATTTCTGAATATCTCGAAAATGGTACATTTTAGATATAGGCAATCCTTAAGAGACTCTACTTATTTCTTCCTCGCAAATTGAAATGGGAGTGAAAAAAATACGGCTTCCATTTGGAAAAATCTCTACCTAATTTTACCTCACAAATTGATATGAGAGTGGAAAAAGTATGGTTTCAATTTGAAAAAATTGAGTTTTTGGCTTTTTTTGAATTTCAACTTTGACACTCTCATTTCACTTCCCAGTATATCAAAACGTTATTTTCTCTCCAGAGTTATGGTAAATATCTTGTCAGTAACCCATTTCAAAAAACAGATCTGTGATTGTGTGTTGCGCTTTCATTGAATCCTTAGTGTTCTACAAGCCCCAATTTGTAAATTTTTTCGAAAAACAGTGAATAACTCGAAAACGGCTCTGGATGGCTATAGGGAGTGATACATAAAATTAATGTGGCATTCGAAGATCTATCAGAAAAAGTCATAATATACAGGGTGTTCCATTTGAAAAAAGAAAGTTGATACCACTTCCGGTGAAAGCGGAAGTCATTGCTATTCAAAAATATATCATATATGAAGGTCTTCTTGGCATATATCTTCACACAAAATTTGGGAATGAACGAATTATTATTTCTCCATAAACTTCTAATGGGCACTCCCGGTGGGACACCGTGTATATGAGCTCATCCCACTCGATACGAAAGTTATTCGTTCTCAAATAAGTTCTGCACCTTAGTTTAGATATCATATATTAATTATTTATTGGGTATAGGTGACCGAAGGAAATACATTGAAATAATCTTTATTTTTATTCAACAATGACGACATCTCGGCTATTGATTGTAGCCATTTTCAAGTTTAAAAAAAAAACAAAAAAATTTTTCCCTTCACTTTTCAAATTTTTAAAATTTGTAATTTCAAAAAATGTTAGTATTTATTGAAAAACATGGAGTGAAAGGAAATATTTTCTTGTTTGTTTTCAGACATGGAAATGGCTGCAATCAATAGCCGAAACGTCGTCATAAAAATAAAGAGTATTTCACTGGATTTCATTCGGTCATCTATACCCAATAAATTAATATACACAAGTTATTCAAATAAGGAATGAAATTACTCCAGAAAAAAGATAAATCAGTTGAATCATTTTTTCAAATGTATAGACCAGGGTTGAAGCCTTAGAAAATGGTGAAAAGTGAAGCAAAAAACAAAAGAAGAATGAAATCCATTGAAAATGAAAGAGGTCGGGAAGTGGAAGGCGTGAGTTTTCGAGGGATTATATCGATTTCCGGCAAAAATGAAAGTATTATCGAAAGAAGGTGAATGACAAAAAACATGACAATATCGAAAATTTTGAATAACATTCATTTCGATACCAAGGGAGGAAAATAGTGCTTTTTCTCCCGTAGAGTTTTTGATTTATTCAAGAGAGGAAAAGCATTTTTCTCCATTATATTATTATTTTATAATTCCCAACTATTTGCTATTTTAAGGCTCCCCCAAATTATTCGCCTCGCGAAATTCGCAGCGGTTAAATTAGCGACGAAAAAAAAACTAAACATTGCGTCTTATGGAAGTACCCAGACCGGAGCGTAGATTCGCTTCAACAAACCACAAATTTATTCAACAACTGAAGGTGTTCTCAATGATAATTATTTTCATCAGAATTATGAATGCATATGTTATCCCCTTTCAACGTTTTTCTTCAATACAGATGCATTTTCCCAGCAGGAATAAAAAAAGATGATATTATCAGATTTTAAATGTATTGACTTCATTCTAAAATCATTTTTTCTCGATCAATTCTAGTGATCAATAGTTTTTCTTTCGTTTAATTTTCTACACTCGATCGCTATGCAACGCGAAACACGCAATTTCACCCAAGAGGAATGTGCCCAAGCGGTAGTTTATCGAGAAGAAGGGTGGACATACACAAGAATTGCAGAAAGGTTGGGAGTTTCCCTTACTGTGTCCAGAATGTTGCAGCGATTCAGGGAGATAGGTATGAATGTCCGAAGACCAGGACAGGGTAGACCTCGGATAACAACTGCCATTCAAGAACGTTACTTGAGAGTTTCTTCGTTGAGACAACGATTTGCAACCGGTCGCCTCCTTCTAAATCAGCTTGAGCAAACTCATGGGATGCAAATTAGCACTCAGAAATAAGAAATCGCCTCAGAGATTATGATTTAAACCCTCGTGTCGCGACAAAAGGCCCAGTTCTTACTCCAGCCCATCGAAGGGCGCGTTTGGATTTTGCGAGAGAGCATATCCATTGTGAAGAGGCCGATTGGGAAAGAGTTCTCTTCACAGATGAGTCTAGATTCTGCCTCTACTATTGTGATTGCCGTTCCCTTGTATACAGAAGTCCAAATGAAAGATATGCTCAGTGCAATTTCCTGGATACTACTGGTTTCGGGGGAGGATCGATTATGGTCTGGGGTGGAATATCTTTGACTGCTCGCACAGACCTAGTGGTCGTTGATAATGGAGCTATGAATGCTGATAAGTATATAAGGAACATTTTTGAAGAGCATGTAGTGCCATTTGCCCCATACATTGGTGAAAATTTCATTTTTATGGGCGATAATGCCAGACCCCATCGTGCGGGCATCGTTCAAGAGTACCTTGAAGAATCTCTCGAATAGAATGGCCAACAAAAAGTCCAGATCTCAATCCGATTGAGCAGGTTTGGAACAACCTCAATAGAAGGCTGAGAAGTTCAGAAAAACATCCAGCTACTCTTAATGACTTAGGAATCAAACTCGGAGAAATCTGGGGAGGATTTAGATCAGAACATTTTAAGATCACTCATTTTGAGTATGAACCGTCGTTGTCGAGCTGTAATTAACGCAATTAATTGGAAATACCAAGTATTAAATCACTTATCAGCATTTCAGTATTTTGAGAATTGTTCATTTCTCTTCTTTCACATAAGATTCGGTGAAATCCTGCATTTTTCTTCCATTTAATGTATCTTGTTTCGTTCAGAACCTTCCCGAGAGGACATAAAAAATAAGTTATGAAGTCAATGAAGAGTTAACTTTCATTAAAATTGAAATTTTCAGAATTTGCGTCAAGTTTTTTGCGCAGTGTAATTCGTCGAATCTTGCGACTTCATTCGCTTTGGTATGGGGGGTACTGCTGATTCCGCAACGAATATTCGCTGCGAATCCGAGTCACCAATTCGCGGCGTTTATTTCGCGTTGGTTTGCGGGAGCCTTTATTTCATGATTGCTTTATTACTGCTCGTTGGACACAATTTTGTTTTATTAAAATTGCCAGTGATACAATTGAGCTTTTAAGAAGTATTTTGCTTTATAAGGGAGTCGAAAAAACGTTCTTAGTGCAAAAATACAAAACAGTTTTACGACAAATTATAATATTGTTTTATAAACGTTTACACAACAATTTCATACATTTCAGCTCACCGAACAAATTTGTTTCATAATAGACTTATACTGGTGTTATCCGTACTAGTTTCTTCCTTTTCGAACATCTATAATACTGTTTCATTAGCGCTATGCGAAACATTTACAAAATCAATTTATTAATGTCTTTTTTCCGATATTATTGCTGTGCAAAGCATTTTGAACTCAGACGAAACCTTAAAAAACTATTATATAATTATCATGAACACGGTTATAATACGAACTAGACATAAATGTATAATAAATATGAAACAAAAATGTATGTAAGGATAAAAAAGCATTTATTAATACATTTATAAAACAGATATTCATTTTACGACCATTTTCTGATTATATCAGTGTCGCGTGACCATTATTAATATGAATTCGCTAGGTAAATGAAAGAGAGTTGAAAAAAGTGTAGCATTTCACAGAAAAGTTAAGAACTGCTACCAAAACATCTTGGTAAGAAACGGCAATCTGCCATTGCAAAAAAATGAGCGAAATGATACAAACAACTAGATAAGTTTATTGAAAAAAAATTTCAATTGTTCACTTATTTCCTGTTATGAAAAATAAAAAGTCTGACGGTTTTTTTTTATGAAATTTAATTTGAGACTGGCCGATGATAAATGGTTTCTGACCAGAGAGATTGCTATGAAATGTGTAAAATTAAAAAACGGAACAACTCCTACATTTTGGCAGTGAAATAAAAAATTTCAATAATGATTTTGAGACGCCCATGAAATCCTTCTACCTCAACATATTTGAATTTAAAGTAGTTCATGAAGATAGAGAAGTGTTTACTTCATATCCAATAACATGTATTGAATGCAAATAAGTTGCAGTAGCATATGATAATCAAATGTTCTTTTTTCCATTAGTTCATATACTTTATATACTTATTATATATTTTTAGACAAAAAATTTGCCCGTTTACTCCGATACTGTGAAAAAAAGTGTCAAATAAACGAAACAAGAAAAACATGATGGTATTTATTTATTTATTATTGTTTATTCATTTTTAAATTTTCAAATTGACAATTTTCGGAATACGTCGCAGTGTCTGATCTCCGACAAATATTCCATTTTTCGTCCTAATAATAGTTGTTTGGTTTATCTATGGGGGATGATTTCCTTTCATTAGGGTCCCATAGCGGTCTTCAAACATCTGAAGTGCCGAAAAATCATCACCTGGAAGGTCGCACCCGGTTTGTAAAACCCTCACGACCAGAGAGCAGGAATTTGAGAATTTTGAATTTGAATATCGAAGGAATTTCGAAAGACAAGTGTGATTACGTCTCCAAATTAGCTGATGAACATGGTATCGAAGTGATTCTTCTGCAAGAAACCCACACGGCAACAGAAAAAAGTCTTCGTGAAAGAGGACAGTTGAAAGGTTATGTATTAATTGATTTTTTACTGAGTCCAATATACGGTTTAGCTTGTTATGTTAAAAAATTATCAGTTCGTAATGTTCAACAGATTCGGAAAGGGGATATTGATGGAGTTTTTTTCATTTCTTTCAAATTTTGTGACATTTCTGTCATAAATATTTATAAACCTCCGAACATTATTTGGCCAAGAAATCTGAATGTTGATGTTTCTCACCCATCAATTTATTGCGGAGATTTCAATTCTCATCACGTAATGTGGGGTTATAATTCTGTCGATAGAAGTGGTATAGCTCTTACTAACTGGATGGAGGATAATGATTATTTTTTAATTTTTGATGCTAAAGATACACCTTCTTTCCATTCTGCAAGATGGAATAGGGGCTATAATCCTGATCTCTGCCTAGTTTCGTGTGATATTTCTTCAAAACCTCTAAAAGTAAATCGAAAAGTTCTTGGGGATTTTCCGCATAGTCAGCATAGGCCAATGTTATTGACTTTAGGTGATGAGGTTCTTTTTGCTCCATGTTTGGACAAACCCCGTTGGAATTTCAGTAAGGCTAATTGGGTCAATTTTGGGAATAAAGTCGATAGTGACATAAGATGGATTAGACCGTCTTATGATAATTATTCTAGATTCGTGGGCGTAGTTAAAGCTGCAGCTAAAAAGTTCATTCCGAGAGGTTTTCGTAAAGAATATGTTCCTGGTTGGTCAGAGGAAACTGAAAAATTATACAAAGATTATCAAAATTCCCCATCAAATGAAAAAAGTGAAAAACTCATGAGCTCAATAAATGCCAGTCGGAAGGATAAATGGAATAGTGTAGTCACAAATATGAATTTCACACATTCCAGTAGGAGTTCATGGGATGTTTTGCGAAAACTAGGTGAAGCTGCACCTCTCGCGATATCATCCTCGAAAATTAACCCCAAATTGATTGCTCGTCGTCTTGTTAATGTCTCTAATTCAGTTAAAATATCGAAATCCCAAATCAAAGATATGAAGTTGAAATTACATAAATTTAGGACATCAAATCATACCGGGAATGTTATTTCTAACCCATTCAATATGGATGAATTAATTTCAGCGATTAAAAACACAAAATCAAGAAAAGCAGCCGGTTTTGATGGAATTTATCCAGAATTCATCAAACATTTAGGAAAAAAAGCCCTATCTTGGTTATTATCTTTTTATAATGATATATTGAATTCCGGCAATTTTCCGACCGAATTTCGCAAAGCTAAGGTAGTAGCAATTTTGAAACGTGGAAAAAATTCTTCTGATCCGAGTAGCTATCGTCCTATTAGTTTATTGAGCGTCCCTTTCAAAATTTTAGAGAGATTGATTCTATTTAGAATAGAATCAACTATTGAAGAAGCATTACAGAACTGTCAGGGCGGTTTTAGGAAAAATAGGAATTGTTGCGATCAGGTTCTTAGCCTCACCACATTTATTGAATCAGGGTTCAATAAAAACTTAAAAACAGGGACAGCATTTGTGGATTTATCAGCTGCATATGATACAGTATGGAAAGATGGTTTAATTTATAAACTATATAATCATTTGAAATGTGGAAAAATGGTAAGACTTTTGGAAAATATGTTATCCGACAGAAGGTTCCGAGTTTTTGTCGATAATAACAGTAGTAATTTCGAAACTTTGAATAATGGTCTTCCACAAGGTTCAGTTTTAGCACCACTTCTATTCAATTTATATTTGTGTGACATTCCATCTACTTCTTCGGAGAAATTTATTTATGCTGATGATATTGCTCTGGCTTTTCATCATTCTAATTTTCAAACATTAGAAAGTACCCTTTCCGCAGATCTGGACATAATGAAAAATTATTTTTTGAAGTGGCGTTTGTGCCCGAATGAAAATAAAACCGAAGTTTCGTGTTTTCATTTGAATAATCACCAGAAATATAGAAAATTGAGTGTAACTTTCGGTTCTTCTCCCTTAAAACATAATTTCAATCCTAGATACCTGGGAATCAAACTTGATTCCTCTCTAAATTTCAACGCCCATTTAGATGATCTGCGTTTGAAACTTAAAACTCGAAACAATATTCTTCAGAAACTAGCTGGTTCCTCATGGGGCGCTGATGCAACAATACTTCGAACAGCAGCGCTTGCTTTGGTTTATTCTGCTGCTGAATATTGTTGTCCTGTTTGGTTGAACAGTGTTCATGTAAAAAAAGTTGATGCCCAACTAAATTTTTCTATGAGGATTATTACTGGTACTATCAAGTCTACACCTACTCCTTGGTTACCAGTCCTCTCAAATATTGCCCCCCCCCATATTCGCAGAGAGACAACAGCTTTGAATTTTTGGAACAAATTCAATTCTTTTCCAAATTCGTTTCCCATACTCACCTATATTCCAGATAATAGGGTCCCCAGATTGAAGTCGCGTAAACCTTTTTGGTCAAATTTTCTGACTAATATGAATAGAAGCGACAAAGAAATGTGGCAATCTGAATGGAATGCATCCAATTTTTTCAATAAAGATCTTATTTCTGATCCTTCCATCAGAGTTCCTGGTTTTGACCTTCCCAGGAGAATATGGTCTGTTCTAAATCGCATTAGAACAGGCCATGGACGTTGCAATAGCATGCTCTTCCGATGGAATTCGGTTGAGAGTCCTAGTTGTGAGTGTGGGGAAAATGAGGAGACTATAGAACATCTTATAAATAGTTGTCCCATTTATAAATTTCAAGATGGTTTCGAGGCTATACATAAAGTAACAAATGCATTTCTAAAATGGGTGGTTAATTTCAAAATAATTTGATTTATTCTGAATATTCGGTTTCTTTTCTGCTTTTTTCTTTTTTCATTTCAGATTGAGAATCGCAAGCCGTTTTTGGGAAGAATCTATCGACGGATAACATGCAGATGATGTCTTTCAAGATTTTTCCTGATATTTAATATTTTATGTTATTTTTTTTACGGGGTGGCAGGTTTTTTCGGCTGAGGTTTTTTCCCCTGGCTCTATAGTATCATATGATACTAGTGATGATAGTATCGTATGATTCTATAGTATCATACGAAGAATGTTATGATACCCCGTTCTTTTTTTACCTCAGCTTAGGTACTTTTTGTTTCAACATTTATTGTATTATTTTAGCTCTCTATTTTCATAAGAATATATATATATATATATTCATTTTTATTCGTTGTCAACCGAATTCTGTTTTGTCACAAAAACGAATACAACGAAAAAAGTTGTCCCAAAAAAATCGTGACTCATTCTCAAAAAATACTTATAACAATATCAGAAATGTCGAAGTATTGTAATAAAAAAATGTATTTTAACATCATACATTTATTCATGAAATTCCAATCTGGTGGCATTCAAAGTTTAAAAGATATATGAAGAGAATTTTTCTGATTTCATCAACTTTGGAGAATGTCTCTCACTAATATGCATTTTGGGCCATGATGAGTTTATTTATCAAACTATACTTATTTTTCAATGTACTATCACCCCCAGAAAACTAAAGTAAATTTCATCAAACTGAAATTCAAATGATCATCTCTGAAGTTGAATTCATTAAGTAATCTGAATTACATTAAATAAACGCTTTCTGAAATTCAATTGACTCTTGTCAATCAACTTTCGATGTCTTTTGAATTACTTTTGAAGTATAATTGCGGATCCAACTGAAAATTGTGCCTGATCTGTTTCTGAAATGAAAATGGCGAAATTAACTTTGAAACAACCTTTTCTTAAATGTGGTAAAAGACAAAAGATCCGGAAGTTTCCGGAAGGCTGAACGAAGCCACAACGATCCCTGTTCAGAAAAATAATAATGAATGTGGAATTGAGTATTCTGAAATTGAAATGATTAATTTGATGAACATTTGATGGAAAGTCAGCTGTTTCTTAATTGCATTTGGTGTTGATGGCTATTAGAGCTTGTGCTCTGTTTATATTTTTTGAATCGGCGATCGTACGACATGAAATAACAAGTAAGCGGAAAATATTTTCACTGTTTCACTCTGTTTAGTGTATTCTAGCCTTCTCAGCTAAACTTTATTCTTCAGAGTCAAGCACTTTTTTACCAGACAACCTTGAAACCAACAACAAAGGTTCTGATTCGAAGCTCCTACTGTGGCTGGAATGCAATAGATTCAATTCATTTAGTCAAAACTAAATTATTGTTTTCCATCAATGATATGGCTGCGGACAAAGAAAGAATTGTTATTGAAGAATGTTATCGGAGCCTGCCAAATTATAATTTTCCGAATGAGGATAACTCATTCAAAGAAACAAAGAACTATTATCTATGAATAAATTTCCTCTTTATTCTGACATCGATTCGAAACGTGTGATTAATTGACATCAAGATTGTATGGTCCTTGAAAGAATTATTAGCATCTCGGGCGGCTGTGGAAAAGCCAAATTATTTGGTAATAATCTCAAAATTTCAGATTTCTCCTAGAAATGTCCGAAGAATTCTGGAGAAAAAAGAAGGCAAGTCAGTACAGCGAAGAGTTAGCAGTAGAAGTAAAACCTGTTTCACATGATTATATACGATTTTTAATCTTCAAATAAAAAAACAATGAATAAATTAGTTTTGATATCACTTTCAACTGTTCTGCACTGAATAGGAAGTATGAATAAATACAAATAAAAAGTGATCTATCAATTATAGCTTTTCACACCCTCAAATGATTCACAAATTGCCCATAAAAGTTATGATTGTTATATATGAGTTCTTCATGTACCTATTTATTAAAATAATCCAATAATTTATGTTCATATCTCATTATAATATACAGGGTGTACCAAGTTCGACGGCCTATTAGGCGTTTCTGGATAACTGGGCCTATTTGAAATCTGAAAATTGGGATTACGATAGTGTTCGACAGTATCTACCAAGCTTAAATATTCTTCGAGCCTGACCACTTTCAGTTATACAGGGAGTGAAAAAAAAATTAAAAAAAAATTGTATTTTCTGCTTTTTTGTTTTCGAATTTGAAATGTTCTCAAAATATCGAGAAAAAACTGGAGAATAATAGTATTCGGTATCATGTTTGTTGTTCCTATTCTAAATATCTTAAGCACGAATCTTTTTCAAATTTTTGAAGTCGAAGATTGTAAAAATATTTTACATTTCTTGAATTTTGAAAAATTCGTCACAAGGTGTTCTAAATTTTGGGTCAAAAATTGGAATCAAGATTGGTTCATAACTTTGGTTTTTCAAATTAGAACCCATTTTTTTTATGATTGTGTTGGATTCTACGAAAAAAATGATGATAATGTTTTAACACGTTGATGCTCCTAAAATTTATAATTCTTGAGTTATTTAGAATTTTCTGATTTAATGTCGTACGTAGCGTCAAATTAATGGAATCTGTTTCATATCAACAATGATAGATGAATTCAGAAAAGAGGTGTGTCACTAGTGAGTTATTGGAATTATTTATCTTCTATATGGCAAGGTAATTGTTGATATGAAACAGATTCTATGAATGTGTCGCTACGTACGACATAAAATCAGGAAATGCTGAATAACTCAAAAATTATTAATTTTAGAAGCATTAATATGTTGAAACATTATCATCATTTTTCTTGGAACAATCCAACGCAATTATAAAGAAATAAGGTTCCAATTTGAAAAACGGAAGTTATGGGCCAATCTTGATCCCAATTTTGACCGAACATTCGGAACAATCTGTGACGAGTTTTTCAAAATTCTAAAACAGTATAATATTTCCACAGTCTTCGACTTCAAAAATATGAAAATGTTTTGTGTATGAGATATCTAGATTAAGAACAACAAACATGATACCGAATACTCTTTTTCTTCGGTTTTTTCTCGATATTTTGACGAATGCAACGACTTGAGTACGAATGTATTAAGAATTGCATACTCTATCAAATTTGAAAATAAAAAAACGGAAAATTTTTTTTTCACCCCCTGTATAACTGAAAGTGGTCAGACTGCAAGAATATTTTTGCTCGGTAGATAATGTCAAACAATTTCATAATTCCAATTATCAGATTTTAAATTCAAATAGGTACAGTTCCCCAGAAATGCCTAATAGGCCGTCGCACTTGGTATATGGTATCCCCATGTTTCAAAAGAACAAGAGATATTTCTTATTTTTTTCAATAACTTAGCTATGAAAGAGTAAAATTATTTTAGCTCTATTGGTTTCCTTCCTAAATACTGAGTCAAATGAAACAGTGCTAGAATAATATAATGTGAATAACGTGGTTGTTTATTTTTAGTCAAAATCTTAGTCGCATGCCCTTTTTAAATCGAAGCGAAGTTTGAATATTTTTCGAAACAACAATGATAAAAATAAAGTCATTAGCAATGATAATATCCTGCACCTGAATAGGTGATGAAAATCATATGAGAACTATAAATCTCCCCAACAATTTAAAATTGATTTTCCCTCAGAATATATTCAATAATTTCATAGGATATATTTATTTACCTTAATCTATGATGAACACACAGAAAGTGTTATCAGTTGTATGTACATATATCAGTTGCCAATTACGTAAAAAACTCCTCCAGCACCAGCTTCAAAGGAAAAAAAGGATAATCAAAATCGGTTCATCAAGTCCAATGTAATGGGATAGTCAACATAAAAACAAATAAAAAAAAAATATACAGAAAAAAAATTGAAACAAGGAATCCCAAATTGCTCGAGGTCCTGGGCCCGATTTTCTTGAAACTACCATTAAAATCTACACACACTTCTTCATTGAGAATATGACACTTTATTCAATTGACTCCTCTCCTTTTTCTATTTATTCGGAAGTACCAGAAACAGCCAAAATCAAGCAATTTGGGATACCCTGTACATTCAATTTGTCGGTTAATAACGTCGAATTTAAATACAATAACTGCTACGAGGTTATCCTTATGCTGAATGAACATTCCAGTAAATGCAGAATATTGAAGTTTTTTTATGTTATGGTAATTCGAAAACAATGAATCAATTATTTTGAATTTGTATTTTACGCGCCAGAAATAAGTCTCTTAAGGACGCGATGCGCAAGCTGGTCGCATTTTCGTCAGCACTTAGTCATGAGGACCTGCTGATCATGTTATATCTTTGCATCCTAATTGTTGAACGTCATTTCAAGCCGGGCCATTGCCGTGGATAAGCAGCGTGAGTAAAATTGATATGGAAATATGTTCAATCTTGTTTGACGTGATAAACTAGTATTACAATCATTCCGTCTTTTTAAGTGTTAGCTGTGGCATTTGAAAATGGCTCAACTGAATTCTTCTGCAGTTTTAGATGAGCCTAAGCAGGAGTCCTGATGAAGCCCAGAGCCAAATGGCGAGATAACCGAAAGAACTTCTGAAGTTCAGGTGAGAATATCAGTGGAATTTTATTGGTGAATTGAATTTTTTTTCAAACTTTGAAAACTCAAATACATGATTATTTACATGCTTATTTTTTTTTGTATTGAAAACAAATTCGTACTTTTGCACTACTAAATATCTCTTTGTCGAGAAACTTAGAAAATAGGTCGCTATTAAAATATTTTATGGGAGGTCTTTGCATTTTTCTGAATTTTTTAAGGGTTTTCTCTTCCAGTCTCTGAAACAAAAATCAATTTGAATTTTTTTTAATAACAGAAGAAAGGCGTAAAACTGGTGCACTGATTTGTCAGGGGCCAAATCCTTTCAGAAAATCGTAACCTGAAAATGAAAAAAAAACAACACTTTGAACTTTCAAACTTCGTAACGTTTCTCCAGAATTTTTACTATTCCGAAAAGATTCATGAAGTTGAGAATTTGTCTGACGAAGTTCAGAAGTTGGAAGTGTTGTTTCTTTTTCATTGGCAACAATTTTTTTTAAAGGATTTGGCCCCTAACGAATTCGTGAACGAGTTTTACGCAGGGATCTTTTTCCTATTATGCATTATAAAATATTTAAATTGATTTTTGTTTCAGTAACTGGGAGAGAAAATCCTAAAAAAATATTTCAAAAAAATTGGTCGCACCTAGAGTTCTTCATTGAATGAGGCTCCAATCGACACCACTTGTTTCCAGATATGTATACAAGGCGTCCCACAAATTTTTAATCTCCTGTTATTCGATGAAGTTATTTCATGAAGTTGAAGCGGAATATTGTGAATATTAATATTGAGTCACGATCACATCTTCGTTTAAAAAAATCAAATAGCTCTTCTACTATATTCGAAACTGTATGGTGCAATGGTCCCACACAGTTTTAGTAACCCCTGTCTCAAACAAATATCAAATTTAATTTTTCAAATGTTATACCCAGTTTTCACATTGAAAATCAGATTACCCATTGAAAATTCATCTGGAATCCGAATTCGTATATTCACATATCATCACTCGTAATATATCTACTTTCATTTTGGAAACAGATCTCGACTTGTGGTAAATTATGTATTTTTTCGTATGTTGTTTTTTTGGAGGTTCTCGATGAAGTACTCTGTGTTTTGGTTGAGACTGCACTGCATCTCAGCTATTTTTATTAATAGAAGTTTTCGTGACTCTGTGTCACATTTTTGTGAAACTTTTATTCCTGAAAAACAGGGCGAAAGAAAAAAACTCACTTTTTGAGATGTTTTTTTTAAGTCTTTTTTGTAATTAACAATTTTTATAATATATAGTTTTAAAAACTGTCAGTGGCTTATTCAAAAATGATTCTAGAGCACTGTTCTTATGATTGGGCACAAACTTGGTATTTTTTGAATGGAATACTCTGTATATTTTAAAAAAAAATTTTTGCTTTTTCTGAATACATTGACGTAGCACAACCTAATTTTTGATAAATTTCAGCTTCAAAGATAAAAAAACCATATTAACGCTTGTTTTAATTATTAACTATTACTTTTTTGAAACGTCATGTGATTTAAACTTATTTATTTAATCATATTTCAAGCATAAACTCAAAATATCACTCTTCAACATAAACTTAAAAATGTTGAATAAGAATATAATTAAATAAATATGTTTAAATCCCGTCGCGTTTCAAAAAAGTAATAATTAAATGCATGTGTGAAAGAATTCATGGCCTACTATTAAATCAACAAAAATAAACATAAAGTCTTCAAATTTTTAAGTCAAGATAAGGTTGTGATATATAATGTATTCAGAAAAAAAAGTTTGATGTTAAAATATGCAGTGTGTCCCATTTAAAAAATACCAAATTTGTGCTGAAGCTTATATTAGTGCTCTTAGAAAATATTTAAATACGCCACTGACTTTCACGTGAAAATATCTAATATAATATTTTTTCATACAGGGCCTGATAAATAATATCTCCAAAAGTGAACATTTTCGTTTTGGCCCTGTATTTCAGGAAAAAAACAAGTTGGAATATGTCGGTGGTTCCAGCTCCGAAAGTTTTACGAAACAGTGATACAGGGTAGCTCAAACAGCATGTTTCTATCTTCGAAAATTGCTGAGATACAGTGCAGTCTCAACCAAAATGGGACATTGTCTCATTTGGTTCTCTACAAGTATTTCATCATTTTTGCTTTGATATATACTTTCTGCATTTTTTTATTTATCGTTGTTTCCCATTATAAATGAAAAATATATATCGCACCCTTTTTTCAAAAGTGACACAACTCAAAATCGAAATTCAAAAATATTCAAATGCTAAATATTTTCTCATTAATTGGAAAAATGAAATAGATACCTGCTCTGATATGTAGGTGTCTATAAGATATAGGGAGGACCCATTGATGTGGGTAAAATTTTCTTATGATTTAATGTAGGCTCGTTTTCTGATCTTTTCCATATCATTAACCGGAAAAAGTAAATTTTGAGTTGTGTCACTTTCGAAGCGATGGTGAGATATATTATAAATTGTTTTCATCGTTCGATTTTTTATTCTTTTAACTCCAAATCTGGATTTTCAGATGTGAAGTTTTCTTTGTCCACCTTGAGTACTATTTTACTATCTCTGAGTCATTGTTACAGGTTATTTTGTGCCTTTATCGAGGACTTCGAAACACCAAAACATCAATTCCAGCTTCAGAAGGCACAGAAGATTCACATAAGGACATCTTTACCACTACTACACGAAAACATCTGTAACCTGTAACCCAAAACATCCAGGGTCTGCTTATCCACGGCCAGCCCGGCTCTATGAAGTCTATGAAATCAACCCATCTCTGACATTTCCTCCGAAGAGCCAGCAGTTGGTTATTCCATCTTATCCAGGTAATTATAGTTATAAGGATTTAGGAAAAAAAAGTATATGAATAGAATCACTCAAAATTGATATTGGAGTGACGCTAGATTATTGATACTTAAATGGAAACACATATCGCATGGAGTGTCTTATGGAATGCTACAAAAATATTTGAAAAACATTCACAACAAAAATTTCATATAAACAGACTTCATTTAAATAGACTTCTTGTACACCGAGAAAAATCCATTAGGGGAAATATATTCACATAAAAGTAAATATTCAAATAAGAATATCGCATGACCAAAATTCATCATAGGTTCTAGAACCACTTTTTAACGATGAGACGCATAATTAATATTGCCAGACTATATACCTATGAATATCATGGCATTGAAGTTATGCCATCCAATTGGTTTTTTGGTATCGATAATTTCACCCATTCTTTTGAAGTTACTATCGCATGTTATGCATAATTCGATGAACTCACAACTTGTTTTCATTCTGGAGAAAATCGCTAACATTGAACTCTTGATTTATGGCATATTATGGCATTTTCCTGTTATGTTGTTTTTTTTGAGATTTTCCCTTTGGGGTGAACGACATTGATGTCTATGATTATTTGTCGTTTATGTTGAGAAATATTTGATGCTGTTTTTTATTTGAAGCTTATCAAATTTCGCCTTTTTATTTATCCTTTTTCGCCATTATGCTGAAAAAATTATGCGTTCTTTGATTTATAAATTTTTTATATCATGAAATTGTGTTTCGAAACCCTGTTTTTTCTTCAGAAAAATGGTTTTGTTAATTTTGTTTGGATGCTCACAAATCAATGTCTTCGAGAAATCGATAATAATTTTGTTTTTTCAGTAGCACTGAAGAAAACTCTAATTTACCTGGTTCTATACAGGGTATGGAGCGCGAGTCTTTGCCTCGTAAATTTATTTCAACAATGGATTCTTGAGGTCAGAAGAATACTTTTTTCGTATATCATTTTTTACCGATCTAGTCTAGAGAAAAAAATAGCCATTTTAGACTTTCATAATGAGCTATGCAAACCCCTGAAAACACGCAACTGAAGTTTTTGCGAGCATTAGATCTATCGCCTGAATCTTTGAAAAGAGTTAGTAGAAATTCAAATCTGTGCATTATTGGAACAGAGTTGCATTCAGCCGAAGTATCCTGTTTCTTTAATCTCGCTGATATAGATTATTTCAAATGATTAATAGATAAAAAATGCACATTTCACAAAATTTTACAAGGAATAGTTTTATTTTCAGAATGAGTATTTTCAAATGAGTTGAGAAAAATTTAAAAATAAAAAAATTGTGAAGAAATGAAATTTTCTCGTGGCCATACAAAAAAGATTTATTATTTCTCCAATTCTATGTCAAATTTATGAGAGTTCTGCCAATTAATATTTTTCAATGCAAAAATCACTAAAAGACATCAACAGCAATATTTCATGAATTTCTATTAAAATTCAACGAATTGGAAAAAATAATGTATGATACTCGTACAGAAGGCTCATTCCTCATTCACTCTTTCATTCAAACACTCGCCACTTCGTGGCTCATTTTTTAATTTTGAACTCGAGTAAAAATATCAATGCCTTCTGCACTTGTATCATAAATAACTATCTCCTCCCGAATATACTCAACGTTGAACCAGAACATGAAGAAACTCTCACAGTTTTTTTGTCTATTTCAGATACTGCTCTGTCTCATCATATTACAACTTGGCTGCTCACATACAGCTGTGAGGGAAAATACGAGATAGGATTGAATGAAAAATACAAAATGGAGAATCTCTTGGATAACATTATCATTTACTCACTCAATAACCAGTACGCGGAATCTTTATGCAGCTCAATTTTCTTTGGAGTTATCGAGGTAAGTGAGAAGTTCATAAAAATTGCATATTTTGCAAATTATATCTTTGGTGCTAGAAAAAATACTTGAAATATCTTGGAATGGTACAGCTATTTTGATTGAGTTGGAGATAAACGACTACACTATTGAAAATGCTACAACATATAACAATATAGTTCGATATCTGTCATTTGCTCCATTTCATTTGCAACAATTTTTTAGTGTAACTTCATATACAGGTGTACCAAGTTCGACGGCCTATTAGGCGTTTCTGGAGAACTGGACCTATTTGAAATCTGAAAATTGGGATTATGTTATTGTTTGACATTATCTGCCGATCTAAAATTTTCTTAGAGCCTGATCACTTTCAGTTATACTGGGAGAGAAAAAAAAATTTCAAAAATTTTTGTTTGTATTTTTTGTTTTCGAATTTGATACAGTATGCAATTTTGAATTCATACGTTGCATTCGTCGAAATACTTTTCTGAAAAATCAGGAGTGCTGAGCCAACTTCACACATATTGTGGCCAGGTATGCTGATTTTCCTACAATCTAGTGATTTTTCTCATTTTTTAATGAAGACTTTCCCGCAGTTAACTGATTTTTCTTATTTTCCCCATATAAGGGAAAACCAGTTGATTTTTCTGAAAAAACTGACCATCACGATTGCGGTACAATCATATAAAATAGTTTTCGTTGGAAAAAAAATGTTCGGTTGACTTTTTTTTTTCATTTTAGTAATTTGCGAATACTCGATCTTTTTGATTTGTTTTAATATTCACAGTCTTAGATCCGAATCTACCGAGCTGATAATAGAATAAAACCTATTTCATAATGAAGCTCCTATATAAGAAAAAATATTAATGGAAGGTTGTCTAAAAAATCCTGTACAGAATATTTTTGATTATATTTTCAAAAAAGATTTTTCTGGGAATTTTGCATCATCATGATAATAAGAAAATTCTATACTAGACTTAAAGAATGAAACATGTGGAATGTGCAGATATGGGGCTGTCCAATATAAACAAGTATGTCGAAACTAGTTACTTTCACTCGATGTGATAAAATAAAAAATTTTAGATCAGCATAAGCGCTGTTTCATTGTGAACGAACACGTTGATATAGGGTTTTCTGCAAAAAATTTGATCCTGATAGAGGCCTGCGAGTTTTAGCAATGTTTTACATTCAGGGTCCCATCAGATACAACTGCAATGTTCGATACTCTATTATTTCACGGTATACTTACCTCAGATCTCTCTGCCGTTTATTTCCTCACGCGTCGAAATTTCAATCTTTAAAACTGTCACACCTTAGGCCCATTTTTCTTGCAGACAACCCTATATCAACATGTTCACAATAAAACAGCGCTTAGGCTGGTATAAGATTTTGTGTATTATCACACAACTGAAAGTAACTGGTATCAACATACCTATGTATACTTGGCAACCCAGTAGTTCGTCTAGGCAAAACATACACAACACTCTGTCTGCACTTTCTCCATGTTTCATTTTAAGTCCAGTGTTATCTTGATGTTGCAAACTTTCAGGAAAAAAGCAGTTTCGAAAAATTATTCAGAATATTCTGTCCAGGATTTTTTCATACAACCTATTTTCTGATATAAAAAATTTATTACCAAATATGTTTTATTCTATTATCAGCTCGGTGAAGGTCGATGTAGATTCGGATCTTTTACTAACATCAGATTGAGTTATCAACGTAAAAATAGACATGTGAACCATTAGATTCAATATTAATTTGTTGAGTTTCAAGAAGTTCAACAAATTTGCCTACATCTTATTAAATCTGACTGAATAGGTAAAAACCAAAATTCGAAATAAACTTCGAAATCATTGAATAACAAAAAAGTAACTAACACAAATGAGAAGTAGATAGATTATAATCTACATGTGAGCACAGCCTTCTAGAGACGGTTGTGATGTGAGCCTCTTCTTTTTTTTCCAGTATTTCTGTCGAGCGATCCAGATTCACATACAGCGAAGTGTACACACCTGAAGAAGAGGATGGAAAAATTTTCTAGTTGAAGCTTCAAGTTGTCGGAGAATATTGTGTTAATTCCGCAGATGTATACAGACGAATTTGAACTATTCCTGAGTTACCCCATCATATCAGACACATTTTTTTGGCGTCAGTCGTCTCCCTGCGATGTGATTGTATAGAACCACAAGTCCAAATTAAAAATTTTAAACTACTTTGGACAAGTGGGGTAGTATCTTTAGAGAGTAGATCTCTGCAGAGTCGCCGTCGCGCCAAATCATGGTTCATCAAGGTTGAATCTCTTCAGAAACTACCATTCATAAGAGAAATACTTAATGAAATTAGATACAATCACACCGTAGGGGGGAGGTGGCTCTGTGCCTAAGTTTTTTATTGTTATTTCATAAAATAGTCTTTATAGTTCAAATTGACGATTTTGCAAAACGAAAAACAGTTCTTCAACATTTCACCCTTATCTTTCGGAATATAAATGCAATCTTTTCCCAAAATCGAATTCTCTCTGGAAGATTTTCCAGATTTCAGTTTTTTCTATCCCAGAGAAGGCATAGGGCTAGTTCGTTCCCAATGACCATAGCCAACAGATCATTTCCCCTCAACTTTTCTCTCGATTCTAAGGCGAAGAATATCGCATAGCTCTCCTCTCTTGATATGCACTAAATATCGTAGTTTGGTCCTTCATTTATGTGGAAAGTCCATGTTAGTTCTATGCTTTCTCCAAAGAACACATTTTGAACCCGTCAACACCTGTTTTCGTGGTTGCATCCAGAGCCCAGCTATGAAAGAAGAGGAGAAACCTAACATCGAAGGGGTAAGACAAACTGATTTGATTTTCCTGAAGAACGAGGAACTGTGGAAAAAAGTTGTGGTAAAAGTAATTCCTTCTTTTCACTTTACTTGAATACTTTATCCACACGTGTCATTATTAATGTCGTTCGCGACAAGTAAACTATCAACTAGTGCGTTATAATTCATAACTCATTAGTGAGTTGAGGATTGTAACTCGCATTCATATTAAGAGTAGTATTCTATTTATATTTATGTATTGCTATCACAAGCAGAATTCACATTGATATTGAAATTAGAGAAAAATGCTAACGTTTTATTCGAATTTGAAGAACCTTATTGATAAATTCGTTGGTTCATTGAAACCAGACGCTCTCATAACGTTTTAGTTTAGATGCTGATAGTGCTCAAAGACGCCGACACATTACCAACAATCTTGTGATTTCTATTGAAATATTGTCTGGGAGGTCTTTGAATTTTCCTGAAAAATTAATTTGAGTTTTCTCTCCCAGTCTCTGAAACAGCAAACAATTAGAAAAACTTTTTAATAATAGAACAAAGGCCCCTGCGTAAAAATTTGAGCACTAATTTGTCAGGGGCCAAAACTTTACAAGAAGAAATTATTGTCTAACAATGAACAAAAAGAAAACACTTTGAAGCGTAACGTTTCGGGGTCTAAAGCAGACTTTTTCGTCGGACAATTACTAGTTTTCATTCAACTTCGTAGAATCGTGACAATATTTTGATTTTTTGATTCACATTTGTCACTATATGATGAACATAGATTATTATTGGTTACTAGGTGTTGATATCGTTATTTTATTTCAAAATTCCCTCAAGTCAGTTTTTTTTTTTCAATAAATCCATCCAAATTCGATCTATTCCCACTGAACAATTGGCGAGATTATTAGCCTCATCCAACAAAATACAAGCTGACTCCTTAATTTTTCTTTTGTAACCATCAGGTTCCGTCATTAGAATTTTTATGCCATTCCAATCCATCACGTGATTGCCGGTATTGGAACACACATGATATGCTATCCACCAATCTACAAATATCTCTATTTTTTATGTTATTCTTATGTTCACGTTTTCTGATTTCTAATGGTCTTGATGTTTCCCCTGTATAAGATTTTCCACGAATACAGGGAATATTGTAAATACAATTTCTTGATTTTTGGTTCTCATTCAAAGGTTTAGTTTTTGTTAATAAAGATCGTAAATCAGTTTTTCTTTTGAAAACAGTTCTTATGTTGAATTTAGAACCAATTCTTTCAATTTTTTCTGAAAGTCCATGAACATAAGGAATCAAATTTATTAAACTTTTTTGTTCTTGATTGTTGATTCCTGATTGTTATTATCGTTTTGACTCAAAATTGTTCACTATAAATTTGAAATAGTTTTTTCTATGAAATTAGTTATCCAACTAGAAAAAACTATTTCAAATTTAGAGAGAACAACCACTTTTAATAAATTAAATTTCTTACGTTCATGGACTTTCAGAAGAAATCAAAAGAATTGGTTCTAAATTCAACATAAGAACTGTTTTCAATGATTAACGATCCTTATTAATGAAAACTAAAATTTTAAATGAGAACCAAAAATCAAGAAATTGTATTTACAATATTCCCTGTATTTGTCGAAAATCTTATCAGGAGAAACATCGAGACCATTAGAAATCAGAAACCGTGAACATAAGAATAACATAAAAAATAGAGATATTGGTAGATCGCAGATAGCAGATCATGTGTGTTCCGATCACCGGCAATCACATGGATGGATTGGAATGGCACAAACATTCTAATGACGGAACCTGATGGTTACAAAAGAAAAATCAAGGAGTCAGCTTGTATTTTGTTGGATGAGGCTAATAATCTCGCCAATTGTTCAGTGGGAATAGATGGAATTTGGATGGATTTATTGAAAAAAAGAACTGGTTTCAGGGAATTTTGAAATAAAATAACGATATCAACATCTAGTAACCAATAATAATCTATGTTCATCATATATTGACAAATGTCAATCAGAAAATCAAAATATTGTCACGATTCTACGAAGTTGAATGAAAACTAGTAATTGTCTGACGAAGGAGTCTGATTTAGACTCCGAAACGTTACGCTTCAAAGTTCAAAGTATTTTCTTTTTGTTCATTGTTAGGCAACAATTTCTTCTTGTACAGTTTTGGCCTCTGACAAATGAGTGCTCAAATTTTTACGCAGGGGCCTTTCTTCTATTATTAAAAAATTTTTTCTTATTCTTTCTTGTTTCAGAAACTGGGAGAGCAAACCCAAATTATGTTTTCAGGAAAATCTTGTGATTTTCTTCTCAAAAGCTCGTTAGTTTGCCATATTCTGATTTTTTTGTGAAAGTGAATAGTCGAGCGAAGCATCAAGAATTTTGTCCGTATTTTGTTGTGTAAATTTGGGAAATAATCCTATATAATATTCTCATAAATAACTTTTAAGCATGAATTCAGTCGAGACTCAATCTTTTTTGAAAAACCTGCAATTTTTTTAACGTTTTGAATTTCATAAAAGTCTGGGGATTTCGACTGAAACTATAGATATTCAAGATCGTTATATTATTTGAGTGATGAAAAGAAGAATTGCCTAGTTACGATGGTTTTATGTTGTTACTTTTTTCTACGGCGAACGACGAAGTTGTCCATAGTTGAGATGACAGCAACATTTTTCCTTATGGCGGTGGAAAAATTGAACTTCGAGATGATCCAATAACGTAGTTATTATACAGGGTGGGAGAAATTGATGAAATTGGATGTCATATTCTAGATCTCTCTTTTCGAGTTCGGGTGATTTCAGCACTGCACTTTATCTCAGTTTTGGATAATGTTTAAATTTTTGAATAAGAAAAATATACTGAAGTTTCTGTGCTGAGATATATCATAAAGTTATGTTTTTTCTTATGAAATAGATATTTCATTATGTCTGAGCGAGAATCATGATTTTTTTCCGCTTCAAAAATATACAACACAGAGTGACCCTTTCAAACATTCCAGCAAAATGTTACTGTGAGTAAGCCCTAGTAAATGCTAAGACAGGTAAATCTTCTGACGCCTTTTGACTCCGAATTCAAGGGTATACAGGGTGTACCAAGTTCGACGGCCTATTAGACGTTTCTGGAGAACTGATATTGTCCGACATTATCTACCGAGCTAAAATATTCTTGAAGCTTGAGCATCTTCAGATGCACAGGGAATAAAAACAAAAATTTTTTTGTTTCTGTTTTTCGTTTCCAATTTTGATAAAGTATTAAATTCTGAATACATTATCTTTCAAATCGTTGGATTCGTCGAAATAGTTTCAAAAATATCGAGAAAAAATTGAAGAAAAAGGGGAGATAAGAGTATTCGGTAATTGTTTATTATTCCTATACTAAATATCTTAAGCACAATCCGTTTTCACATTTTTGAAGTCGAAGACTGTGGAAATATTGTAAATTTCTAGAATTTTTGAAAAACTCTCCATAGGGCACTCCAAAAGTTGGGTCAAAAATTGGGATCAAGATTAGTCCATAACTTCCGTTTTTCAAATAAGAACAGTATATTTTTATGATTGCGTTGGATTCTGTAAAGTGATAGTGTTCCAACATATTAATGCTGCTAAAATGAATAATTTTTTAGTTATTCATGATTTTCTGATTTTTTGTCGTATGTAGAGTCAAATTCATAAAATCTGTTTCATATCAACAATGATCTATGTTCATAGAAGATTAATTATCCCAATAATTCACTAGTGACATATCAATTTTCTAAATTTATTGATCATTGTTGATAAGAACAGATTTAATGAATTCCAATATTTCACTAGTGACAGATCAATTTTCTAAATTTATTGATCATTGTTGATAACAATAGATTTAATGAATATGACATACGACATAAAATAAGAAAATTCTAAATAACTAAAGAAGTATTCATTTTAGGAGCATGAACATGTGAGAAAACTATCATTATTTTTCTTTGCAGAATCCAACGCAATCATACAAAAATAGGGTTCTAATTTGGAAAACGAAAGTTATGGGCCAATCTCGATCACAATTTTTGACCCAACATTTAGAACACCCTGTGACGAGTTTTTCAAAATTCTAGAAATGTACAATATTTCCATAGTTTTCGACTCCAAAAATTGTGCTTAAGATATTTAGAATAGGAATAACAATCATAAAACTTGATACTTATCTCCCTTTTTTCTTCAGTTTTTTCTCGATATTTTGAAAAGTATTTCGACGCATGCAATGATTTGAATGAGAATGTATTCAGAATTGAATACTCTAACAAAATTGGAAACGAAAAAATAGAAAAGAAAATTCGAAATTTTTTTTTCATTCCCTGTATATCTGAAGGTGGTCAAGCTTCAAGAATATTCTAGTGCGGTAGATAGTGTCGAATAATATCATATATCAAATTTTCAGATTTCAAATAGGTACTGTTCTCCAGAAACGTCTAATAGGCCGTCGATCTTGGTACACCCTGTATGATCGTACCATTAATCTAAAAATGTTTTGATGAAAAGAACAAATGGAAAATTCAAAAATTTCTTGCCTATACTGAGGCCACACGGAGAACATATTCGAAACATAGATAGAGTTATTATTGTTCCCAAACCAAACATCTTACAACACAAAAAAACAGAATATTTTTCGGGACCAAAAAATTACGGCATATTCCGAGAATTGTCAAAAAACACAGTTATGAGTTTCGTGATAAGGGAGATCCAGCCATTAATCAGGGTTGAAAAGTTCTAGTTTATCAATCATCGATCTCGCCCACCCTGTACGTTTGAAAAAAGGCTATGTTATTGTTTCATTTTTCTGTACGTTCTTTTTTTCTTCCAGGATTGCTGTGGAATCGTCCAGACTCATATACATGATGAAGAACATCTTTTGTCGCTACCGATGAAGAAATATTGTAGTTGAAGCTTCGAATTCTCGGAAATCATTGTGTCCATTTCGATGATGTATCCAGATAAATTCGAACTATTCCTGAGTTGCTCCCATTTTATCAGACACAATTCTATTTGGCATCAGTCGTCTCCCTGCGACGTGATTGTATATAAAACCATGAGTCCTAACACAACGTAAAAGACACAAATTGACATAGGAAAAACCAATAAACTCTAAAACTTCTTAAACTATACCAATTTAAACGTCTTTGAAATTGTGAGGACAAGTGGGGTAGTATCTTTAGAGAGTAGATCTCTGCAGAGCTGCCGTCGCGCCAAATCCACCTGGATAATCAAGGTTGAATCTCTTCAGAAACTACCATTCGCCCTAACCGAATTTAGATACAATCACGCCGTAGGGGGGAGGTGGCTCTGTGCTTAATTTTTTTCGGTATATCATAGAAATAGCCTTTATAGTTCGAATTAAAAATTTCTCATGACCAAAAGACAGTTATTCAAGATTTCACTCTTCATCTTTCGAAATGGAAATGCAATGTTTTCTTCGAATCGGAGAAAATTCTATATATTTTCAAGAAATGTAAAATTTCCTCATTTTTTCCAAATGCTTGTGAAACTTTGCCATTATGTCCTCTATAATGAACAAGGTTAGTTCATTTCCAATGTGGGACATTGGAAGATCGCAGAATCTAATTTCCATGAAAAACAAAGAACTGTGAAGAAAACAACGATGGCACAAAGGAGACTTGAACATCCATGTACTGGGTCGAACAACAGGTTGAGAAAAAAGTAATTTCCTATTTTTCGCTTCATTTAAATGCCAATTTGAGTTTTTTTTCCAAACGTACATGGTGGTCAGATTTTGATGATTCAGAAATACATCCCCTCAAATAAAAGAGATGAAAAAATGTAATATACAGGGTACCCCAAATTTGGATATTTCTGGTACTTTTAGACTAGATAGGTAAAAACGTTCAAATGAGTCCTGAGCTCAATTTTCGTGAAAACATCAGTATTGGAAACCATTTTACGATATCTTCATTTGTTTTGAAGATATAACAAAATTTTGATATCTTTTCGAATTCGAAGATAAAAAAGTTTTTTCCACCCTCAGTACACGAGACTGGAAAAATTTAATATAGTGTCGTATGTCCTGGAAAATGGTGCCTGTTCAAAGTTATAATTGTTTTTAGATATTTTCGTCCATAAAAAAGTTATGGCACTTGTTCGAAATCGATGAAATATCAAAATAGTGAAACCTGTGCAGGGTATCCCAAATTGCTTGATTTACCTGTTTGTGGTATTTCTGGACTAGGTAGGTAATATTTTGAAAGGAGTACTGAGCTTTATTTTGGTGAAAACACCATTAGTGGAAAACGTTTCACGATATCTCAATTGTGTATATTTTTTATATTTCCTTGTAAACACCAGTAGAGAAAACTGTGTCGCGATATCTTCATTTGTTTTTTAGTAATAAAAAGAAAATTTCGATATTTTTTCCATTTCGAAGTTGTGACGTGACTTTTTCATTTCCGAAAATATCTGAAAAAGATAAAAATGTCAACAAGCACTTGTCCACTGGAAATAAGACATAATCAAAAAATTTGTTATCGTTAATTTTTTTATAATAAATGATGAAAAGAATATGCTTTCGTATTGAAAATAAAAGAGTGTTTTTCATTGCCGAGAATTTTTTTTAAAATAGTTTCTTATTTTCGATGAAGAAGCGCTTCTAAAAAGTTCTACTGGTACTCAGATATTTTCGTATATAAAAAGTTATGGCACCGCACCTTTTCGAAATCGGTTTTTATTAATGGTGTTTTCCGAAAATCGAGCCCAGAGCAAAGTTTTTACCTATCTAGTCCAGAAACACCACAATCAGTCAAATGGAGCAATTTGAGATACATGTTTTTTTCGAGATATATAAATTGCTGAACACCGCTAGTCGTTACGGTGTTCAGTTTCCGAGCTACAGGGTGATTTTGGAATTTAGCCAATAATTATAATTCCTTATAACTTCCGCAGTATTGTGACTATGCTCTCGGAATAAAAACATCTTCCTGAAGATAAAATGCCTCAGCATTTTTTTTCAGTACTTTTTGCCGGGGCTATCAAAATTTCAGTGCCGTGTTCAAATTTCAGAGTAATAAAAAAATTTTTTTTCGAATGAAAACCAAATGTGCTATATTTTTCATTGGACTTTTCTCAGACAATTTCAAAAATAAATATTTTGATGAATTGGTTGAGGCTTTCGCGGCCATCGTTCAATGTGACATGTTCTTTCGAGCATTTAGGCCGTCGTCGTAGATTAGTTCTCGACGTTTCACCAGTTCGAGTGTCTGGCATCTTCAGGAGATGTTCTCACTGGACTGAACTGCATGAGTGTGACGGGGACGCAGATTGTACTTCCTATTGTACCTCAGTCGGGGGGCGTGGCTGCGCTTAACCGGTCTCGTCCCGATAACGAACGCGCGCCGGTGTCCGACCGGTTCACAACCGGTTCCCGATCTTCATTCACTTCATGAACCCGGTTATTATTATAGGGAAGTGAATGATGATCGGGAACCGGTTGTGAACCGGTCGGACACCGGCGCGCGTTCGTTATCGGGACGAGACCGGTCAAGCGCAGCCACGCCCCCCGACCGAGGTACAATAGGAAGTACAATCTGCGTCCCCGTCACACTCAGGCAGTTCAGTCCAGTGAGAACATCTCCTGAAATATAACTCCTGAAGATGCCAGGCACTCGAACTGGCGAAACGTCGAGAACTAATCTACGACGACGGCCTAAATGCTCGAAAGAACATGTCACAAATATTTTGATTTCGATAAAATACTTTTTGGTGAAAAATATTCAAGCAGGCTCCCATTAGCTCCTGTGAAAACTGTGACCTCCTTCGATTTCCTTGATCGAAAAATGTTTTTTCGGAATTTTCGATATATAAACTTGAAAGTATGAATAGAGGGTGATTTTTTCAAGTGTTTCATTAGAACTTTTCGAGGAAGCAATTGTATTAAAAATTCAAGATTTTTTATTTTTGTTTCAGAGTACCTGAACTTTAATTGTAAGATAGTTTCAAGCAGAATCTACTTCTTTTTCTACCAGAAAAGAATGTCAACTTCGTTTTTCAAAATGTAACACCCTGTATATTTCAACATATTTGAATTCTTCGTTCAATTCTACACTACTTTGATGTATGATATGCGCACACCACTCAGAGCGATATTTGAGTTATAGCCAAAATTTCAAATTTTTTTTTAAGAAAAATTGTCATAAATTAGTGTTTATATCTTAAAAATCACTCATTGTGAATTTTTTTTTGCAATAGTGGAATAAAATTAAGTATGATGATTTTGTTTTTGATATATCTTATGTAGAAATTTTATACAGGATGTCTGAAAAAGGGCTTCAAAGTAATTCATATCTATTGCTCGTCAAAAACAGTAAGAGTGCCTTTAAAATCAATGGTTTTGCAGTTATTCAATAAAATTCGAATTTCACGACTAAAGCCAGGTTTCACTCAGGCGAATTCATTGGTATGCTCATATTTTTAGTAGTCTATGTTAGGAATTGCCATTCTACCTAATCTTTTTTTTATGATGATCAAATAAACAAACAAAAACCTCAGATTCGTTTCCGGTAGAACCTGAAGTAGATTCTCCTTGAAAACATTTTACAATTCAAGGTCACGTACTCTAAAACCGAAATACAGAATCTTGAATTTCTAATACTATTGCTTCCTCGAAAAGTCCTAATGAAAATATTAAAAAAATCACCCTGTATATGATATATGTTTTCGAAAATGTCTGAAAAAAGTCTATTGAAAAATATCATACCTAACACAATGAATTGAGAAACATTTTTTTATTTGCCCTAAAATTTGAAGTAGATTTGAAATTTCGATAGCACCGCTAAAAAGTACTGATAAAATTGCTCTGCGTATGTTTAATTTCTAGAGCGCAGTCACGATAGTGCGGAAGTTATAGCCAGTTATAAATTCAGCAATTTTTGTTTCTTGAGAAAATGGAGCAACATATGAATTACTTTTTTTTTATCTCATCTAATTTAGGATTTAGTACTGTACCATCGAATTCTGATCACCCTGTATCATAACAACGTCGTTTTTATACTGACAGGATCATCGAAAAGTTCTTTTTCTCAACCGCCGTAAGGAAAAATGTTGATTGATCTTCGATGAAAAGTGAAAACGCATGACAATCGTAACTAGTACTTTTCGTTTCTGCAATTTTTTTATACTGAAAAACCATAATACGAAGCCAACTACAGGGTGTTTCAGAAAAAGGTTTCGTAAATTCGGGATCTTAATAGGAGGATTATTTCATGATATAAAGTTCCTATGAACTATGGGTCTGTGACGCACAGTTTCCGAGATACAGGATGTTGAAATTTAAAGAAAAAATTGGTTTTATGAAATTATTTTCTACACCGTACACGATCTTTTTTTTCATTTTCGCACGTTTTGAGTTCGCATTAAGACACATTTTTTCCTATACATAACTATGTTCAATTTTTCTCCAGTGGCGTACGTATAGACTTCTGTCCGAACAAATTCGGTGAAAAAATTGGTACGGCGATATTTTTCAAATTTTTTATTACTTTCGTAATCAACACATAATTAACAGTGAGTATGGTCTCTTGAGTTCTTCACCTGCGACGAATACTTTCTGAGAAAAAAAAATAAAATGAAATTCCATCTAGAAAAGTTACGAAATTCTTTGATTACTTCCAAAATGCAATTTCATCTAGGAAAGTCACGAGATTCTTTGATTACTTCACAAAATTCATAAAATATGTTTAATGGCGTACCCACAAGAAATTTGAACGGTGACGAAAATAATTTAGAAAAACATTTTATTTAATTTCAACACCTTGTTTTTCAGGAACAGTGTGCCAGAGACCTATAGTCATGGGAACTATCATAAAATCATCTGAGGATTAAGATCCCGAATTTGCGGAACTTTATTCTGAAACACCCTGTATACAGGGTGAGTCGGGAGGAACGGACCAAACTTCAGGTGTGCATTCTGCAGGTCGAAATAATTCCAAAAAAATCATATGTTGTTATCCGATTCTCATTTGTTTTCAAACTATAGGGTACTTAGAATATTTAAATAAGGTCAACCAATATTCAGATCAAGAGTTTCTCGGACTATGGATTGGTCGCTGTGTTCGTATCAGTTGGCCTCCAAGATCTCCAAACCTCACACCATTGAACTATTGTTTGTGGGGCTGCTTCAAGAACGAGGTATACAAAGTTAAAGTTGACACTCGGGATGCTCTAATTCGACGCATTAGAAATACGGCATTTCTTTTTAAAGAAAATCACGAATCAATCAGAAAAGCATCGAGAGCCCTTCGCAGACGAATGTGTTTCGAGGTTAATGGCGGGATTTTCGTGCAATTATTAAAATAATGCTATAATTGAAACTATTTTAATATAGAAAATGTTGTTTTTTATAATGACGCTGTAGTTTGAGAACAAATGAAAATCGGATAACAACATATGAGTTTTTTTATATTATTTCGAGCTATAGAATACACACCTGAAGTTTGGTCCGTTCCTCCCGACTCACCCTGTATATGATGTTACCTTGTATAATGTTGTATGGAAACAGCTAAACTCACCTATTATTCTGCCTTTCACAGTCCAATGCTATATGGAATCATTTTGTGGGGACAAGGTGCTTATATCGAAAAGGTTCTCCTGAAACAAAAAAGAGCCATAAGAACTCTATATGGGATGGGAAGCACTGAGAGCTGTCGCGTAGTTTTCAAGAGGGAAAAAATCCTTACAGTTGTATCATGTTTCATACTTACCTGTGTGAAATATGTTCATCAAAACCGAAACAAATTTCCAACTAACTCTCAGTTTCACCATTGCAACACACGCGAAAGACATAACTTTGCTCTTCCTCATGCGAGACTTAAAAAAACCCAGCAAGGTCCAAATTTTATATGTTTGAAATTATACAATAAATTGCCTGATTCCATCAAAAAATCGAATGAACTTAATTTTAACAAGAAAGTAAAGGAGCTGTTACTGCAGAACACAAACTATAGTTTGGATGAATTTTAAAATGTTTGTGTTTGTCTTTTTTTGTGACAGTGACATATGATTTGTTATTTAATTTAGAGTTTTTTTAAACGACAAACCGTGTAATTTATTTGACGGTGACTATTTATGATGTACAATATACTGTAGGTACATTCATGAATAAATTATTATTATTATTATTAATGTAGATCCTCAGATTATTGTGAATTTCGAAGCGTCTGATCAAAAATTGCATATATTTAATTCAGTGGAAAAATTTAAGTTTCATGGCTAGCCTTCATTTATCTGCTACACAGGATTGCCATGAAAACGTTTTTCCCCCGACAAATAATGTAAGGTGTTAAAAAAAAAATCGTCTGTAAGATGATGGAAACTGAAGAATAATTGGGGATTTTTCGGTAAAAAAACTTTCGAAACGTCATTCGAATTCAAAATGAAGGACTTTAAAGAAAAAAATCTACACCTTTTTGGTTTACGGAAACAACTGGCAACATTGTCATGAAATTTTCTACAGCTTTGGAAGCTAATGTATCCAATGAATTTGTTTTTATATCTGAACCCCATAGAGGGCGCTAGTTACTCGGTTCGTATCGAACATAACTTGTTCAATATTGAATTAATTAAGCAGAATTGACCTTGAACATCAAAAAGATACTCTCGATGAAAATTGAAGCTGTGTAACTTTTTCGGAATATTTTGATGAAGTATCGATGAACTTATTAATTATAATAATTATTTATTAGTGAGCACGATGGAGCACCACCGCGTTTTGATAAAAAGAGTCGTAATTTGTTGAGTAACCATTTTCCGAATCGATGGATTGCTGGACTTGCAGAAGCTACAGTTCATTGACCTCCTTGTTCATGCAATTTTAAGGGACGTACTCAAAGTCATCCCTCAAGAGCTACTCAGCATTCGTCCTCGTTGGATATTTTATAGAGCGAACTCCGAGATTCCTTACTTGAGTGAAACATAGATTTGGCAACATCGACAAATATCAGTTCTGCGGATATCATTCACAGGATCTTTTTCCTAGAGAGGCATCACAAGATATCACCTTTCGTTCTTACTTCACATATTGCTGTGATCTTGATACAAACTTTCAAAGGTTTTTTTAAATCACTTTAAACTCAGTGAGTATGATCTATGAAATGGCGTCAGCTACTTGAGGCCGATCTTTCATCATATAAATGATCTGTGAGCCTGGCAACTGAAAATTGTAGGTATTCATTTCGATGATAACTATATCGAATTCCTTTGTTTGAAAAAAAAAACTATAAATACGGCTCTTATTCCTTGGATTACATAGTTTGATCATATTGAAAAAAAGGTACATGGTCGAAGATAAATGGATTCTTTAGAAAAAAAAAATAAACTTGTGCCTATTCGATAAAACGAAAGATATTTTGTACAACAACTCTAATTGAAATATATTTTATGTTGTTATCTTTTTCTCCAATTTTTTTTTGTGATTTTTCATTCAATAAATACATTCATCATAACTTCATACAAGCTTCAGTTGTTACTCAATAAATTTCGAATCGAAATATTCCGAAAACTCTACACGAGGTTTTTTAAGGGTGCCTTTTTGGTAAATTAACTGATGTTTAAAAAGTTATGTTCAATACTACTTGGTAGGAACCGTTTAACTAACGCCCTCTATGAAAGTCGGACGTAAAAACTTATTTATTGTTTGTATCAGCTTCCTAAACATTCTGTTATGAAACTTCATTACAATGTTGCCAGTAGTTTCGAAAGAATCATGAAAAATCTGTATTATTTCTTTTTCTTTGAAGCCCTTTTCTCGAATACGGATGCCGTTACAAAATTTTTTCACGAAGCAAACCCCAATTATTTTTCGTATACAATTGTTGTTTCTTTCTTTCACCTTCAAAACGAATCAAAAGTGAAATGTTTCTTCTTTTCTTTCAGGATTCATGTGATATGGTCTAGATTCATTCAAGGACAGGGCAGTGTACACATCCGAAGAACCATTTGAAGAAGAACATCTCTTGTCGAAACCACTGAAAAAAATTGTAGTTGAAGCTTCGAGATCTCGGAAAACATTGTGTTGATTTAAATTTTTTTTTCGGTATATTAAACGAATAGTATTTGTAGATCAAATTGATGATTTCTTATGGCGAAAAAACAGTTTATTTTACATCGTTTGGAATGAAAAAGCAATGTTTTCTTTGAATCGAGGTAAATTCAATGGGCATATTATGTTTTCAATAAATATCCAATATTCTTCAAATGATTTTTATTGATATTTAATTTTATCGAAGTGCTTTCATCTCCACCCAATTGAACGCAAGACTGCTTCATCGCCAATGTGATGAAGTGCTGTGTCACACAGATTCTTGCCAGTTCTGTTCTCCTGCCAACGTGATTTGAACTCTTGAAAGTGGAGACAAAGATTTTGTGTTTTTTTTGTGTATTTTTAAATTTTCAGGTTTTTAAATGAGATTTTTGAAACTTGCCTTCAAATATTTCCAGTAACAAATTTGACAAGTAATTTTTCTCTATTTCAGAGTGGATTACAGTGCTAAAACTACTTTTAGTTCTGTAATGAACTTATGCATGTAGTGAAATACTCACAGCGTTTTTTTTTGCATAAATATATTCTCCATTGAATTTTGAGTCTTTTTGATTCCAAAAGAATTTTCCCGAGAAAATTCTCTTCAAATGAGAAAATAAGAAAAAACATATCAAAATTGAACACTCTTGAAATACAGAGAAATTTCCCTTTAAAAATTCTCATTTCTGAGAATCTCCGAGAAGAAAGTCTGATGCTTCTTTTCCGATGGCGTGATTTTCAGAATATGATACAGGAGGTCACAAATTCTTTGTCAAAGTTGAAAGTGAATCCCTTTTTTGTCATGGTACAGAAATTTGAATTTTCAGAAATGAAATTGTTACATGTTTTGTTAATTATTCTTTCAGAAGCATCAAACATTAGGACAAATTAATGTTTTTTGCATTCCTGAGAATTTTTCACGTTGACTTCACTCTTACTCACATTGAGAACTTTAAATCAATTATTGCTCTCGCATTCTGGTTGATAATTGAAAAACTGTACTCGTCTGAACTATAAAAAGATATTTCCTTGATACCAGAAATTTCCAACGATTTCTGTTGACCGCTAATTATTTTCCATTAGAAAACATATTCGGAATGAGATTGTTAATTGGAAACAAAATCGTTTTTCGTGAATATCTCGAAAAAAAATAATTTTCGGATAAGAGTCTTGGACGCTCCCTTTATTTTCTGACGAAGAATTCGAAAATGCTTCGAAAAATCATCCTGTTTTCTCAGAGATCCTAAAATTTAGAATTTTCGATGAAAAATCCCTGAAGTTGTCTGTATTCCCAACGGAGTTCAATTTTGAGATTTTTTTTTCGTATTTCCTCATTTGAACAGAATTTTCACGGAAAAATTCAAACTTTTGAAATCAAAGAGACTCCGAATTCAATGTAGAATCTATTTATGCAATAAAAAATGGGTCTTCTTATTTGAAAAGTGAATTTTGATGTCACTCCTGGAAAAACCGGAAGTCCAAGAATCTTAAAAAAATATACGAGAATTCCTCTTCCTACTTGAAGCTCACCTTAAGAATTTCAAACCTTAATCTTGCGTCTTTCCTAAAAATATCATATTGCTCCATATTCGTGAATGAACCTGTATATTTCTCTATTCCAATATTGAAATGAGTTCATCACAGTTCTGAAAGCAATGCTCTTATTACCTCAATGCTTTCAGTTATATTTTTCGTTTTCTGGTTGTCAACACTAACTACCGATTATATCGATTTTCAAAACCCTTCTCCTTATTCAAATTCCGTAATCCGCCAATTTTCGTAACAGTTACACTGACTGAAAAGATACAATACAAAAGTCACTATGATGTCCTATAATCAAAATTGTTCATAGAATGTGAACAGTATTTCACGAAAATTTACTGAAAGATTACCAGAAATATAGTTTGTATATTCGAAAGGAAGTTGCAAGTAAAATACTTAGTATATTATAGAGGATGGCCATTTGAAAACGAAACAGACGAGATTACAGACGAAATAACCCTCAATTTTTGAATAGGGAAGGTGGGGTGAGTGATACCTCATTTGAAAGGTTTTTCACAAAAAAACACTACAGGTGCCATGAAAACACCACTTCATTTTCAAATGCTTAGTCAAGAATATTTCGAGAACTAATGCATAAAATGAAAAAATAATTACTGTGCTGAAATCAGTATAAGAATACCTTTCAACTGAGGTGTCACTCACCCCATCTTCCCTATTCAAAAATTGGAGGTGAGGGTTGTAGTAGCAAGGGTTGAAGCGCTATGCGTCCGTAACCTACATCTTAAGTTTATTTCGCCTGTAATCTCGTCTGTTTTGTTTTCAAATGGCCACCCTGTATATTATATTATATTCCTTTTAATTTATTTCAGTTGAACATCATGGAAACTCCTCCTTATTTTCAAATTGATTGGTTGAAATACACTGCGCAAAAAACATTAACGCACATTCTGAAAATCTCAATTTTAAGTTAACTTCACATTGACTTCATAACTATTTTTATGTTCTCTTGGAAAGGTTTTGAACAAAACAAGACACATTAAATAGAGGAAAAATACAGGATTTCACTAAATCTTATGTGAATGAAGAAAAAGGACCAATTTAAAAAAAACTGAAATGCTCTGTGATGTTGCTTCATACTCAAAATGAGTGATCTTAAAATTTTCTGATCTTATCCTTCCCAGATTTCTCCGAGTTGGATTCCTGAGTCATTAAGTGTAACTAGATGTTTTTTTGAACTTCTTAGCCTTCTATTGAGGTTGTCCCAAACCTTCCCAATCGGATTGAGATCTGGACATTCAAGAGACTTCAACCTCTTCAAGGTACTCCTGAACGATGCGCTCTAGATGGGGTTTGGTATTATCGTCCATAAAAATGAAATTTTCACCAATGTATGGGGCAAATGGCACTACATGCTCTTGAAGAATGATCCTTATATACTTATCAGCATTCATAGCTCTATTATCAACGACCACTAGGTCTGTGCGAGCAGTCAAAGATATTTCACCCCATACCATAATCGATCTTCCCTCGAAACCAGTAGTTTTCAGGAAATTGCACTGAGCATATCTTTCATGTGGACGTCTGTATACAAGGGAACGTCGATCATAATAGTATAGGCAGAATATAGACCCACTTGTGAAGAGAACTCTTTCCCAATCGGCCTCTTCCCAATGGATATGCTCTCTTGGAAAAAACAAATGCGCCCTCTGATGGGATGGGGTGAGAGCTGGGCCTCTTGATGCGACACGAGGTCTTAAATCATATTCTCAGAGGAAATTTCTTATTGTCTGAGTGCTAATTTGCACCCCATGATTTTGCTCAAGCTGATTTTGAAGGAGGCGAGCGGTTGCAAACTGTTGTCTCAACGAAGACTCTCAAGTAACGTTCTTGAATGGCAGTTGTTACCCGTGGTCTACCCTGCCCTGGTCTTCGGACATTCATACCTGTCTCCCTGAATCGCTGCAACATTCTGGACACACTTGTATGGGAAACTACAAACCTTTCTGCAATTCGTGTGTATGTCCACCCTTCTTCCCGCAAAACTACCGCTTGGGCACATTCCTCTTGCGTCAAATTACGTGTTTCGCGTTGCATAGCGATCGAGTATAGAAAATCAAACGAAAGAAAAACTATTGATCACTAAAATTGATCGAGAACAACTGATTTCAGAATGGAGTCAATACATTCAAAATCTGATAATTTAATTTTTTTTATTCCTGCTGGGAAAAAACATCTGTATTGAAGAAAAACGTTCAAAATGGATAACAAATGCATGCATAATTCTGATGAAAATAATTATCATTGAGAAAACCTTCAGTTGTAGAATCAATTTGAGATTTCCATAATGTGCTTTAATTTTTTTTTGCGCAGTGTATCTGAAAAAACATGACTCCGTAGGCTAAAGGACCTCGGTCTATGGCCTAGTTTTCATCAAAACCAAATAAAATCAAATCGAAATATTCATTATTGTTCATGATTCCTCTTCAAATCAATTGAAATCAAAATAATAACTGCAATGCATCAAAATAATTACAAATATACAAAGATAAGCATCTATATAAATTCTGCAAATAAACGGTTTGAGAACAGAGTTACCAAAGGCACGAAAAGCTGTGATGTAAATCTAGCCTCCCGTTGATGTTAAAAAAGTGTTCCCAATTAAACTAGATTAGCCAAGCATGCATCGGACATTCTCGCCTATGAAGTTAATTAAAGATAACACAAAATAAACGGTGCATGAATGCCACCAATAGGAGTGAAAACATAAAGATTATTAAAATCACATAAGAAACAGACATTCACATACCAACAGAATTCAAGGAACATGGAAAAGGTCATTGACATTACGTGTAAGTATCTTTTCTTCTTCTTAATTAACCTTCCTTTTCAATTTTGCACCATGTTTCAGAATGTTTCTCTCACTTTCAACTTGAATGTTATTGGATGTTTTACATCTCATATTTTGCGAACGGAAACCGAAATTGCATTTAATGCAGAAAAAACATTTATATTTGATTACTTGCTACAACTTTTTCGGCGAACTCAAAAATATCATCTGCAAGAACGTCTCGCTTTTCGAATGCAGCAAAATGGCCTCCATCGAAATCACTCAAATGGAGGAGGTTTGGAAATTTGTCTTCGATCAACGCCTCTGGATTCCACTCCAAATCGTTAACGAATCTTGCACAGGCAGCTGGTACCATTACCGATCTCCTGAAAATTGAATACGTGTAGTATGATGCTAACAATTTTGTCCAATTTATTTGCTCCAGCATATAAGAGCAAGAATGTACCATGTTGGTAGAGATTTCATTGTATCTTAGCTATAATTAAAGATAGAGCATGGCAGTGAGATTTTCCCAACTCTGTATACATTTTGTTCTTAAACTTTTAAAGCTACGAACAGAAATATTCTAACAACTTTGATTTATGCAATACTACTGGGAACATTGTATTGAAATATTATATATTTCATTCACCTTATTTGTTTTTATGTCCGACTCTCATAGAGGGCGTCAGTATCACGGTTCGTATCAAGAAGTATTGAACAAATCTTTTTTAATATCGGATTCAATGTGCAAAATTTCAAGTTAACTTGAATATCATTTGATTTTACAACAAAAAGGTACTCTCTATGAAACTCGGTACTATGTACCATTTTCGGATTATTTTGATTGAAAATCATGAAGTAATATCCAATGCTGGTCAAGGGAATGATATAGTTATTAATTATTAGCTGACCCGGCACATGGGCGGTCCTAGAGTATATTTCTGGGGAGGAGATTTTTTTCAACAAAGAGAGTCTCATTAGAAGATTATGTAGAAATAATCATTCGATCACTTTAAATTTTGTGTGAACAAGTGTTTGAAGATAAAAGGGTCTTCATTCTTGAAATATTTTCAAATATCTATCAATGACTGCTTCCACCGAAAATGGTATAAAGTTTTTTATTTCTAATGGAACTCCCTGTATATTATGACATCTTCGGATATATCTTTGAATGCCACATTCATTTTATGTTTCATTTCTTATGGTCATCGAGAGCCGTTTTATCCACTGTTTTTTGGAAAAAATTACAAATTGAGTCTTGTAGAAGACTGAGGATTCAACGAGGGCGTAAAACATTTTTTCAGATATGTTCTTGAAATTGGTCAACGTAAGTGGAGTTTGTTAAGGGTTCCCCTTGTCTAAAATGTACCATTCTCGAGATATTCAGTAATAACTGTTAGCTTCGAGCATAATATTGTATGAGGTATTGAATATGATCAATGTTCGCCATTTCATCAGAATCTGGAAAACTCCTGAAAAACTTTACTTATATCTTCATTACAAATTTATATTTGACCGAAAAAAATTCTGTTTTCATTTGAAATAAATCTAGAATTTAGCTATTTCTGAATTCCAACTTTGAGACTCTCATTTTACCTTCCAGTATATATTTATGTTCTTTACAGAGTGATGTTGATTATCTCTTCGGTAACCCATTTCAAAATTCATTGGATCTTCAATGATCTAATGCAAGCCTCAATTTAAATTTTTTTTCAAAAAACAGTGAATAGTTCTAAAACTGCTCTAAATGACCATAGGAAACAATATAAAATGAATGTGGCATTCTGAGAGATATCCAAAAAAGTCATAATATAAAGAATGTATATATAGAAATAAGAAAGTTGATACCATTTCCGGTGGGGCAGAAGTCTTTGATATTTAAAAATCTATACCAATATTATAAATGTTAATGTCCGTGTGTTTGTTCGTCCTCTATGGACTCAGGAACCAGATGACCGATTTTGATGAAACTTTCACTACAACGTAGAGAATTTATTTTGGAAGGGTTCCCTCCAGATTTCATTCCTATATCACGAAAAAATGTGTAAAAATATCGAATTTCATGAAAAGATAGGTAATTAACACGGTTTTTTCAGGCTGTTACGGCCGACGCTAGGTCAACTATAAGAGATAGAAAATAATTTTCGGAGACAATTTTGTAGTTCTCAAATAGTTTTATAAAAAAGTCTGCGACGGCATATATCTAACTGCTGAGGACAACCCACGATAATAATTTTCAGTGCAATTCAAAATAATGCCTGGCATGAAATAAATTAATATACTCTTTATATTAATAAAAATATATAATAATGACGATGAATATTGTATAAATTATCTCCAGCCAAGGGTGGTGAGTTGACAATACTCATCGTCAATGGAAATCGATACGTTTTTGATAATTTTTACTCAAGTCCTTCAAGAGAGTTTCAAAATGCTTTTTTTTTCCAATCATAAAAAATGTTGAGATTTTTACACTATTTTCTTGTGCAAAAGCCATCACAATTCCTTCACCGTACAAAAATTTGCTCCTTGCTTAGCAACACTTCTAGGATTAAGAATGCTACTTTTGATCCTAGTACTGAAAGTTATTGCATTTGAGCTCTCTAACTGAAATTTTAAAAAAAAAACATTGTGTCTTACAAACTGAGTAAAACAAACAAATTGAGCAACTATATATATAGGTATTTATTTGTTATTTATAGTGATATTGAATGTACAATTGGAACAATCATTGTATAAATTCAAAGCATCACAGAAATTACCACTTACAATTTTCGAACAATTCAAAAGATTTTCATTTATGTTAGAACAACTCAAAATATTCTCTGTAACTGTTGATGAAACATTCGAGGAAATATCTGAACAGGTACTTGTACCTTCTTTGTCAGGTTGAAATATTTTTCTGGCAGTCGGCAGTAATCTCTTTGTTGATACGTGATTCTTCAATATATCCTTCTGCTACCGTAATCGATTCGCAACCTCCATATCTTTTAAGACAATAATACTATCAATAAAGAGTGTTGTAGGTATTCTTCTAAGCAAATGTCCAGTATACTCCTTCCAACTTTTGCAATTTCTTGCGGTACGGCAATAATTTTGTGAATACCAAAAACCATTTTCTGAACTTCCCATTATATATCATTCTACAAAAATGAACGACGATACTGAATATTTCATGGCCGACGTGCATATTTTCGAAATGAACGCAAATAATTATCACCTATAGTGGTAAATCTACGAGGTGTCTTATTTTTTGTCTACAACATTTTTAAGACCAGCACCGTGTCCATATCTGTCATCAATTTTTGAATGAACTGGTTCGTCACAACGCATAGCACCTCCAATTCCTATTACTAGAACAACTTTTGTCATTAATCAAATATACATTATCAGGTGCCATATCCAGGAACCCATCCAGTTCCTCCTTTGTAAAAACCCTAGACTATTAAGGTATATATCCATCACTTTGCCTTTTTAACAATGCTCGTTATTTTGAATATTTATAAATATCCACACCATTTTTATAACCAGTGTAGATTGAAAATCGCAACATTGAATACTGTGACCAAAGAGTGGAAGGCAAAAATTATATTATTAGTACATCTACTGACGTCTACTCGACAATCAATATTTACCAACAATACCCAGATATCCATGACTACCGAGTTACCGACTTACTATCGCTGTTCTAATTAATAAGTGTTCAAATTTATTACCAAATCATTAACGACTTTTGAATTAATCTAATTGATTTCGTTGGTTAAAAAATAGTATATATCATAAGGACTTTTACTCACAATTTTGCTTTCGCTCGGCTGCACTGCAACATCAAATATTGCTCTTGAAAAAAAATTCTATTTTACAATGTAGGGAGAAGAAAAACGACCCTATTCTACCCATAAAAAATATATAAGTCGACGTTTATCTACCGTTACCTTTCCAAATCCCAAGTGATCATATTCTTGTTATAACTTTCTGCGTATATTCTCATGGAAGTGGTGACAGAGTTCGTAACCCAGTATATCATAATATTGTCCAACAGATCTTCCATCCTATATTTTCTAGTGAGACCACCATCCTCCAGGAATTTGAAGGTAGGATCTGTCCAAGTAACGAACTTCTCCAGAATATAGGCTGCTAATCCAGCTGGGGAATCAGACAGAGCGATTCCTGCAATAAAACATAAAAAAAATGATATCACTTGAATTTATATGCATCTTCTCATAACATAACTTTTTAAACGAATATTTAAAATATTTGTATATTCGATACTAGTGCCTAGTCATCCAAGCAATGGCACAGTATTGGACAAAATAATTACCGATAGTGTCGCTGCATTCGCCGATCAGCTGTTTACCGAAACGAGTATTGTTTCGTGTTTACATTAGATTTCTATTTGTATTTATGGGATTTTTTAGTTCAAACGTTTATTGGCTATCAATAATCGAAGTTGTTTCCTTGATTGTGGATCCTGTGGATTATATTGTAAGTGCAAGTATATGTAATATTGTGCTTTTTGTTGTATTTTATGTAAAATGTTGAGGTGAGCACTATTCAATTTTGAATGCTTTTCAGTTCATCTGGCAATATGTTTACCAAAGGTTCCTCTAATTTTAGGAAATTTTCCAATATTTGCATGCTCACAGATGCTCTGTAGAGGGTGAGCAAGTGTTGCAATGCAATCATTCGATTCTATGTGGGAAAAAATTATTTCAAAACATTGGAATTCTAGAAGGACAATCCCATCATATTGAGGAAATGATGTCTTATAAAAATGATGATGTGAAGGTTGACAAGATTATATACAGATACTAAGCAAGATTGTCTGGAATTTGCAAGCATATTTTAGCCCTGCTATTCTACAAGGTTGTACGTACTACAAAATATTTTGACAATTCTACTGATTTTGAAGGTAAAATTGTAGTGTAAATGAACATCAGCATGAAAAATATATTCATTTAATAGAAGCTACTAATTTTTTTCTTTTTAGGAAGGGAAAAAATCTATGAATAGAAAATGGGTGATAAATTTTGAATAAAAATGGACATTCTTCAGAGAACCGTATGTATGCAGAACATGACGTGATCCTCGATTAATCATGTTGAAGAATTCATTACGCTAGATTTCAATGTATTATTCATTTATTGCAACTCACTTGTGTCTCAGTCTGCAGTTATAATAAAATAAAATAATTCAACTCACCTATCGATTGATTCCACCTTTTCTGTTGCTAAATGAACGTCAATATTATCAAGCTATTTTTAATATTGATATTAAATTGATACATATATGTATGATTGTTTAAAACAATACATAAGTTCAGTTTTGCAACCATCGAGAGAATCACTTAAACTCACGAGGTCCCTAGTTTTATTACACATTATCATATTGATTGAATACAGCACTTTCAACTAGGCTTCTTGAATTGTTGAAACTTCTATATATTCTGAAATATTAAGTAGACTCAAAGTAATTCATTTTGATAAGAATGAAAATTTTGTACAAGAACGATATGAACAAAAATTTAAAATGACTTGACTTGAACTGCTTTCTGTGGTAGGTTTAGTGAAGGTACAGCTTTCTTCTCCAGTAACAGAAATGTTTTGATAGTGAGAGTTTCTGAAATAATTCAAAACATATGAAGCATTGTTTTCAATTGACATCAGTTTCCACTCTTGCTTGTTTTCATTTCACAATCTTCTGGTCGGAAATGCTGTAAGCATACTCTAATATGTTTAGATACGGGTTTTTCCATTATCGAAACATGCTCCCAGGATTTGCGTCTTTTAATTTCCCCTACGATTTCTAGTTCATTGGTAAAGTAAACATTTTGATTTTCACCACGAAAATGGGCTCCAGGATTCCTAGATTTTTTAGAATTACATCCATAAACACAACAATTAGTGTTTTTCACGGTTTTTTTCCTTAGGCATATCTTTTTATCGCAATAAAAACGTAAAAATAAACAAATACACCCAACTTTCACGTACTATCTGTCAAAACGATACTCGTTTCGGGCTCAGTTCCAGCTAACGCCGGCGGTGTCGCATAGAGTTGTGTTTTGCTCTATACAGTGTGTCAAGACAAATGTTCAAACACTTTTTTTCCTTCGAAGTAAATAGTTTTGGCTTATTGATAACAGATCAGCGTGAATTTTTCTACATCTCCAGTCATATGCTAAAAAAATCTGTGTAAATCTTCTCCCACTTCATGGGAGTTCAGCCCTTAATCATGGCCCTCAGGCAAGTTTCTCTAAGTGATTGAAAATCTCAAATATCTCTTTTGTCGCTACTAGATGTCATTTTTTGTAATATATTACTCAGTAGGCGTTAACTTTTTGCTTCAAATGAAGAAGTTTTTCATGGAGATTTTGTCTCTGCGCGAAATGGGATACTCCTGATGCCAAATAAATATCTCTTTTCCAGAGACACAATCTGATGTAATCTCTGCAACCTCTGTGAGCCTACGAACTGAAAATGGTATTCAGTTAGATGATTTCTATTTTTCACATTTCTACATTGAGTTTAATACCCAACCGAAATTAAAATCAATTTGTTTTACCATACTTTTCAGGGTACCTTCCAGTAATCTATGGAAGTTTTGTCTGGCAATATCTGATGGGTTGATTGGTTCCTATATATTAATTTCCGAATTCTTGCTCCAAAAATCTCTACACAATGGCAGCATTATGGCATGGAGCCCCATTTTGCCGTAGACATATAATCCGTGATATTTGAAGAGGCACATTCTCTAGAAAACAAGCCTTCCTGAATTGAAGACATAAAATTATATCTTTGTCTCCGAATGAAGACATACAATCACGATACAAAAAAAAAATGAATGGAAAAGAATAAAAATGTTACAGGAAATAAAATGAATTTTAGCCTGTAGGTCTGCAGCGTATAGGTGGGTGCTTGAGAAAAATAAATTTGAATAACGAAATTTCATTTCCATAGCATTTCAAGATTATCAATACGATGTATGGTCTCTAAAGGCATCAATAACAGCTTGACATCTTCTTTGCATACTACCATCGAGATTGTTGAACATTTCTTGAGGAATTTGGTTCCATAAACGGGGTAGAAGCTCTCTCAGATTAAAGGATTCTGGGGTGGATTGATGATTATCTTCTTTCTAGCCTATCTCATCCATGTTCTCTGAAATTAAAATCTGGTGAGTTCGGAGGAATTGGTAAATGTGGAACACCAAGCTCCTCTCGCATTCTCAACTATAGTCGCGGTCTAGCGTTATCGTCTAGAAATTGAAAAGTTTCACCAATAACAGCGTGGAAATCTGACAAAACATTTTCATTTACATGCTCCCTATAGTGTGAAGCGGTCGTATTCCCTGGACAAAGGAGTAGATTTGTGCTCCCGTTGAAACATATCCCGGCCCATACCATAACACAACCCCCTCCCTCAGAATGGATATACCCTTATTCTCCAAGAATCTGAAAATCATCCATATTTGGATTTATCATTGAAAGGGACACTACGCCATTGATCGTTCCAATTGATATGTTGCCTTGCCGATTCCAGTTTTTGGTCTTTCCAACATGGAACCTGTCCCCCTGATCCTATTCCAGAGTCGAGATATCACACTTGAGACACAATGCAGCATTCCGATAGCCCTATTAGTCTCAGCGTTTGTTAATTTACGTCTTGGCATTTTCAGAAAACTCGTTTCAAATCGAAGCCGTTGATAAACTGCCTCCATCATCAAAATAAGAACACCGGATTGACGAAATGCCTCATACTGATTTTTATTAGATCGACTTGTTATTGAGTTTTAAATGATTGCAGAGCGATTATCCCGAAGATTACATTCTTTTCAAAACGATTGAATAACTCTTGTGGGGCAGAATATTTCAAAAGAAGGAAGCGTTGATAGGTTTTAGGTCGAAGTTGAACATAAACCAATTTAATAACTGCTGACCTTTTGGTTTTTTGTAACCTTCTTCAAGGGCTCTGGCAATTGACCTTACTCATTCGGCATTAAACAATCAGTCAGAAAGATAAATAATAAAATTAAAAAATGAAGAACAAAAACAATAGTTTGTCAAAACTGAATGAAACGAATCCACATTTCCGAGTAGGGGCTGCAGTATTTCTGAAACAATTAACAATTAATCTCAAGAAGAGAAAAAAAAACAATTGGAAAACTAAAGAAAATTCAAAAGTCAAGAAAGAGCAACACATATGGAATCAGAAGAAATGAGTTGACCTGAAACCTTACTTTGAGTGCTAAAATGAAATATTCCAGAATGATTTTGTTCTAAATGTGTCAGAATGAACTGATATGAAGCAGAATTAAAGAAACATAATTCAAAGTTTGTATTCGATTTTGCGGTGGATACAGTTTGCATCTCTGATGTTTGTGACGTCGCGATATTGCTTAGGTGACATAATCCAAACCATACAATCATGCTTGACTGGTGCGTTTTCGGTTCTTTTTCTATTCAAACCGGACACCTCGTGCGAAGGACGAAGTGAAATGAATGAAATTGTACCCCAAACGCTCTTGTCACGGTTTTCTACAGACACCTGTTGACGACAGGACTATACAAAACGAATTTCCTTAGACATCTCGGCCTCATAGCAACAGATTATATTTCCGCGTTTCAATACACAAATGCATGGGGAGGCATCTTTCGAATGTGGAATTGAGCGCTGAGCTCTGCTCGACTCATTTCCAAGATTGATTTGGGCGACTTTACATGGAATCTTATTAAGGGGACCGAATGAATGAATCTATGTAAATCGCGGAAACCCAGGAGTCAAGATACTGAGAGGGTTGAGATCCTGAATAAATATTTAGAATCAAGGTGTGGTTCGCCTATTGGATTTTGAGGGGGCGATTCCTCACCCTTCAATATTTGTGGAGTAATGTGTAAGTTTGCAGATAGACGAAGGTCTCTTTCAGCCATTTTTATGCTTCGGTGACACCATTAACCTATTCAAACGGTATCACGAGTTTTGAGAAATGTTCAAAGGATGTCATCTAAATTCGTAATAAGTCGTTTTTAATTTCGACAATCAGGGCCGACGAAAGCTTTTGTGTATTGAAATTTTAGGTGTTTGAGATATCGATTTCTATAGAATATAGACATATTCATTTCGAAAATATGTTAGTGTTACTTTTTCAGAATTTCGATAATGAAGTTTACTCTTGAGGGTCATACAGAAGTTAACAACCCCTTTTTTTTAGAAATGGGTCTGTTGCGTTAGAGAATTATATCAGTATATCTTTAATCAGTTTCATAACATCGTCTCGAATTGAATTTCGTACTTTGTGATGGCGCGTATTTCAATTTCAGTTTCAATTTATTAACCCTAAAAATATACATATTATCCAAACTCATAAGTTCAATTGCAGAGTCTGCAGTCTAAGCAAGCTTGTATACTGTCATTTTTTGCAGCAACCAATGATAAACATCCACACACAAAGTCGAAGGAATTCTCTGCAGTTCTAAAAAAATTTAAGAAACAGGAACATTCTTGAATCTATCAGAGTTCAAGCTTGTATATGATCGAAGCCGATTCTTGCATACTTTACTTCTTATGTTAAATGTGGCCTTCATTAAGAAGGTAAGAAGATGATAGAATTCAAGTGCATCTTACAGAATGCTACTCTCCAAATTTTTCTTATGGAATAATGGGATAATAAGATTTCCATCGGGGACCTGTCTTGTTTGAAATGAATGTTGTACTTAGTTGTTTTTTCATTTGATTCAGGCATACCTCATGAATTTAGATTCGTTCGATATTGAGTTGCTGAGATTCTGAATATAGTCTCCCAACTTTAAGATTAGTTTTCACATCTGACTCTCACGCATAGCGCTTCAACCCTTGCTACTACCCCCAATTTTTGAATAGGGAAGATACCTCATTTGAAAGGTATTTTTATACTGATTTCAGCACAACAATTGTTTTTTCATTTTATGCATTAGTTCTCGAAATATTATTGACTATACATTTGAAAATGAAGTGGTGTTTTCATGGCACTTGTATTGTTTTTTTGTGAAAAACCTTTCAAATGAGGTATCACTCACCCCATCTTCCCTATCCAAAAATTGGGGGTGAGGGTTGTAGTAGCAAGGGTTGCAGCGCTATGCGTCCGTAACCTACATCTTAAGTTGTCCCCCTCGGACCAGAAATCGACCTGTCCGAGCATTTCTATCGAAAAAATTCATTTCGTCTGTAATCTCGTCTCTTTCGTTTTCAAATGGCCACCCTGTATTTCGAGAACTAATGCATAAAATGAAAAAACAATTACTGTGCTGAAATCAACATAAAAATACCTTTCAAATGAGGTATCACTCACCCCATCTTACCTATTCAAAAATTGGGGGTGAGGGTTGTAGTAGCAAGGGTTGAAGCGCTATGCGTCCGTAACCTGCATCTTAAGTTGACCCCCTCGAAACTGAAATCGACCTGTCCGAGCATTTCTATCGAAAAAATTTATTACGTCTGTAATCTCGTCTGCTTCGTTTTCAAATGGCCACTCTGTATAACTTTACTAACAAGGTTTTAACTGGAGAATGGAGGATATAACTGACGAGCCGCGGGCGAGTCAGTTACATCCTTGAGCCAGTAAAACCCTTTACCTTGCATGTATTTTTTTATATTTTATTTGTTTCCCATTTTTATAAAGGTTAGATAAATTCCAAAAAATCTCAATAATTTGTCGCAAATGCTATGGAAGCGTTGCCATGAACATTTCTGTTTATTTTTCTTTACATTTGTTTCGGCGAAAGCGAAAATGAATGTACCAAAAGAAATTATTGAGGCAGCCAGCAGTTTAACATCAAGTTTATTATCTGCAAAATAAGCTTTAAGGTACGAGCGAGAATACGACGACTTCAGAAAGTGGCAAAACAAAAATAGTGTGATTGGGGTAACTGAAGAGGTATTGTTGGTCTACTTGAATCAACTATCAGCTAGATTCAGCCCTGATACTTCATGCGCAAAATGGTCTATGCTGAAAAGCTGCTTGGAAATGAAAGAAAATGCCCCTGTTCGCAGGTTTGTTTTCCTTAAAAAATTCATAGAGAAATATGACGTTAAGTTGTCATTTGCAGATTTCAAAAGGTAATAGCGTTTCTGAAACGGAAAAATGAGTGTTATTTGCCGAGAAAGGCAAATGAGAGTGAAGAAGAGGCTGAACAATTTCTTTTACATGCTCCTGATGACCAGTGGTTGCTGGCGAAAATTGTAACAATATTTGGGATTTTTGGATGTTGTCGATGTGACAAAATTCTCTCCTTAAACATGAATGATGAAGAAGATATGGAAAAATAATTTATTGTATTGTGACGTTGCGGCAAACAAAAAACTCAACAACAAGAAGATTCACCATAACCGATGGTGGCTGCAGCTTCAAGCCCTGCATGTTGTACAGAAAATGTAAATCTTCGGCCTGCTGGAAAGCCTAAGATTATTTTGACATACCGACATGGAATGTGCATTGCCCTTAATGCTGGACCGCACACTATTGGTGGGGTCCCAAAGCAAATAGCGAAATATATAGGTTCAAAAGTCACAGAGTTATACACCAGCCACTTTTTTCGCAGAACTGGAGCCACTATGTTTGCGGATTCGGGTGGAGATAAATTAGCACTAAAGAGTGCAGGGGGGTGGAAGAGCACCGAAATTGCGATGAGTTATGTCGATGATTCGGTCAACAAAACAATCGAAATGTCTAGCAAATTATTCGGTAGTAAGGAGAGTACAAATGTTCTGCAGTCCTCGAGTTGAGCAGTTTCTGAGTCAACAGATAGTTCATCATCATCAGTATCAACTCTTTCATCATCAGAAATCTATGTTACTGGAAATAACAATTGATTTTCAACATACATATATGACTCTTTTGAAACATAGATGAATTCAAAATGATAATTATCGAAATGAATGACATTTTCAATTCCCCCAGAGATCTTTAATCATGAGGTTGAAGAAATGATATTAGATTTTGTCACTGAGATGAGAGATATACCGGTTTCGGCCTTGTTGGGCCTCATCAGTATCTCGTACATCTCAGGACAAATACTTCATAAAAAAACTTCGAAATTCAAAGCAATTGGTTGTGAAGTAATGAGTAAAATATTACAAAGTAGGTACTAAGGTGGTGACATCCAATGTCGTCAAAATGAAGTTTCACATCTCCAATCAAATGCATATATGACGATAAAACAAAATTTTCTAATATAAATAATACTACTTACTTGTAAAAATTTTACAAGTTAACTGTCAGTTTTACAAATTAGTGACTTGATAAAATAAACTTTCTTGATTCATATTGTGTATGGAAACTGACGGTTACAAATGAGAAACAAATAAAATAAATTCTTGAGATATATCCGGTCATGAAAGGCTTGAACTATTCATTGAACCGATAAATTCACACTCACCGATTGTATCAGGTTTCGTTGTTTGCAGATGAAAGTATCCCATCTCTTCCAGGAATCCAGCAAAGTAGTCAGACAAAGGATACGCCAGTTGCTCGTACTTTTTCTCGACGATAAACGATGGATACAAGCTGAATAACAATCTCTTCACTATAGATATTGGTTTTATGGAGGCGCACATGTTGGAGTGCATCCCAAGGACGTTCTCCGGATATAAAATTGACATATGGGGGGCCATGATAGCACCCCAGTCTCCACCTTGCACGAAGAATTTATGGTGGTTCAAACGCAGCATTAGATTCCTGAGGATAACCGCCATCTGAACTACCCCTAAGCCTGGGCGAACAGCTGTGTCGGAAAATCCGAAACCTGGATGATAAAAAGAGGAATTAGAATGAGGAAAATATGATGGGTAAACCTTTAATTAAAAATTTGGAAAGCAGGGAAAGAAGGAGGGTCCACGATGCTAAATTGGGATATATCGTCCGATTCAAAATGATTGCCATCTCGGGCGGCTGTGGATTCTCGAAAATATGTTGGTAATAACCCATCAGTAACTTTTGAGTTTCAGGATTTAAGTTGGTGTTGATTGAAAACACTAAATTTTGATTTTTCAGAGTTTGAATTAACCTCCTGAATATATTTCGAATTTCTTTCTGTATGTTTATGTTCTTGATTGAATCCTCAAGTTAGTTTTGGATTTGAATAATTTTCAAGTATAACCGAATTGAAAATGGCTGGAATTCATCATGATACCTCTCGCCTCGCTTAACTACAACAGAACGTGAAGCAGTTTATCGTCGATACTGCGAGTTTTTCAACAATTCAGCAGGTATTTCTGCCAGTATTAATCACGTTTTGCTAGTTATTCAGGTAAAAATCATTCACTTTTCGAGGTGTTTTCTGATAAATAAATGAGTCTCAAAATTTCAGTTTTCACCTAGAACTGTTAGATGAATTTTGGAGAAAAAAAGGCAAGACAAGTCATTACATTCAGGAAAAAGCAGTGGATGGAAACCTATTCCACATGATTATACCTTCAAAGAAACTTTATACGAAGTTATTTTTTCTAACATGAAAAACAATGAATGAATCAGTTTGTGAATCTTTTTTGAACTGCCTGTAACTGAATTTTAATCAAAATCAATGTTTGTTATATTATTTAATGAATCATGAAATGGATGGTAGTAATAAATACAAATAATAAGTGATCTATTTTATAGCATTTCACCCTTCAAATGATTAACAATTTGTCAACAAATATTTTCTATTTGTTTCAACAACTTGGCTATGAAATTGTAAAGTTATGTCAGCTTAATACTGTTTGTTTCTCAATACTCAGAAAAAATAACACAGGGCGAGAACTTGGCTGAATTTGCGATAGTCATCAAGATTGCTGAAATGTCTTCATAGAGAATGAACTTCAGTTATCTTTGATGAAGTCTTAATTATTAGATGACTGATATCTCTACATTGGAGTTCCTCGAAAGCCTGCAAGATTTCATGTTGAAGCATTCCACTCTATTTTCATTATCAATCCTGAATTTCTAATTCCCATGCTTGATCTGCAGCAGAATAAGTGGGGGTGTGTATATTTTGGTAATCACCTCAGCTTGTTCCTCTTTTGCAATTAAAGCTAAGTTTGACAATTTCGAAATACAACAAAACTGAAAAAAATGTAATTTCGCAAAACATTCTTTAAATTTATTTGCCTTGAAAAGTATATTCAATCATTTTATAGGTTATATTGATATAGTTCAATCTATGATGAACATACAGAAATTTTTAGTAACTTTTTGTAATTAGAGATAAAGCCCCGGATAGAATTCCATGGCTTGCTCTGATGACAATCATTTTGAAACAGACTATACGTCATAGAGACCTATGGGGTTGCAAAAATTAGATGATGTAAAAAAGGTTATACAGGGTGTTTCATTGGTGAACGGAAATACTCAACCGAGGTGGTTCAGGAATACCACATTTATGAGCACTCACTGCCTTTGCCACCGGTATACAGGATGTTTTATGAATTTTGCTCGTTTTATCTCGAGGCAATATCAGACGAAGCACTTGATATATTTTCTTCATATTTTGCACACGTGTTTCTTATTCAAGGGTCCAGAGTATCATTCCTAAACGCAAGGAGAATGCAGGTCCGATTTCACAAAAAATTTAGAATTGTTTGAATCGTCGAAACCTCATCCTGCATATTTAAATTTTGAAAATCTGTTTCAATATTTGAGAAGACCACAAAAAACTTAACCGAGGCGTGTGTTCAGAATTTTTTCATATAATGCTGCCGTACAGGTTATGAGAATTGAAAATACTCAACAATTTCGAATATTCGATAATTTTATGGGTTATATTATTATATTTTAATCTATGATGAACAAAAACTTTTACTTTCTCTTTGTAACTACACCATTTCCAATTGTTATTCAGAAATAGTTCATCGATATTCAGAAAACTTCACTTATATTTCAGATTAGTCAATTGTATTTCAGAAAAATGTCAAATGTTATTCAGATTTGTCATTTGAATTTCATGAAATATCAAATGAAATTCAATTGCGATGTCCAAAATACATTTGATGTTTTCTGAAGTTCAACTGACCAATCTGAAATTCAATTGACTCTTTCTGAAATTGAAGTGACTAATCTGAGATACACTTGACAATTTCTGATATATACTTGGAAATGGTGTAGGAATGAAGCTCTTGGAAATCCATGGCTTGCTATGATAATTTTGAAACGGACTATTCACCCAATGTTATCAATGAGTAACAAAGATCTCAAACAAAACGCATAGGGTGTACCAAAACTACGATCAAGATTATAGTTTCACCATAATTAATGAAGCACGTAGTATTTTGTGATTGAATGAATCATCGTCTATTCAGTTTTCAAATTGATAACTATACATAATACGTGCAGAATAATCGTTTTTTCATGAAAACGTAGAATTCTGGCACCTAATTTTTATTGTGAAAACAATCTAAAAAAGGCAAAGCAAAGCATTCTTACAGGTTGAAATAATACTTGAAATAGTTATTTATGATATGCGTGTGAAAAGTGACGTTTTATTTCGTGAGTGAAAAAGTTTGCGAAATGAGCGGAGCGAATTAAACAATTTCACGAACAAAATAAAATCTCTTTTAACACAAATACCATACAATGTTTTTGGTAGAACTGCCCTATTTTGATAATGAAAAAGGCGAATTTGCAGTGACAATAAACTTCAAAATGCATTTTAATATTCAAATACTCAAAAGGTTGTGGTGAATGGCAAAGGTTGTCAACGTTATGATCAATAACAAATGAGAAAAGACCATGTCATTTGAATCTCGTTCCTGTCCAATCTTCGTCATGGGTTTTTAACTGCTTAACGTGTTTGTCGGGAGTCCATTTATTAATATAAGTGACGATTTGGTTGTTCCCCTGGATATTGAAGAGTCTGCAAGAAGACCAAATCACCTACCTCAAGAATCCGTGCCGAAGTACGATATTGCCTAAAATAATTACCTGGCCTGGTGTAAATTGGTAAATGTAGAAGGAAACTTCAGTGAGACTTACAAGAAAAATAAAGAATATGGAGTTCATCAACTTTGTGGAGCAAATTTTCAATGATAAAGTCAAGCGCCCTTGTTGAAAATGGTGTGGATGTTGGTGATTATTTTAAGGAAATAGCATATTTAAAATGGAAAAGTGAAGGATATCGTCCAAAAAAATTAAAAATTCTCACTCGTGAAGAAGTTAAAAAGTTCATGAAGAATGCACCAGATGAGAAATAATTGATTATTAAGGTTATAACTATTTTCGGATTATTTGGAGCCTGTCGGTGTAGAGAATTGTGTGATTTATCAGTGGAAGACATCGAAATAACGAAAAAATCATTCGTTATACAACTTCCAAATACAGACACGAAAGTCAGTCGTTCTTTCAGTATTATTTGGAAGTATGTAGACTATTTTCATAAGTACTTTGCACTGCGCCCTTCTGTCATCAAACATCGTCGTTTTTTCCTGAGATACATGAATAATAAATGCACTGCTCAGCGAATTGGTATTAATAAATTTGGGAAAATTCCATCTATTTTTGCCGAATTCCTCAAACTGCCAGACCCAAAGCAATATACAGGACACTGTTTTCGAAGATCCTCCGCTTCATTGCTAGCAGAATCAGGAGCAAATATTACGGATATGAAAAAACACGGTGGATGGAAGTCTACGACGGTAGCCGAGGGCTATGTTGATCATTTAATTGCATATAGAAATGTCATTGCAAAAAATTTTTTCATCCTCAACAGATTTTGGATCATCATCATCCAATATTGTACTTACGATTTCTACAAGTACTACTAGTGCTGAGGATTCAAATAATATGATGTGAAGCTCCCTAACGTCACAGGGCATTAATGTTAGTAATTGTTCTAGTTTTTCGATTGATATCAATGTTCATGAGTAATCGTTAAATTTTGATAATAAAAAATTTGCAATTACAGAATTTTTCTCATCTGATTTCATCATAAGAAAATGGAGAGCTAAAAATATTTTCAACACCAATATTGAAAATATTTTTAAAACCTAACATTGTTAGCTGTCATTGAAAGTGTCACTTCAATTGGAAGTTGTACAAGAACGTATTTTCACGGTTTTTTCAGAAAATTCAGATAACCTTATGAATTTACCTACGAATGAATATGACAAGTTAACTTTCAGCTCGCAGAAAGGTTCAAAGAAGTAAATATGTCAAAAATATTGAGTTAGCAGCACTGGATTATGTAGTAGTTTTCAGTTTGTTGATTTTGTCCTGTATCGATCTGGCAGAGGATAGATAGGTAGGTCGGAGTAGGCACATGTTGCAAATAGCTACAGAACAGATTCGAACATACGTCATAATTTTGAATGTCCTGAATGTGGACGAATGATAACCTCCTGAATAGGCCTTTTGAGTCATCGTAGGATGATAACATCCTTCTTGTGTAACCTTATACTAGACACCGAGTTACAGCAATAGAATAGAGCATGGGCGCCCGCAAAATTTTTTCTCAGGGGGGGCAAAAAAAATCGTCGAAAAACGATAAGGCGCAAGCGACATCAGTATTCCTTTTCTTTCTATTTCGTTTTTTATATTCATGCATGGAGCGCCCTCAGAATTTGTAAAAAATGATTAAGTTTTCCACCTCACCAATTTTTTAACATCAACAATATAAGGCGATATGTATAAAATAATACGGTAACTGTTTTCTAAACAAATCACAATCCATGAAAGAATATTAACAGGAAAATGGAATATAAATAATATGAAGAAAGGAATGAAATAAATTGTATGATTGCTAATATCTACAGATACATCAACCAGTAATAACGAAATAAAAACAAATATACATATACGCTCGATAAAATGATATTCATAAAAACCATACATGAATAATAATGAAATATAAATTAAATGAAACAAACCATAAATTCAAAACTAGAAACTCAGAGATTATTCGAAATAACACAATATAAAAATATTATCAAAATGAATTAATAAAAAAAAAATAAAAAAGACATAACACACACAAAAATAAAAATAATAAATCTGAAAATAAAATACCGGAATTGTAATACCACGCATATTTTATTCTGAACTAAAAACCAGCCTTCTGTTAGTCTCAAGAAATTCAATAGGAACTTAATTCCTATATTTTTCTTAGATTGTTTCTTTATCAGTACACGAGGAATGATGTATAAAGTTTTTTTCAGTGTCTTATAGCGATCGTCATCGGCATTCGATCTCCTTTGGAAAAATTTTAGAATATCCATATTTTCCAAAAGTAAATTCATGATATTATAAAAATATATGAAATATATATAGAAACATAAAAAAAATGACTCTCAAGAAGCAAGGAAAAAACTCGGGACTGCCGATAGAAGTGAAATCTGAGCAACTTGTAAACTGTATCGTCGAACTATTTGGTCATCATTCTTGAAGTCATTTTGGTTTACAAAGGAGTGTTTATGATCAGGGATCAAGGAAGTTCAAATTGATCATTAATACTTCCTTACACATCAAAAATTATTCGCAAATAATAATCTAATGGGTCAACGCTCTACGATACAATTCACGTGTTACTTTGTTTTCACTTCTATCCGCAGACCCCAAAGGCTGCCACATTTCTATTTTTTTACAGTTCCTATCAATATTCTACAATAATAGTTGAAATTTTACATTGAGGGGCGCCGAACGAAAAAATCATCTACGTAAATAATCAAAGAAGTTACCCTCGATAACAAAATTTGGAGCCAAAGACACTAAAAACGAAGAATACTCTCTGAATAGGATTGTTTCGAATTCGAATACGTCTTTCTGTAGAATGAAAATACTAATAAAAAGATTCTATATTTCCTCCTTCTCGGAAAAAAATATTCTGATTGGAGAATGGACAATAATTATTGGAATATGGGAGTAGTTCCACTAGTCGCAGGAAGAATCCCCCATCAGAGAAGCCGCCTAAAAAAACCGGTCATAAAACGAACATCTGGTAGCGATTGAAGAGAATGCCGATAAGCATGGGGTTGTTTATGAATTTATTACTTGGTTTTAGGTGAACAAAAACATGAAATTCATCGTCTTCGAAAACTTTCCATGTTTTTCTTCAACCAAAAAGTGCTCAACACGCCTCAGGGAGTTATCAATTCGACAGAGGATGGCCCCCCCTGCGGGCGCCCATGGAATAGAGTCAAGAGTCACGAGGAAAAATGTTGTCAACCCACATTATTTGATTCACGAGTCTGTTGTTGAACCCATAATGACGTTTCGTAATCTACGCTGTCTGAAACTGTCTGCTTAACCCCTCTTTCCCTAAATACCGGCATCAACAAGTTCAGTGTTGGACGGGCATTACGAGAATTGTCCACCGCATTCCCGGAAGTAGGATAATCGGAAACGTACCAGGCAAAGATGGAGCAATAACCTCGAACACGAAATTCTTGCCTTCCTGCTTTGTGGTGAGTAGGGGAATTATATCGTAGAATTCTTTCACAGATCCAGGCCAACCGTGAATGAGTAAAAGGGGATACACTTTCAAACCCTTCGTTTTCTTCGGCTTGACGTGGAGAAAATGAATATTCAATCCTTGAATGTTGGTCTTGTATTGTGGAAATTTGTTCATAAGTTCTTCTCTCTTTCTCCAGTTGTATTTATTCAGCCAGAAGTCGATAACATTCGACATTAGCGTTGCAGATGTTCCATAGGTTTGATAGGCTTCGTGCAGAGTTGGCGTGAAAGGTTTTGTTTTTTCCAATCTGTCTTGCAGATCTTTCAACACCTAAAAGCCGAGATTATCACATTTTAACCGATTATCAACCTTTTTTTTTCATAATGATAATATTTCATTCAACTAAAGGGAACATTAAAGTGGAGTGGATTGATTCATGGTTGTCTATACAGAGTGTCCTGGGAGGAATGCTACAAACGGATACCATGATACCTGTAGTTCATTCGTTAAACAGGGTGAAACAAAACCTTGTTTTATACTCTTCATTTCTAAACACTCTGTGGTGTATTTTATATCACTCAGTTTTAATTTGAAGTGTGACCCTTTCTTAACAATATGTTTCTTGATTTACGTCAGTATCTGCTTCAAGAATTTTTTAAATTTTGATAACAATTTAAAACATTACAATATCTTATCGACTAGTACACATCTGAAAATTAACATCGTGTATTTCTACTACGCTTTCTCATCACTTCTGCCATACGGCGTGGAATACTTTCGATGCATTTCCGAATTGCTTCTGGGGGAGGCAACAATTTCTGGGGGAATATTTTTCCGTAAATCGGGCACGGTGTTGGGCTGTCGATTTCCAACATGTCTACCTAGCATATCCCATACATGTACAATTGGATTCAAATCCGGCCTTCTGGCTGGCCACACGAATCGTTGATTATTCGCTTCTTCATAGTATTCTGTTACAACCCGTGCAACGTGAGGTCTAGCATTAACAGAAATTGTTGCTTCCCCCAAAAGCAATTAGTAAATGCATTGAAAGTATGCCACGTCGTACAGATGAAGTGATGAGAGAGCGCTGTTAATATTCAGATGTTTGTTTATTTATTTATTTATTTGAATTAACGTGTCTCGGCAACTAGGCCATTGACACATAGTACAGTATTTAGTTATTCTAGATATAATATTTGTATTGTTTATGTTTACTAGTCGATAAGGTATTGTGATGTTCTTAATTGTTATAAAAATTGAAAATGTGTATCTTTTTTTTGAAAGCAGGTACTGACATAAATCAAGGAACATTTCGTTAAGAAAGGGTCCCACTTCGAATTAAAACTGAATGATCTCGAATTTCCTCCTCGAATTCACCACAGGGTGTTTAGAAATGAAGGGTATAAAACAAGGTTTTGGTTCACCCTGTATAACGGATGAACTACTGGTACTCTCGCAGAGTAAATTTCAGGTTGATATAACAATACCCAATACTATACCCGGTGAAAATTTCAACTGAATCGGAGAACCACGAAAAAAGATACAGGGTGTTGAATTTGGCAAAAATTTCGCCTGTCCGGAATTTATTGACGGGGAGTATAATTGATCGAATGAATTCAAATTTTGAAGTTTTGTTCATCCTTTACAGTCGCCTTCCTTCAATATTTCTGAAACCGAATAAATCAGATCCGGACTTGAAATATTCTAAACTTTTCCTATTTTCGTGAATGTTGGATCACCCCGTACGTGAACACTTTTTTCGTTTTCGCAACCACAAAGAAATAATTCATAATGAAACTCCTAAATTTCTGCCTGGTGCAGTCATACAGGGTGATCAATAAACATTTCCTCATGAGTGAGAATTTATAGTTCGAAAAATCTTGAATTAACCGGTAAAGTTGTTTCAAATTTTGCAATTTTGTTACCCTGTACAATTGTTTTCCTTGAAATTCTCCTCATATTGAGAAAAGAGAAAAATATTATTTAAATTCTCACATCCCATCACAGGAATTGTTGATTTAATCGCTAGTGAATTGCTATTGGAATATTTGCAATTTATTTGCTGTGTTTTGTTCTATTCATTTTCCAGTTTGTTGATTGAAAGATTTTTCAAATTTTAATGAAATGATATGTTAATCTGATCTCAAATTAAACACTGGTATCCGATATCATCCATCTTGAATCTGGCTAGTTTGGTTTTGTTTTTCCAATTTCGGAAAAATTTAAGGGGTGACAGAACCATAACATTTGAAATAATTTTATCAATAGGTTCCAGATTTATTGCATGAAATCAGTATTTATCACCCTGTATGACGGCACTACGCATAGAAACGAAATTTTCATCATGAATAATTTATTTGTGGTTACGAAAACGAAAAAAACCTGTATACCTCAAACGAAGGCACTCAGGCGATCAAAACCTCTTGATACGAGTCTAGCATGATGACATTAATCCATTGTATCCATTTGTTGCATTCCTCCCGGGACATCCTGTATAATTATATTAAAGAATATATTTGAGAATAAACTTCAACCATTCGATACATTATTTTTGTCAATTGCCTACTGGGTGTTTCAAAAACAAAGATAATTTATTAATAATAATAATAATTGATGATAAACTTTAACATAGGTTATTACTTCTTTAACTCAAAATATTCCAAAAATGTTAGGTACACAGAATCGAGTTCAATCAAGATGTTTCCGAAAGAGAAAACTAAAGCAGAAGAAAATAATATGAAGGTTTTTGCCTCAAAAAAACCCTATTGCTGAACTGAAATTCTCATATTTATACAATGTTCGACCACAGATTATAGGTAGGTATCAAAGTGACCCTAGACTGTTACTTTCTACGTATTCGTAGACGATGAAAATATTAGATGACAGATTATTTTCCCCAGAAGAAAAAGAAAATGTAAAGATATCGAATAATACATGATATTCACTAGAGATCAACTTAAAAAAAAAATATATGTTTGAACTACCAATGCTAATTCTGTCCTGTTTTCAGTGCTTTAATTATATCGCATTTATTTAAAAATACCCTGTATAAGTGTTATACCAGGTCTTGATCACCGACTTACCATATTCGATATATTAATTTTGAAGGGATATATTTTGTCGTCCATTTTATATCCAGAGGGTCCCCAAAACTCGCTTTTTACCTCTGGCACAGGTGGTTCGTATAGTAAAAAATGACATAGCTGAAACGTACAAACTCCAAGAGTCAATATTAACACTGATGACGTTACAAGAGCACAGCAACCCATGATGAACGAAACTGAAAGGATTCAGTTCACTTTCGGATACCACATTTTCATTATTCGATCGATTTGTGATGATTTTATGTAAAGGTTCAAGGTTATCATAGTATCCTATAAATGGATTTGTCGTTAGAACGATTAGCCGATCGAACAACCGCTATTTGGATGATATGCAACACCTAGTATGAAAAAACAAATTGTCGAAATCAAAATGTGTGATAAAAATATGAAATTCTCATAAGAAACGTGTCTTCGAGATGTAGCAACAGCTTACACCATGAAAGCTACTAAATATAAAATAAGTAAAAAATGAAAAATATAAACGTTCATATACATATACTCATCCAGAGACTATTTTTGTTTCTCTGGTTTATCCTAGAAATAACCCAATGCTACTCGTCCAAGATTTGTGAAAACTTGATTCAGAAGTTAAAGAACCAATTTTGAAGTGTTAGCAGAATTGGTATTAGGAATGAGTGTCTCCTAATACTCCTGACAATCAAGACAGATGAACATTCTCTCAACGGGTTTTAAAGAAATATTTATGAACGTCCGAACAATATCTGGCCAAGAAATCTGAACGTTGATGTTTCTCACACATCAATTTATTGCGCAGATTTCAATTCATATCACGTAATGTGGGTATATAATTCTGTCGAGAGAAGCTATTACTAATTGGATGGAGGAAAATGATTATTTTTTAATTTTCGTGATGCTAAAGATACTCCTTCTTTCAATTCTGCAAGATGGAATGGGGGCTATAATCCTGATCTCTGCTTAGTTTCATGTGATGTATCTTCAAAACCTCTGAAAGTCAAACGAAAAATTCTTGGGGATTTTCCGCATAGTCAGCATAGGCCAATGTTATTCACTTCAGGTGATGAGGTTCTCTTTGCTCCATGTTTAGACAAACCCCGTTGCAATTTCAGTAAGGCTAATTGGGTCAGATTTGGGAATAAAGTCGATAGTGACATAAGATGGATTAGACCGCTCATGATAATTATTCTATATTCGTGGGCATAGTTAAAGCTGCAGCTGAAAAGTTCATTCCGAGAGGTCTTCGTGAAGAATACGTTCCTGGATGGTCAGAGGAAACTGAAGAATTATACAAAGATTATCAAAATTCCCCATAAAATGAAAAAAGTGAAAAACTCATGAGCTCAATGAATGCCAGTCGGAAGGATAAATGGAATAGTGTAGTCACAAATATAAATTTTACACATTCCAGTGGAAGTTCATGGGATATTTTGAGAAAACTAGGAGAAGCTCACAGTATCATCCTCGAAAATTAACGCCAAATTGATTGCTCGTCGTCTTGTTAGTGTCTCTTATTCAGTTAAAATATTGAAATTCCAAATCAAAGATATGAAGTTGGAATTTCATAAATTTAGGACATCAAAACAGACCGTGAATGTTATTTCTAACCCATTCAATATGGATGAATAAATCTCAGCGATCAAAAACACAAAATCGAGAAAAGCAGTCGGTTTTGATGGAATTTATCCAGAATTCATCAAACATTCAGGAAAAAAGCCCTATCATGGTTATTGTCTTTTAATAATGATATATTGAATTCCGGCATTTTTCCGAACGAATTTCTCAAAGCTGAAGTAGTGGCAATTTTGAAACGTGGAAAAATTCTTCTGATCCGAGTAGTTACTGTCCTATCAGTTTATTGAGCTTCCCTTTCAAAATTTTAGACAGATTGATTCTATTTAGAATAGAATCATTACAGAACTGTCAGGGCCGTTTAAGGAAAACTAGGCATTGTTGCGATCAGGTTCTTAGCCTCACAACATTTATTGAATCAGGGTTCAATAAAAACTTAGAAACAGGGACAGCATTTGTGGATTTATCGGCTGCATTTAATACAGTATGGAAAGATGGATTAATTTATGAATCATTTAAAATGTGGAAAAATGGTTAGACTATTAGAAAGTATGGAATCCTACAGAAGGTTTCGAGTTTTTGTCGATAATAACAGTAGTAATTCGAAACTTTGAATAATGGTCTTCCACAAGGTTCAGTTTCATCACCCCTTTTTTTCAATTTATATTTGTGTGACATTCCAACTACTTCTTCGGAGAAATTTATTTATGCTGATGATATTGCTTTGGCTTTTCATCATTGTGTTCAAACAATAGAAAGTACATTTTCCGCAGATTTGGATAAAATAGAAAATTATTTTTTGAAGTGGGGTTTGTGCCCGAATGAAAATAAGACCGAGGTCTTCTGTTCTCATTAGAATAATCACCAGAAATATAGAAAATTGAGTGTTACTTTCGGTTCTTCTCCTTCAAAACATAATTTCAATCCTTGATACCTGGGAATCGAACTTGATTCCTTTCTAAATTTCAAAGCCCATTTAGAAGATCTGCGTTTGAAGCTTAAAACGCGCAACAATATTCTTCAGAAACAAACTGTTTTCTCATGGGGCGCTGATGCAACAATACTTCGAACGGCAGTGCTTGCTTTGGTTTTTTCTGATGCCGAATATTGTTGCCCTATTGTTGAACAGTGTTCATTTAAGAAAATTGATGCCCAACTAAATTTGTCTATGAGGATTATTACTGGTACTATCAAGTCTACTCCTGCTGACTTTTACTGATTTATACTCCTTAGCTACATCCAGTAATGAGATGTAGCACTTTAAGATGTTCAGTCCATATTCGAGGGAACATGACAGAGCTGCGTGAAACCTTCAAGAAATAGTGGAGCGATATACTCCCCTCCACCTCTACCTTCCCGAGAATCCAATATTTCAGGAAGATTATTGTTGACCCTGATGTTACCAGACATTTTCAAGCTTTTTTGAAGCTAACCATGTGAATCATTCACCATGGCCTCACAGAGCCCATAGTGCTGTTTTAGAACGTCATGGGTAAAAGCCTTTAAAATTTATCGCAGCCCACACGGCCTTTGGCTCTTGAACATGAAGTTGTTTGGGATAGTATGCCTCAAGAAGAAATAGGCCACTTTTCGCATCAATGCCAAGACCTGTTGGTGGGTGTATAGATAACCACGGTGCACAAACACATTATTAGAAAACCAATTAAGAAAAAATATAAACTCTTCGTTTTTATTCCTCCTGGTTCGAATAATTTATTCCTTGCTATAGAATCAAATTTAATTTGATCAGCTTCTTCTCGGAAGTTTCTTTGTCGGACAGTGTATAATCATGATATCTGTGTGAAACGGAGAAATTAGCTCACAGAATTAGTGAAACAAAGTTATGGCTCAGGCACTCACCCCTGGGTCACCTTGTGTGTATATGTATCCTTTTGATTAAAAGGGGTCTATAACGTTTCAGCGGTCAGTTCAAAACGCGAGTCGGAATATCTTGAGCTAGAATTCTACTATTGGTAAGGGGTTTGCCGTAGTTAGATCTCGAGTGCTTGCCAAATACTCGACGATGAATATTCGATGATTTGATAGGTCGAGGTGTACACAGGATTTTCGTCGAATTTGTTTTGGATATTGTTGAGGTCATTTGCAAGCTTTTAGCCCTTAGAACCTAGGTGCTAATAGAAGTCACAGTTGAGGATGTTTTTTTTTATTTCTCTTCAAATAACCTTAAATCTCAACCACAAATCCACATAAAATCTTATTCATGCTTGTAGAATTGCCAGTTCTACCCTCCCCGTCAATAAATTCCGGACAGACAAAATTTTTGTCACATTCAACACCCTGTATCTTTTTTCGTGGTTCTCCGATTTTGTTGAAATTTTCATCAGGTGAAGCATCGGGACTTGTTATATCAACCTGAAATTAACTTCGCAAAAATACCTGTAGTTGATCCGTTATACAGGGAGAAAAAACCCTCGTTTTATACCCTTATTTCTAAACACTCTGTAGCGAATTTGGGGCGGAAAATTAGATATCCCAAATTTTTAAATGAAAGTTGAACCTTTGATAACAAAATGTTTTTTTTATTTACGTCAGTATCTGCTTTTAAATGAAACATTTTTTTGTTGAGAAAAGATGACCCTTCAAATTTGAACTGAATGAAATGAAATTTTCGCCCCAAATTCACCACAGGGTGTTTAGAAATGGAGGGTATAAAACGAAGTTTTGTTTCTCCCTGTATAAAGAATAAACTACAGATATTTTTGCAAAGTGAATTTCAGGATAATATAACAAGACCTAATATCACACCTGGTAAATTTTTCAATAAGGTCGCAGCACCACAAAAAAAGATACAGGGTGTTGAATTTGTCAATAATTTTGCCTATTCGGAATTTATTGACGGGGAGTATATTTCAAATCCTTTCATTTTAGAACATCTTGAGGAACAAAAATATTCGAGAATGATTCATTCTAGCATAGCTTTCATAGTAATATTTATTAATTACATGTTCGACTCCTGTCACGGATTTATCAATCATGTGTCGAATTCATGAAAGAGAAAAGAGTTTTGCCGAACAATATTTTTTATACTACCGTGCGTTTTCACTCACTTTCCCGTACTCATTTTAGTTCAGAAAATGTCACTTTTCCGCACTAGTGCGGGAAAGTATTAGGGGTTTTTTCTGCCCACTTTCATTAAAGAATAAACTGGATTATGATATGTCTCTATGCATCAAACGTCAACGATGAGAGTACAATGGTAACGACATGTAGAATTCATGTGTATTATGGATTTTTATGGAATGTTTTGAATGTTGATATAAAATATATATTTTCAATGTGTAGAAAGTATCTTTCCCGTACTCGGGAAGTAAAACTTTCCGCACTTGATAGGAAAATAACTATTTCAATATCACGGTCGTATTTTTAGAGAAACTGATAATGTCATCAAATGCAATCCCCTATCTTCTTTTGTTCTCGAGTTATCGGCCAGAATAGAAATTTGAGCGATTTCAATTTTGGTCATTATTTCGGTTTCTGTTAGTGCTGAAATGTTTAAACTCAAACCTTAAACAGACACGTTTTTCATGAAAATAAATCAGCATACTATGTTTTTCCCCAAGAGGTTTCCTTGATGATCTATAATACAAAGTTTTGTTTTTTCTTATGGCAACAATAGTTCATAAATATATTACACATTGTACAGGGTGGGCCACTAAAATCAGTTCAGTCCCATATTTTCCCAATTATGCTTCAGAAAATGCTTCGATAGGTTCATTTTCTGACACCAAATAGAAGATTTTCAGTAAATTCATGAACAGAACTGTAGTTTTGAATCTTGAAGGGGCTGACCTCTTCTAATTATTTTCTATAATGTACGTAAGCAACATTGCTCAATATGAACTTTTTACGTAGGTCTCCCTGTATAAGGTAAATCTTTCGAAACGAAGAAGAATTTTGATTCTTTCTTAGTCATAATCATGTTTTGTTTCCTTGAGAAAGAACACAACTTCATGTTATAGCTCAGCAAGAAAACCTTTTGGAAAAAACCTGGTACGCTACTGAATTGCTATGAAAAAAGTGCCTTTATAATGTTTTCATTTCAACATCCTAGCAAGAACAGAAATGGAGATAATGGCCAAAGTTGAAATCGCCTATAACTCGAAAAAAAAAGAAGATGAAAGAATGCAGTTGATGGCATTATGAGTTTCCCAAAAGAAGATAACTGTAAGTGTCATTGATTTTTCTCTACCTCTTTCGGTTAAAAAGTTTTAGTTCAGGTATCACTAATTTGACCCAGCCTGTACAGAATCTTCATTTAACAATCGTTCATTCAAAACCGACAATAAAGTAAAAAAACATGATGTATCTCTGATTCTTTTCGTATGTTGTTAGGATTCATAAGAGCAAGGTATTCACAAATTCGAAATTCTCAAAGTTGTGGAAAAATGTTTACACAACAAAAACCGCGAAATTTTCTGACTGGTTCCAGATTCTGCTCTAGATCTCCTTATCTATCTCCATTTTTCGACAAAAGCTATCATATACTGTTTTGAAGAGAATTAAATTTGTGACAGAATGTACCGCAAAAAGAGCTCTGTAGGTCATTTCATTGCTTAATAACGGCACTCCGAAAATAGACCAGTTGCTGAATTATTAGTTTCACTTGTTTTTGAACTGAGGTTGCGTCGAAACCATTGATCTCACGAGTAGAGCTCATGAAATATGATTTGCAGGAGAACCAAGCCCAAAGCGAAAAATATAGCCTGGATCTTCTTTCAAAATCGGAAAAAACCATACCTACTAGATAAAATCTCATTTTTCCAAAAATGATCCATAATATCATAGATGCTTTGGTTAGAATGATATCAGTGTTGATAAACGATTTATAATGAATGTATGCACCTGATGGTGCATTTTCGAAGTGATGTAATTCGATAATGAATTGACCTACAGAGCTGAATTTAGGAATCATTTGTCAACTGTATTTCAGAAAACATCGAATGTAATTCAGATTAGTGATTTGAATTTCAGAATATGTCTTATGAAATTCGGATAAGTCAATTGAAGTTGAAAAAACATCTCGTGTATTTCAGATTAGTCATTCGAATTTCCAAAATAATCAATCGTATTTCACAAACCATCAAATGTAATTCAGATAACACACAATACAAACTGAATTTGAGATATGGTCAATAATATTTTAGAAATGGAATATGAAATTCGTTTCATACGACTCAGAAATAAATCAATGATAATAAATGAACTCCAATTTTCAAGTGAAACATTTAATCTTCAACACAAGACTGAAAAAATTTGAAGTCATACCAGTCATGTCTGCTATCGCAATTCGTCTTAGCTCAACCCATTCATTTTCTGAAAGATCTATGAATGAACCTTGTAGTCTCTCTATGGCTAATACACCAGCTGCAGACACTGTTGCCAATTGCATCTCGAATTAAATATATACTCAATTTGAATAATTTTCATTATGTGTTATGTTTTTAATGAAGCTACAGAGTTAGGTGAGGAATCGATTGAGAAGGTTAAGCATGTTTTTACCAAAACAGAAAAATTGAAGAAAAGAAAGATCCAGCACCAAGAGTTTTCAACAGATATTTGTTCATAGATGGAAAAAAACCTGATTGAATATAATGATATATGATTGACCATATGATAACCATTATCAAATATGTAATATATGTCTCAAAGATCGACTAAAATTCAGGTAATATTCAAACTTTCGGAATTATAAATTCAATTGAATAATCTGATATTCAATTGACGCGTTCTGAAATTGAAGCGACTAACCTGGAATACACTTGACGGTTTCTAAATTATATTTGGAAATGGTGTAGTGGGTCCAAACATACTGAAAAACAGAAATACATATCTGTTCTTCCATTTTTTTTTGTCAAATGGATAGATATTTCAAGTCAGTCCTTTTTTTCTTTTTTATCAGTTTTAATGGAGGTAGAGCTGTCAATTAGAATTTGACACTTGAAGAACAAAAGACGTACTGAACAGTACTTGTTTATTTATTACTATGCATACAAACAACATCAATTAGTTTTCGTTGGTTCGATGGCAGCACGTTTCCTGCAGTTTTCTTCATGATCTAGATTTTCACTAGTCCATATTATTGGATATTTTCTTCGGCGGATTATGAACGTCGCTGAACTCTTTTCATAAATTAGTTTATCTAAATAGTTTTTTGCTCTAATGCACAAAACTCAAAGGAGGTTGGTTAGAGTGCTATATTCCTCGTTTTTACAAATTTTGTTACACCAAACTCAGTATGTATGAATTCAAAATAACAAGCTCTTTCAAAATCTGTAAAAATATATAGGGTGTCCCATTTAAATTAGAGAAGTTGATGGCATTTCCAGTTAAACCAAAAGTATATTATTATAAAAAAAATGTACACCAGATGCGTTTTGTTCCATTGCTCTTACCTGCAAATTTTCATAAATATCGTTCTTTTCGTTCAAAAGATATTTACTTGGATCCATACTTTATCCCAACCCTGTATAACGATTTTGTGTGTCGATTTTGACTGGCCTAGTTTCTGTTTGTGCCAGGAGGTTGAAATGAAAACATTATCATTATATGGACTTTTTTCATAGAATTCCAGTAGCGTACTATTTTGTGTAATTCGATTCGAAATATCTCGCTACAGATTCTTTCGAAACGGGGGTGAAATCTCATTTCTACATCTAATCGGTAAGGCGAGTCGATCAGGCCGCTTAGCTTGTCAAGCCGATGGGAATTTCAATTTCATCCTGAATAATTAGCTTTATTTATCAAAGCAATATCAGATTCACGAACGACGCTTTCAGTGGAATTGATAATAAATTGCATTCGTTAAATGAACCTATCGCAATGTTTCTTGCGTTGGGGATTCGAATATAAAAAAGTTATTTGTGCAATCAGTAGGGGAAAGCAAAATTTTTTCCGAGTTTCGACAAAAATGTTTCCCAATGTGTTTGACACAAAAAATTCCTAATTTTGAAGGGAATGTGACTATTTGAATTCCAATTAAAATAATCAAAACGTGCCCAAAAGCAACCGTGTTTTCATTTTCTTTTTGTTCATTGTTAGGCAACAATTGCTTTTCGTAAAGTTCTGGCCCCTGACAAATTATTGCTCAATTTTTTTCTAATTGTTTCTTGTTTCAGAGACTGGGAGAGGAAACCTATATGATATAGGTTAGGTCATCTTGGAATTCTGTGCCTTCGTCAGCTATTGGAGTATTGACCTATACCTTCAGAAAAACTTCTCTATTTATTTGTTGAATTCAATGAATGTTAAAAATCTGCTATTTCGAAATCAATTAGACGAGTAACAACTGAAAGAATAATATTTCACTTATGTGAAAAAAAATTATATTATTTCATATTCTTTCCATAGAACAGTTACTTTTTTGAAATACCGAGTGTGGTAACCAACAAAATGGAGGGCTGCTCGCGTAACTACACTGTTTCAAGATATTCGAATAAATTTTTTTTTTACAAAAATCTAACAGTTTTTCGCCATTTTTCATCTCAAAAATACAGAATAACCGAATAACGCCGTATTATTCACAACATGGACTATAAAGGGTAGCGTTAGGGTACCGGTTTTCTCAATAGTATACGTACCCAGCATTTTACTGTCATACATTCAGATTTGACTCCGGTTTTTTATTATGACAAGGTATACTCACCTTGGAACTATCTATTGTTCATTTCCTGGCGCGTCGAAATTTCATCTTTAAAACTTTTATTATGACAAATTTTTTGCAGGCAACCTTTTATCAACGTGTTCACAATAAAACAGCGCTCATGCTGATCTTATTCTATTTCAATTATACAAGTGAAAGTAACTGATTTTGACATTCCTGTTTAAACCTGGCAACTCAGTTCTCTGTCTAGGTGAATAATAGGTATATGCTACATGTTTCTTACTCCAGTATTAGATTTTTTCTTCATCATGTTGCAAAATATCACGAAAAATCAGTTTTCAAAGAATAATTGAAAATATTCTGTCCAGAATTTTTATAGGCAACGTATTCTCAATATGTTTCGCATGGGAAATTTATAATAAAATAGGTTTTTTTTTATTATCAGCTCGGAGAGGGTCGATGTGGGTTTTGATCTTAGACTATGTGATACTTCAAATCATTTTGAGAAGATTCTTTCTTGTTTCAGAGACTGGGAGAGAAAACTCATATTAAGTTTTCAGGAAAACATTTTAAGAAGGTTCATTCACTTGTCATAACATCGTTGAGGCTTTCTGGAACATGAATCTATTATTTCCAGGAATTTTTCTCGTTTTTACTGTAGCAGACGCTGATTTCAATGTTGAATATCAAAGAGTAGTGTCAATAATAAATTTTTGACATGTATATATTCGCTAATGTTGAAATTTCCATGTCTTCATGAGATACGGGATGTCAGTATCAAAACGGAAACTCTTCATAATAGTTTTTCATTCATTCTGATAGAAATATTGTTCCTTACTTACCTATGTGAATTGTATAGATGCTTGACACAACTCGGATCTACGTTTTTCGGTGACAACTGTGATTTAAAAAATCACAATTTATCAGCAAAAAAACGATCCAGACTCAGAAACGCAGCTACTACCTCCAGCCAGTTAGCCATATTGATGTCCAGAAGTGAGAAAGAAATAGCATATTTAGAAACTGGACGACCTAAATTTGTCACTCCGAACCGTTGCTAGCTCTCATCGAAAAAGTGGAAAATAGTAATTGTTTTTTTTTCGCAAATAATTCTTTCAATTAATAAGTGGAATCTAAACTGCAATGTCTGATTCAGAGAACGTACCGTGCGGCATTGAGGAAGCAGCTCCCTCTGCGTTATCTACAAGTATTCCTTACAAATTGAGTAGCAAGTATTATTTGTTCAATGCCTGATTCAGTTTATGGTATGCAAAAAAAGTATTACACAGTTGAGCAGAAATCGAAGATATGTTTCTCAAAAAAAAGTGATGGGCTAACTTTTTTCATTTTCATAATGTGTGAGCAATTCTTGAAATATTCACGGCACAAGAAACAGAACTGCAGAATTAATTATTCCATTCATTTGTTAAAAGAAAAAACGAAAGTGCAGGGTTATCTGCTTATTTCAAAATCGTATTTCTTGGAGAAAACTAAACGTTTTCACGGATTTTCACTCAATCTTTGTCATCTGGAAATGATTTAATATTTGATCGAATCGATGAAACTGAGCTAGAACTAAAATCCTATATTGAAATTAAGTTCATAATTCCATGTGCACTAATGGTTCTCATCGATCAGACCATCTTATATCTTATCATCCCACTGCAATGGTAAATTATTCATCCTGGACATCATTTATGCACCAATTTCCGTTCAATTAAACCTCACTACCTCACGTAATTCCTCCATGAGCAAATAACGTACAGACGTGACAACTTGTTATAATTGTGTTGAACCTCATCCGATACGGATTTGATTAATATTATGTGTTATTCTCTGTGTTTATCGTTCATCACATCGGAGTGATTCATTTAAATTTCATTCTGATATTTACGTCACGTTGAATTTTTCACTGATGTGATAAGAATCGTCATAAATATAGCTAATGGAAAGGGTATGAGCTAAGTTCATTCCGAAACAAATAGTTCATATAATGCTCTGAAAAGTCATTGAAAATAAGTCTTTTTACTTCAAAGCAGGAAAGTTCTACTGTTTCATTATATAAGGCATTTTTTGTAATAATGAGAAACATCCAATATTGGAATTGAGGGACTGGATGTAACATTACTTACGAAAAAAATTGAATATTGGGGTGCTATATCTTTTCTAGTAACTAGAAAACCTAATTGAAATATGTCGTCTGATTTGAAAGAACAAAGATCTCTTATCAAGAGCCTGGTCACATAAAAAAAGCACTCCATTTCGGTCAAATGAGCATGAAAATATAGTGGTAAAATAACAAAAATTACTGAGTATTGAAATTCTGGTATCAAAAATCTTCATCGATCGAATGTGTGCGAGAAAAATTATTAGGGATCGAAGGTCGAAATGTTTCAACTGAAAACTAATAAAAAGTCTTTTTTCCAGTGAACTTGGACTATTCAATTGATTGTGTTGACAAAAGACTTTTTATTAGTTTTCACATTAACTCCAGTAGGATGAACTTCAGGGAACCTTTTAAAATGTTTTATACTTTTCTTGAAAACGGCTTTTAGAACCAATAACCCCAATCAAAAGTTGTTATGAATCTCTATAAAAATAGTCACAATCATTTTTTTTCCTACAGTTACCATTTCTGAGAAAAAGCGATTGTAAGAATCACATTATACATGATATGTATAATACCGTAATATTTGGCCCTGAAAAATATTCTGTTTCCTTGTATTATAAGATGTTTGGCTTATCTATGGGAGATGATTTCCTTTCATTGAGGTCCTGAAGCGGTCTTCAAACATCTGAAGTTTCAAAAAATCATCACTAGGATGATCGTTCCTGGTTCGAAAAAACCCTCACGATCAGAGAGCAAGGCTGAGAATTAAATTTTAAATATTCGAGGATTTCGAAAGACAAGAGTGATTACGTTCTGAAATTAGCCAATGAACATGGTGATGAGATCTTCTAGGAAACAAAGGAATTTCTTCGTGAAGGACTACAATTGAAAGTTATGTACTCATTGATTTTTCACTTAGCCCAAATTACGGTTTAGCTTGTTATGTTATAAGTTTTCTCATGTTCAGCAATAAAAAAAAAATTTTTTTCGGGTTTATTCATTTCCTTCAAACATTGTGACATTTCTGTCATGACTAATTTATGAAGAAAGAATTTCTGCAATGGGAGGTTAATTCAAAAGTCATTTGATTGATTATAAATAGCTAGTTTTTTCTGCTTTTGTTTTTTTTTTTATTTCAGATCTACAATTTCGGGTAGATTGGTGAAGAGTCTGTTTTCCTCTGCTGATCATAGAAGAACTTCATGAAGATATTCTCCTGATCACGTAGATGTCCCCCAAGATCCTCTGATATGATATTTTTAGTGGATATTTCTCTAACACGTTGAGGTCAGGGTTTTTTTCTGGGGTTTTTTCCCTTTCCTCATTTCTTCATACTACAGTCCTGTATGGATTTCCAGTGTTGCACAAACCCCAGCTAGGTACTTTTTTGTTTCAATATTTATTGTATTATTTTAGCTCTCTCATTCAAAAGACTATTTAAATATGTACACATTTGAACTCCACCGTTTTTTACCTTGATTTCTCTTGTAGAACTCTATAGACTTCACTGTCTAGACAATTTTAGAATAATTTAAGGAATATATTACCTATTTATATACTGCTTCACAAGAGTTAGGGATATCGTATTCGATCGTTTTGAAAGGTACGTAATCTTCGAGAAAATCGCCGTAAGTTATTTAAAACGCAATAATAACTTGATCCAATAGGAATCAGTATGAGACATTTCGTTTATCTGGTCGCTTTTTTCTGAAGTATGCTCTATGAATATTCTTATTGAGATGGAGCCAGTTTATCAACAACTTCGATTTTAAACGAGTTTTCTTAAATTGCCAAGACGTAATTTAACAAACGCTGAGGCTAACAGGGCTATAGAAATGTTACAGGGTGGCCCAACTCAGGCTGTTGAAGCGGAAAGGCTCCAAGTAAGCCAAAGTATTATATCTCGACTTCGGAATAGATTCAGCAAGACCGAATCCTTCTTGGAAAAACCAGGGCTTGGTGTGCGAAGAAAAACAACACCAGCTCAGGATCTTTTAATCACCGTTTCGACCAGAAGAAGCCTACAAGTAAAGGGCTACGCTGCTATTGATGAAACTTTTCAATTTCTAGACGATAACGATAAACCGCACCTTGCAGCCATATACCTGAGAGGAGCTTGATATTCCCCCACACAAATACCTCTGCACTCACCAGATTTGAATTGCATAGAACATGCATGGGATATGATCCAAAGAAGATAAGATAATCATCAACCTACCCCAGAATCTTTAAATGATCTGAGAGAGCTTCTGCCCCGTTTATGGAACCAAATCCCTCAAGAAATGTTCAACAACTTCTTGTGTAGTACGCAAAGAAGATGCCAAGCTGCTATTGATGCCTGTGGAGGCCATCCATTGTATTGATAGCCTTGAAATGCTTGGATCCTCTGGGAATAAAATTTCATTATTTTACTCGATTTTTCTCAACCACCCTGTATAAACTGCAGACCTAAAGGCTAAAATTAATTTAATTTCCTGCAATTTGAAATCATATTTCTATGAATTTTCATAACAAAATCTCGTTCAAACTATATTTTCTTGTAATTCAAGTCAATATTCCTTACTCATGTGAACCAGTTTATGACATGAAATTTATCACAAATGTAATATTACTACAAAGATTGAGTAGTTTTTGATTGAACAACATTTGACTTCGTTATCTAGAAAGTACCCAAGAAGATTCTCATATCGTGGCACCCCTGAAATAGTTTTATCAATAACATACCCCACAAGGGTGTTAACCTTTTCTGGAGTCCTGCTTACCAGCATCCGCTTCCCAAGTTAGCACATTGCCACTGCTTACAGGACCATTTCTCAACAAGTTGCAATTAATTTTGTGTGATTTGAGAACTTTCTGTTCCCCTGTGTAGGACTTTGGGGCTAGGAACTTCGTCAGTTCGTTCATTAACACTGAAAATTGTTAATTAGTTAAATGAATTGAATTCAGTTGTTGGTTTGGGGGTATTTTTGTGTGTTGTCAATGTCGTCGAACGTCGAACAAGCTGATTGGAATTTATGTTGTGGAGTTATTTCCTTCTGATTTTGACAGAATAAGACACACGAATATCATGGGAAATGAGGGAAAGTGAAGAATTCCTGCATAATCTTCATTTAAAAAAAAATAATATAATGATAAAACACTTGTTTCAAGTTATGTAGGAAAGTTAAGGAGGTTATATTTCGTTCATTTATATCGGATTATCTTTCAAATTGCTTCATAGGTTCTATCGTTAGTATTTCTTTTTCGGAACCTTCTTTCGTTATATTAATTTTTGTGAAACATAGACATTCGATGGAGCAGGGAAAATTAGGAACCTTTTCAGAGATATTCAACACATGAGGTCAGCAGTTTCATTAATTTATTGAAATATTTTATGGGAGGTCTTAACATTTTTGCTAAACTTTTCTTGGAGTTCTCTTCCACTATCTCTGAAAAAATGATATTTTAAAGGGGAAAAGTCATTGCGTATAACTTGTGCACTAATTTCTAAGCAAGGGCGGATTTACGGGTGGAGGGGTAATAGGGGTAATCAGCCCCTCATGAGTATCGAAAACCTGAAAAATGGATACCTTCGCAATGTGATACACATAAAATATATGTATACTCCGAGCAACAATTAAAGGAACAGAAAACTATTCAAAATTTTTTGGTGAACTCTATCTCAGTGAAAAATGGTCTTATAGAAAATGAAAAAAAGAAACTAACTTTTGAAGCTTGAAGACTTTTATTTCTGAATTAATCGGTTCACAATTTTTCGGAATACCGGTAGTCAAATTTTTTTTCTTCTACGCGCATAAAAAATTTTTCTCCAGCTTGACTGATGCAAATGTCACATAAATGTAAGCTCTAATTCGCTTTTCATTACTTTCAGATATATCTATTTAGATCGATTTGGGCCCTATTGCAGGTTGTACCAAACAACTTTTCCACTTTTCAGTTTGCACTTTTCAATTCTGAATGAGTTTTGAGCAACTTCATTCGTTCGAAAAGTGAATAGTGCGAAATGAAAATTTGCAAAAGTACCTTCCAAACTACCTTACCACTTTTTTTCACTTTTAAAATGTTCAATTGTGAATGCTTTTCGTACAATGTAATTCATTCGGAATGTGGAAAGTTGCGAAGTAGTTTGGTGCAATAGGCCCCAGGGGCCTAAAAAAAAGTGCCTGTGAAATGAAGCTTGAAGCTCGAACAGTTCGATCTGAAATGACATTTCGACTTCCACCTGGAAAGCGACATAAATCAAAGATTATAGAGAAAGATAGGAAACGCCCTTACATCTGTGGAACTAAAATCCGACCATGATCTTTGGCTAGTTTCTTACTAGATGACGCTGAAAACATAATTCAGTACAGAAAACTTTTTCAATAGGCGCGAAATTCGAATTATACTTTTCATAAATTTCCATTAAATTGAGTGTTCTTTTTCGAACTTTTAGAGAAACATCCTGATCGACAAAACGAAAGCAGAGCTCCGTTTTTTGATCAGGATGATATTTTCCATTTACACATTGTTTTGAATCAAATGAAATACGCTTCTGGATTCTTTATATTTTTATTTGAAATGATTGTCTGAAATCAACTACGAAACAATAATTATGAAATTGAGAACATTTCATTTCGTTCTTCTGACCACCATTGCCTCTATGAGTGGAACTTTTTGATCTAATGAATGAGACCGAAGAAAATTCGGTTCGCAAACAAATTATCCAGAACAATATATTTGTGCCCCGAAACCTCTGTCTATTCGACAACACTGAAAATAAAAAGCAATGAACAAGACAGTTACATGATACGAGTTTCAAAACTTACATTTCCATTCTCTTCGGTAATGAAAAGAATGCACATTCAAGATTATTCTTTCTATTATTTCTGCAATTAATAATCATGCATTTCGAATGTCGGCCAGTTCTTAACAGCAAAAATATTTATTCAAGTATTTCTTTCAAAACTGACAACAGCTTACTAATAATCTCTATATAATCTATGCCAAATGGACCCTAATTAAATATTTTAACCAAAGATTATAGAGTGAGAAAGATAGGAAACGCCCTTGTATCTGTGGTACTAAAATCCAACTACGATTTTTGGCTCCTTTCTTACTTGTTACACATTGATGACGCTGAAAACATTATTCAGTACAGAAAACTATTTCAATAGGCGCGAAATTCGAAACACATTTCTCATAAATTTTCATTTAATTAAATACTTTGTCGAGCTTTCAAAAAAATATCCTGATCGACAAAAAAAATCAGGGCTCCGCTTTTTGATCAGGATGATCTTTTCTTCTGCATATTGCTTTGAATCAAATGAAATACGCTTCTGGATTCTTTATATTTTCATTTGAAATGATTATGTAAAATCAACTACAATATAATAATTATGAAATTGAGTACATTTCTAAAATTTGTTCACATATTAGAGAATTATCATAACAATTTCAAGAACTTATTGTGAGTGAACTCTCGATAAATCGAACATAGATAAGTCAAACAGTTGTTCTGGACCCGATTCATACATATCTTACCCAGTGTATTTTAACCTCAATGAGTCTAGAGGGTCTAACAGATGCTGCTGGAAGGGTCGTCAAGAGAACCACCACCTCTATAAGTCGTTCTTCTGACCACCATTCCCTCGATAAGTGGAACTTTTTGATGTAATGAATGAGACCGAAGAATATTCGGTTCGCAAACAAATTATCCAGAACAATATATTTTTGCCCCGAAACCTCTATCTATTTGACAACACTGAAAATAAAAAACAATGAACAAGACAGTTACATGATACGAGTTTCAAAACTTACATTTCCATTCTCTTTGGTAATGAAAATAATGCACATTCAAGATTATTCTTTCTATTATTTCTGCAATTAATCACCATGCATTTCGAATGTCCGCCAGTTTCTAACACAAAATTTATAACAGAAAAACACACAAACCAAGATTATGGAGTGAGCTAAGTGCTAGTCTTGTAGATTTCGAGTTATTTCAGTGGAAAATACGCGAGAAAATACAATCATCATTCAGCAAAAATATTTATTCAAGTATTTCTTTCATAATTGACAACAGCCTACTAATAATCTCTATTTAATCTATGCCAAATGGACCCTATTCAAATATTTTAACCATAACCCGATTACTTTTGAAAAACAGATGTCGCTGACATCACTGTAGTCGCTTCGTTTCCCATCTTAGATAAATGTTTGGAATTGAAACTTATTCGGAAATCTGTCATTCTAATCCACCTAATCAAAAAGTATTGAATTGATGAATAATAAATCCATACTGAAGAAATCTTCAATTTTACCTAAATTATATTCGAAAAATAAGAACGAACATATGGAACAGAAAGCTTAAAAAACATCAATGCTTTTTTCGAAAATATCTTCGCCCGTCATATAGTGCCTTTCATTGGCCTTAGCTCAAGCAATTTTCCTGTTAGTTCAAAATTTTGACCAACTGCTCTTATAAGGATTGCTAATATCAAGGATATTAGTGTTTTCTTCCAATGTTATTATGGAAAAAGTAAGCACATTTTCAAGAACAACGTTTCTATTTTCAGCCTTTGCACATTCAGCGAATACTAGGAAGTTTGTTGATGTGGTATCTATTTCGATATTTTACTATTGTAAGTTGTTACATTGAATGTATCACAATTTTCACGGAAGCTAATGAAAGCCTTCTCTAATATTTTTGACAAAAAAATATTTTTTCGGAATTCAGTAGTATATCATAATATTTATATATTTTTGAAATTTTTCTCAAACTCCTCTGAAATTTAAAGTGGTGGTGAAATTTCGATAGCCCCTATGAAGAGAACTGAAAAAAGCTGTTCCAAAAATATTTTTCATTTCGAGATCGTAGTTACAATACTGCGGAAGTTAAAGGGATTTATAATAATTCGCCAAATTCCAAAATCACCCTGTAGCATGAAAATTAGACTTCCAGCATTTAGCAGATTGAGTTTCCCAAAAAAAAAAAAAAAATGATATGTTGATCAGTTTGTTTCAATATTTTCTGATTTAGGAGATGTGATACCGAACCATCGAAATCCAATCACCCAATACTATCACCCCAGACACATTTCTGACTCACCCTACATGTATAAGTCGCAGGATCCAACCTGAATGAATTATTCCGAGGCTAAGATTCATTGAATCTTACGCACGAGTAATAATATCGAGAGCTTCAAATCAAATAACACAACGAGATGTACGTTTCCACAAGACTGAACACAATAATAAGCAATGCGCCTTTGCGAGCTTTAGCAGAATTTTTGCACGCCAACCACTTCAATCAAGAATTCAATCTTAAGAGACGCCAGACCGGTGTTACGGAAAAGGCTGGATTTGAAGGATTTAACATCTGATTATTAAATACCGCTCACTCTCTAATTAGATCTTATACGAGAGTACTTACTCAATCTAACACTTTCAGCAGATGTTTTCATTTTGATATCGAATTTGTCCTGCCTGAAACCTCGCCATGATTTTGTACCAAATTCCTCAATCTCAATTTGTACCAGAGTCTGTCAGGTGAATACATTCGGATTTCTCGATCTTTCATCAACGAGATTGAGGTAATGAACAGACGCAACATAAATCTGCATTTCATTCATTTTTGAGCTATTGCGTAGCTTTCATCTCTGGCTTTGAGCGCGGCGACCGAATGTAGAAATTCCGTAACGAAAAAACCTGACACAGCCTTGTAACGTCGGTTCACTTCATGAACCCGGTTATTATTGTAGGGAAGTGGTTGTGTGTTTTTGAGTACTGGCACCCATGTTCTATTGATTTTCAAAGATTCCTCCGATTTATTGAAATTCCTTGGATGTTTATGAATTTCGATTGCTTCCCTGTAAAGCCTGAGGTAGTATGCGCATACTAGAACATGGGTGCCAGTTTTTGATATTGTTTTTTGTCAATTAATTTATCTATGATATTGGGAGAGAAACTTTTGTTCAATGCCTTAACACTTAACCATTTCTTTTTCGAAATTAGTTGTTGAAAGTGGTATTGATATTAGACGGTGTACCAGGGAATGAATTGATGATTATCTAATCTTCTTTGGAGCATATCCCATGCATGTTTTATGCAATTCAAATCTGGTGATTGGGTGATTGCAGAGGTATATGTTAATGTGGAATACCAAGCTCTTCGAGCGCATATGCAAAGAACCAAATTTCTGAAAAGAGGCGACCCGATTGACGAAATCTCTCATAATATTTTTATTGGATCTATTCAAGTTGTTTTTGAGTTTTAAATGATTTTACAGCGATTTTCTCGAAAGGTACATACTTTCCAAAACGATTGAATAAGATATCCCCAACTCTTGTGGATCAGTATATTTGAAGAAAAACATATGGTATATTCTATATCTTTTCAACTTCAACTGCTTAGGTAACACTAAACGTCCGAAAAAGCAACTTCAATGTTTCCAAGCATGTATTGACCATTTTTGAAACATAGATGAATTCAAAATAGTAATCATCGAATGGATACCATTTTCAATTCTCAGGCTCAAAGATTTTTTATCATGAGGTTGGAGAAATGATGAAAGATCTCTGAGCCTGGGAATTGAATATGGTATTTTCAATCCGTCTGTTTCAAAAATGTTCTCCATGTGGTCTCCGTTAAGGCAGAGAATTTTTCTTTTCTTTATATATTGACCACATTCGCAACATGAGGTCGAGCATTGTGACGTTCGTTTTTCACCAAGAACGGCCTCACCAGAGGTATTTGAGATCATTTTATGAGCCTCAGCTGCAAATGACAAGAATTCGTCTCCTGAACTGACATGAAAAATCAAGAAAAACCATGATGCATACACAAATCGACTAATACTTGGATGGCGTTATGTTCAGTAATACCATATTGTATGACATCTGAGATCTTTATTGCAAATAGGCATAGGAAAAGCCAAGATGAGGAGTAAAACTCCTTAGCCACTATTGTTTTCTGTATATATATCATTGATATTCAGAATTGCTAATGAGAATACCGTGGAATGCTCCAACATAAAATCATCCAACAAAGGAATGTCATTCATTAAATAATGAAAAGTTCATCGATTTTCACTAATAATATATTCTAAAAGAAGTTGGAGAATGAGCTGCAATCCCAACACGAAAGTATGAGTTGGTATGTAATGATCTCATCAGGATACTGAAAGAGAGAATAGTTACTTTTTCATGAAGACTCTCCAACAGTTTGTGTATTTCCGATTACTACTGGAAATTCATCCTGGTTCAAGCCTTGAAGATTCATTTTTCCATTATTTAGTAAAGGAAAGGAACAGGCTGAAATAACTTTGTTCTTGCATGGTCTAAGTTGTTGTAACAAACAGAAAATATTTGTTCAAAAGCAAATTTATTGGAAACATCATTTACTTATAGAGACTGTTTCGAAAGAAGGTGATCCTAGTTCTAGGATAACTTGAAAACTAAAAAAAAATGGGGTTTGTTTGGTAAAACATTTTCGTATCGCCATTCGTTATCAAGATTGAAGGGAGTTGAAGAGAAGAAGATAATACTCATTTTTCAGGATTTCACCGAAAAGGGGGGCAACATTGTGATGAATTTCATACGATTTTGTTTTGGAAGCTGATACAGCCAATGAATTTGTTTTAACGTTTGACTCTCATAGAGAGCGCTAGTTACGCTGTTCGTACCAAGTAATATGAACATAACTTTGAGCAAAATTGAGCATCATTTAATTTGCTCCTATGCCCACTTGCACCGTTTTCTGGTTAAGGCACCCTTAAATTTTAAGTCATGCTTTTCCCCGCCTTAACGGATCAGATCTTGCACCGCATATCTAATAGAAACGACTTTGTTAAGCACGCGCTAAGCAATGCCAAATCTGGCAACACTGTATAAATCAGTGAATTTGTTCGTTTTGACATAGAAATGCGACATGATCATATGGTTTTGTGTCGGTACTGAGCACAGCGAAGTAAGAAGAACACGCGTATTCGTAGACGAACAAGATAATTATTCATTTTCCTTTTCAGTATTCTGATTCACAGAACGACATATATTTTGGGCAGCTGACGAACTGGCATAGTACAACCAATTTTTTCTATTTGAAGCAAATGATTTCATTTGATTTCAACAATTCTTTATTCGTAACTTGAATGACATAATTCTGCACCTGTGGAATATCATCGAAGTAATACTTTTCATATTCACACGAGTAGATAGTACCCGCAGATTTAATAATAACATGGGTACAATCAATTGCTCCAATAACACGAGGAAATCCAGCAATTTGGTGAAATTGGGTCAGAGTGGAACGTAATTCTGCTTCTCTCTCAGGCATTTTTATGTATACTGAAACTCGAACAACTATTCTTGATACTTTAGATTCGTGGATTTTCATCAAATCGGCTGCAGCCAATAAATGTCCTGCTGATGCGTAGAGTCGGAGGCACGCAAGGAGTTGACTCATCGGTAATACACTCTGATTCCTACAATCATCAAGGCTTAAACTCCCTTCTTCGAGGTTTGACATCATCATACATAAGACATGTACTTACATATCATTTGGCAATTCTAAATCATTCTCAATTAATCTCAGCAGTTGCAGAGTAGTTTTTTTTGGTCAAACGAAATCGCTGAAAAAATGCGAATTCGTCCATATCATGGTAGTGGTCGGCCCTATTAAATTCTAAACTTCTAAGAAAGCCATCGTCAATGATATCGAATCAGGGCCGCCGCCGGACATTTTGCCGCCCCGGCAAAATAAAATTTCGTCGCCCCAAGAAAATTATATTTTGTCAACATGCTGTGATGTATTGAGTTTGGGACTCATAACAAACTCTTTCACAATTTGATCAAGGGGCAAAAAAATTCAGAAACGAAGAAAATATAACTATAAATATGTATTATACAAAAAATATATTAAATAAAAAATAACAAAAAGAAACATATATACTGGCCATCGCATGTATAAAAGTGAACTAGAACCATCCAACTAGAATGTTTGAACTCAAATAAATTTCTTCCTTTTCTCCTTCATCTCGCAAAATTCATGAATTGTTTGAGATATATCGACATTATTGACTGTCTCATGTTCAATGGATATAATGGCTAGATCAGATAATCTATCTTGGGCCATTGTTGATCGTAGAAAATTTTTCATTTTCAACTTTGAAAAGCTTCTCGCGCCAAAAGTATCCCAAAAGTATTTTCCATATTTAATAAAATCATTAAACGACAGTTTCTACGATACACGATACCGATAAATATAAATGCGTATGTAAAAATTATCAATCAGGCGGTAAGGTATCATAATAATAATAAAATAAATTAATCGATTCAAGTACAAATGCATTTGTAAAAGATATGTTAAATAAAAATGTGGAATTCTAAAATGCATTCACATACAAAATATCGAGAAACAATGAAAACGCTCTCTGCTTTTAGTGTACGAAACTAAATGAACTCATGTTAAAGGAAAAAAATTTGAGCGCCTTGGATTGCCTCATTCCGAGGCAACACAGCTCTCGTGTGTAAGGAAAATTCTAGACAATGATATCCGGATCAGAATAAGGTACATGTTATTCTTACTGTTTTCGTTCTGCGATTTGACCTTATGACATTTATTACCTGTTGCCATGTTCTTAAACTCTAACATCTGATTAAGTAAATGAAAAAAGGTCAATATAAATCTTAAGTATTCACCTGTATCTAATAATGATTATTATAATAACATTGATATATCCTTTCACTATGAACATTATCCAATAAATTAAAAATACTAATCTGCCTCAAATTTCAGCGAGGCATATTTCCAACTCATTTAAAGGCACCTTTTCGAATTATTGAAACGACGCTGTATGGCTTTATGAATAATATGCGTATCTGACACGATAGATGAAAGACTCAAAAAAATCACCTACATCACTGTTAATAAGCAGAGAGCGTATTATACTTATTATCGTTTAAATGTGAAATCCGAAGGTAAAAAAATGCCGAATTTTGTAGGGTAATTCAGTTCGAAAATCACAACTCCGAAGAAAGATAAAAGATTTATATTACATAATAGAACTATATACATTGGACTATATGGTTTTGCAAAAATATTGAATATTGTGATGACAAACGACACTGATGACTAACGAGTTGATTGATACCCTTATTTCTCGAGTATTAGAAATCCCTCCCGAATATCAAACTTTAGATTTCCGATTGGCAAACTGAAAATAAGAATCATTACTGAATTATCCTAGAAACCCCCCCTAAAACTTTACAGTCCCAGATGTTCATCAAAGGGACCGACCGTCTTGATAATAAACTCGTAATCAAGCGAGTGTAACTAGGATGAGAGGCCGCTGAGGCGTTGGCGAAATTTACAACCTGACAGGGATTTTTATTTATGAGTAGAATGCTGCATCTTTGATCATTTTTGTTCTGCCAGTATTACTCTTGTATTGGTTTAATTGCATTTTTATCTGGTTATTTGTGTACACGTGTGATATATTTGGTTGACCAGGCTCAAAAAGCCGCCCCTGAGTTTGGTCGTGTTTTCGCTTTCACAGCCGGGTTTTCGATTTCGAAGGAAAAAATCTAGTATATATAACGAAACTGATTTTGCCGCCCCTAGAATTTGCCGCCCCGGCAGACTGCCCGGTTTGCCGGCCCTGGCGGCGGCCCTGTATCGAATATGTCGAAATCATCCTCATTGAATATTTGAGACGGGCTAGTCTTGTTTAAGCCATGAATATTCGCGGCTCAAAATAGTCATCACTTATGTGGCACTTAAACTGCGGTGCAAGAGAATCGGCGTCTCAAACCTAACTTAAAATTTGAGTTGGACGTAAGTCAGACATATATTTGACGGTGCAATTGGGCATAAATAAATCAGAACCTAGAAACCCCTAGTAGTCTTTCTTTCTGCAATTCTACAATTATGAATGTTTTCTATTTTGGCGAAAAAATATGATACAGATTCCGTTCAAATTTTAAAGAAAAAGGATAAAAGTGTAAACAAAAAATTCTTCGCTTCAACGGCACAAGGAAAACGTTTCTCAATCATAGACGAAGTTAAAATAGTAATCACTCAGTGACAAAATCTAACATCAATTCTTCAACTTCATGATAAAAAATCAAGAGCCTGTGAATTGAAAATGGTATTCCGTTCATATTCATTTTGTATCATGATTTTGTACGGCTTCCCTTACATTTCCTCACATATTTTATTGGTTTCCGGATGCATACACAAGTTATATGCACTGATTTGTCCTCAAAGTGATATATTGCAACGAACACGGATCAGGATGAAACGCACATGAAAGTAAGTTTTGCGCATACCACTGGTTGAATCCCTGTTCGATGATCGTGTACGAAAGATTCATTTCCACCCCATTTTCACGGAGTGGAACACCGTTCGAAGCCCGTGAGAAGTCAGTGCGGTGAATGTCAGTTGAATCGGAAGTTTTGTGTATTCGATGTAATGTAATTTTGTGTTGGTATCGTGTCAGTTTTTCTCCAGGAAAAATTTGTAAGTGAAATGTTCGATTTTTGTGAATCTATTGTGTTCTATAGAAAATTTTCTCAGGGGGAAGTGGTAGAATGAATGAGCGACTCGACTTTTTAGTGTATATTTCCCTATAAACAAATTTTTTTTACATATTTGTGATGTAGGTTTATGATGTTGATTTACCTAATTGAAAGAAGACTCAAAACTTTGAATGAAAATTTTCATTTTTCTTGATATTTTGATGGAAATTTCTATTTATTCAAGACGAATCTTGGGTTAGTGAGTGAAGGGTGTTCAGATTTCAATGATTTAGTACTTCATCGCCTAAATCAAAAAGGAATGAAAAAAGTTATAGACATTCAACCATGGTGGGTAATTTCAAAAATATATATCATGATGTACCGAGTTTATATGAAGAAAATCTCGTAAAAACTATTTTCCAACAAAATCAAACAAAGTCTTGATTTCAATTCATATCTTTCGAACTGAGGAGGAAATGGAACTTGATACTTCACAATTGTAAATTTTCATATTGAATGGTATATTGTTATTTACAGACTTCAGGAACTTTTGTTTTTTCTCTGATTTCTCCTCTTAATTAGAAATTGAACTTTTTATAAAAACACACATTACTCTATAATAACAATATATCAGTTTTCGAAGAAGGTTATGCAAGCCTGCTTGAATATTGTTAACCGAACAGTTTTCATAGATAGGGTTACCAAGTTCGACGGCCTATTGAAAGTTTCTGGAGAACTGAATCTTTTTGAAATCTGAAAATTGGGATTACGATATTCTTCGACATTATCTACCTAGCTAAGGTATATTCTTGAAGCTTGACCACTTTTACTCATACAGCGTATGAAATCAAATTTTTGAAATTTTTCTTATTTCCTCATTTTCAATTCTGACAGAGTATTAAATTCTAGATATATTCATAATAAAATCATTGCATTCGTCGAAATATCTAGAAAAATATGAAGAAAAAATGTAGATAAAAGTATTCGATATTATATTTGTTATTGCTATTGTTATTATCTCAAGCCCCAATCGTTTTCATACTTTCGAAGTCGAATACTTTAATAAAAATGTAATTTTTCTAGAATTTCGAAAAATTTGCCACAGGGTGTTCTAAATATTAGGCGAAAAATTGGGATCAAAATTTGCATATTACTTTTGTTTTTTGAATTAGAACCCAATTTTTTTACGATTCTGATGGATTCTTCCAAGAAAGATAATAATAATGTCGTGAGGTAGGTGACTTCACAAGACAAATTACTCTTCGTATGATCTATTTAATGAACTCTACATGTTTCGAGCTTTAGAGTTCATTAAATAGATCATACGAAGAGTAATTTGTCTTGTGAAGTCACCTACCTCACGATATGGATTTTCAAGATATTAGGACATTTACTAATAATAATAATAATGTACTAACATATTTATTCTCCTAGAATGAATGTGTTTTCATTTAATTGGTATTTTCTGATTTGATGTCGTACGACGTAGAATCAAATTTATAAAATCTTTTTCATATCAACAATAATCTATAGTCTGAGGTGATAAATATAACCAATAATTTACAGAACTGATCTTCCTAAGTCAGTCATCATTGTAAATATGAAACAGACTTTATGAATTTGAATCTATCTACGACATAAAATCAATAAATTCTGAATAACTCAAAAATTATTCATTTTAGGTGCATCAATATTTTGGAACACTATCATTATTTTCCTTCTCAGAATCCAATACAATCATGAAGAATAGGGTTCCAATTCGAAAAAGTGCCAATCTTGTCTCAAATTTCTTGTCCAGCATTTAGAACATCTTGTGAAGAGTTTTTGAAAATTCTAGAAGTGTTACAATATTTCCAGATTATTCGACTTTAAAAATGCTAAAACGATTTGTGTTCAAGATATTTTAAATAAAAATTACAAACACACCAAATACCGATACTCTTATTTCTTTTTTTTTCTTCGGTATTTTCTCGATATTGCGAAAAGTATTTTGATGAATGGAACGATTGGACCAAGACTGTATTGACTACATCAAAATTTTGCGAATTTTCAAATTTCCAATAGGTCCAGTTCTCCAGATACGTCTAATAGGCCGTTGAACTTGGTACACCCCGTATGAAATAATCTTGGAATTGTCTGAGAAAAGTGTATTGAAAAATATTAAAACAGCACGCTATGGTTTTCTTTTGAAAACACATTTTCTTGTTCTGAAATGTGAATCCACTCTAAAATTTCGATAGCAACGGTAAAAATACTGAAAAATCTTTCTTTTTATTTCTAGAGCAAAGTCAGAATACTGCTGAAGTTGAGCTCATTAGTTATATGAAATGATAATTGGTGAAATTCCAAAATCGCCTTATGGCACGGAAACAAGACACTGTAGCGACTTGTCGTGTTTGGAATTTTATGTTTCTCGAAAAAAAAAACATAATATGTATTATTGAAACATAGATGAATTCAAAATAGTAATCATCGAAATGAATACCATTTTCAATTCCCAGGCTCAGAGTTCTTTTATCATGAGGTTGGGGAAATGATATTAGATTTTGTCACTGAGATGAGAGATATACCGGTTTCGGCCTTGTTGGGCCTCATCAGTATCCCGCACATTTCAGGACAAAATCTTCATAGAAAACTTCAGAATTTATTAGCAATTGGTTGTGAAGTAATGAGTAAAATATTACAAAGTACTAAGGTGGTGACATCCAATTGCGTCAAAATGAAGTTTCACATCTCCAATCAAATGCAAAAAAAGAAATCTGTACTTCCTCTTTCACTGAATGAGATTTTAGCAGTGGCTCTATTCAGGGCCCGCTTGCTAGTTTCTCAAAGTGATAAAAGAACTCTGAGCCTGGGAATTGAAAATGGTATTCATTTCGATGATTACTATTTTGAATTCATCTATGTTTCAAAAATGTTCTCGATGTGCCTTCGTAAAGGCAAAGAATTTTCTTTTTCTTATAATATGTATTACTTCTCTTGATTGTCTTCAATTTCAGGAATTCTTTTCACTGAATACAATGCTGTACAGTACTACTGTTAGTTCTGTAATGAACTCATTACGACACAGAAATAGAGAAAATACAAATATCCCCCGAAAAATGGCAACAATCCCAAAAGTAACAATGATCGTCATGACAATTAAAATGGAATAATACTTGAGTAAAAACTCAGGTATTAGAGATATTAGTAGATCGCAGATTGCAGGTTAGGTGTGTTTTAATACCAGAGTTAATGATGGATTGGAATGAGGAGAACATTCTAATGACAGAAGCTGATAATAATTGTTAAAAGAAAAATAGGAGCCATCTTGTATTTTTGAATGAAACTGAGAGCCTATGCTCGGTTGGAGTGGATTGTTTTGAGATTCATTTGTTGAGGAAAAAATTAATGTCAGGAAAGTTTGAGGTGAAGTAGATCAATGCCACCATTAGAGTTGATCCACAGAATGAAATATCTGTTGCATTCTTCCGGTTTGAGCGGTAGATCTAACTCTAATGTTATGTTTCCTGGGTAGGTATACGAGAAAAGATTAACCTATGAAATTGTGTCATCGTTACTTGTGCCACAATGATATCCACATACTATATCATTATTGAAGATAAGAAACAGGAATTAATATAATGCAAATTATATCAAATTGTCTTCATCTAGAATTTTCTGTTCTGAGTGAAATATGTTTGTCTTAAATATCAGCGATGACGAAGCAGAAAATTTTGAAAAAGTTGTTAAATAGTTATATCTATATATAGATTTTCGGACTTACGTGAACATGCTTCATTCGACGTAAGTTGTCTAGCATATACCCTATCAAGGATCCCCTCTAATTATCAAACACCCTGTATATTATCTTGATTTTCCATTCCATTCAATTTTATCTTCCTGGATAAATATTGCATTTTGTGAAATTAAATTTGATGTAACCAACAACTTCAGTCTGGAAAATCAAAGGCATGGATTCAAAGAGACATTATCTCTAATTGGTGAAAGAAAATTGTTTTTTACGTCTTTCGTGTCCAATGCAAATTTTTCTTTTCGAAGAATCTTTCTCGGGTTCCAACGGATATTGATTTTATGAGCTGAATCAGCGGAGTGTTTGCCTCGGTGTGGACATCTAATATTAATACTATCATTAATGTTATGAACCATCATGTTCAAAAACAGGATGCATTGAAGCTCCAGTATACTTCTAACTTTCATACGAAATTATTAATTGGGGAAACAGTACATTTTCAAATGAAATATTTCAAACACAGGACACAGGAGAGACCAATCAGAGTTATGAACAGAATGAATTATAGAGATACTTGCGGAGGTATTCTCAGAAAATATGAAAGACATGTGTGATAAAATGTGTTCTTGTAAAACCACAGTTAAATTTTTGAACAGTTTCTGATCAACAACAAAACTAGAAAAATTTATCATAACATCTAACTGAGGCAATATTAGCACATAATGAAGCAAAGTAGGTACATATGTGCCTCAAGTTTCACTTGATAAAAAATGTAAATATATCAAAGAATCAATTCTGATGAACATCGAACCATACAACTTAATTGAATACTTCCAAACTTGGAAAGTTGAATCTATGTCAAAACAACAATGTAACCTTTCAATTGATTTAGTCCCCATCATGCATCACAATAATTGTAGCAGAGCTACAATTGCTACCTTGAAACCTAGGATCTTGATTTGATATTCAATCAAATGATGAACATCTCACGTTTGTGTGTGACGTCAGTGCGCAGTTACGAAGATCTTGTTAGTTTATTAAACGTGCTTCCGAATTTTGTGGAGATCTCTCTTTAATACAAGGTTTTTCACTATGAAGTCCTGCAATTTCGAAGCTCATAACTCTTGAAATGGGAGTGATAGAATGGTCCAACCTTTTGCCTCATATAACTTTCAATCTCAAGTCTTTATGGAGATGAAAGTTGAGGCTCAGCTTTGAGAAATTGACTAGAAAATAAAAATTCTCGAACATATAATGTTTTTTCATATGTGGTAGAAAAGTTAACAACTAGATAACAATTTTTTCTAGAGAATGAACTATTTAAATGAATGCTTCCATATATTTTGATCGATATAGGATTGCTTCTGAGAGGGGATAATCGATTTTGAAGTTCCTATCAATTTCACATAAAAAAATATTTTTCTTCATTGTTTCAGAATCCATTCAATCAACTGTTTTGAACTCAACCTTTAATATTTATCGTACAATCATTTTTCCTTATTTACATGTTATCCAGTTGAAGTTTCGATTTAACCTACTTGAAAAAATATTGTGGAGTAGAAGTATGTACCTTATATACTCAAAATAATCTTACTTCGAAATAGTATCAAGCATTCATTATCACAAGAAATAAATCAAAGAACTGAAGTTTTCCTGAAGAATAAAGTTGGGATGAACTGAATTAATTTGATATTTTGTAATAATAGGAAAAAAAAGGTATCAGAAAATACTAAATAGGACTGAACTATCTAGTACCAACTTCTCAGATATGGACGAAGATGATTTACACTAAACAAGAGTCCTCCTTCCTTTTATGCTTACCTTGGGGTCTTGCCGAGCTGTGAATAATTCGGTGATCGGTATAATTCCCTCTTAGAGTACTTATTGTTAGGAAAACTGACACAAAGAATTTTTTTTTCTCAATTTAGTTAAACGGGAGCTTTCCTGAGATTTCTGAACCTGAACTATCAGTGGCATATTTTCCTACACCATTGTTTATTTTGTAAGAGCGGAGCATTTTCTACAAAAAAAAACCGAGTTAGTTTCAAACCTTGAGCTTCACTAAACACGTTCAAAGTTACCCCAAAAACGATGCCTGAGCGCATTGTTCTCTAAAAGTATAAATAGAACAAAATGTGTTGAAGAATTTGAAGTTCCTTTGCTATATTGTTGCTAGGATAATGTATTGTTGCAGCAGATGTATTTTGCAGGCATGTAGTGCAAATACTTACGGTTACAGCAACAAAAGTTTGCAGACCATATCAAACACGGATATTCGAAGTAACATGTCACAATTGCTAATCCCTGAACTTATTTTCATGTAATTGCTGTCGTGCCATTCTTGAATGTATTTTGAATTGAGTAGTGAAAACCTAATGTCGCTACTTCTGATGGTTTTTTACCATGAGTCGATATAACAAAATTAATTTTTTGTTCAAAGTTTCTTCGCAGTTCAAAGTTACCCCATTTTATATAGAATCATGTATCTGAACCCATTTGTTGAATTGGTGTCTCCTTTAGAATCCGAAATATTTGTTATCCAGCTGTTTATTTTTCGAATATTTATAAAAATCAATTTTGTATCGAAAATTCGATTTTTGTCATGAATTCCCCGAACGATAAAGCTACATCTCTCAGAATAATTTTCAGGATATATGGAATATCATGCGCATTTTATGATTCTTCTATCAGAAGTTGAATGCCCCGGAAACACCCCGTAGAACCATTCTGACCTGACAAAAATCACACCTATTACAGGTTAGCTGAATAGCTACAATTTCATTCCGATTGAAGTGCTCGAAATTTCGAATTATTCACACAAAGTGCATAGTAATCATACTGTGGAAACCGATGCTTAGTGCTCGCTACTTGAAACCCCTTTTATCCCAGTGCTTAGTGCTTAGTGTACGAAGCACTAATATTCAGTACACCACACAGCTCTGAATTGTTGGAATAAATATCAGATAGATATAATAGGATAATATGGATAGAGTGATAGATCTTGTTAATTTTATTTTTATTATTATGATTATTTTGTTGAGTTAAATCAAATGAAACAACTGTCAAAGGCAAAACAGTCATGTGTCTCACTAATTGGGGCGGTTATCCCCTTCTGTGATGCTATGTTTGCCACTTCTCATATTCAACTCGGACGAGGTAATTCCATCAAACATAATTAGCCTATTAAAGCAAATGGATCAAATCGATTCTACATGTTCGGGATTTGACATACTGTTGCACCACCTCTCTCCCTGATAGCCAGCAACATATCTAACAAATAATTGGATAGAAGATTTCCACTCCAGAAGAAATAGCGCAGAATCCAAGGTGCATATTCGCACTTGATTACTTTTAGGCTAATTTTCTGTTAGTAGTTCTTTTAAATGAGAAGTCCAACATCCTGTACGAACCTCTCTATTGGGGTAGCAAGGATAAAATATGTCGATCCAATGATTCTGAAAAATGAATTCCTAACTGGATTATTTGTCCTACAAAATGTATGGTTTCATCAAAGAGTCCAATCCTTCCAACATGTTTCGATAGTAACCAACTATTTTTTTTCATACATATTCAACACTAGCTGACCCGGCAGACTTCGTACTGCTTCAAAAAAAGCAACTTTAATATTATAATTAACTATTATGGTTTAATACCTTGAAAGTGGACATAAAATGGTCCTGTATAGTATGTGTTGCTCCAAACTGTGTTGGCCAAGATCTGTTTAGAATCATTTACTATCTCAGAAACTAAAGAGCGAAAGGGATCTGGTGGTGGAACTAATTGTGGCAATTGGCAATTAGATAAGCTAGCTGTCCCGGCAAAGATTGTTCCGCCTGAGAGATGAATAAAGTTGTTTTTTTCAAAGGAAATATATTAAATAAAATACAAAAAAAAATACAAAAGTACAAAATATACAAAAAATTTTATTGCAATAAAATAGCTCAATAGCTATCTCAGTTAATATTGGTAGTCACAAAAGTTCAAATGGCAAATTTGCAGTATATTTTATGTGTAAAAAATCTTTGAGAATTGTTGTTTTTCAAATGGCACACCCTGTATTTTATTTTCCTAATCAGTAGAGCTCTTTCTTCTGATTTCAAATATTTATACATACTTTATTGAAGTTTTTTTGACAGTTTCTGAAAATTATTGGTTTTTTTGTCTAAATCTAAGGCAGCTGTAGAATGCCATTCGAGAATGCTGTGATTTATTTATATCGGAGTTACATTATATGGTCTAGTGATAGTTCCTTCTTAACATCAGTGGTATTGAAGAAATTAAATTCAGAATAGAAGAAGAAATTGAGAACCTCAATATATTCCATAAATGTTGAGGAAAATGTTCAGAAACTTTAAAAAAAGACAGAAATAAATAGGGGTCATTTGAGTCCCTCATTGAAATTTCAGTTAATAAATAAATGATATAAATATCAGGTGTCATTATCTACGGTTCCTTTGATATGAAAAAATCGCATCGTTCTCGTGTGGCATTCCACAACTGCCTTTGATTTAGAAGAAATTATTTATATTTATAGAAAACTACCAGAGATACTCTCGATAAGGTGTATTTGAAATCAGAAGAAAGAGCTCTACCGCTGTTTACCGGAGCGACATCTATTGGCGTTATTCGCGAGAAAGAAAATTATTTTCTATATTTTTTTCTATTTTATCAAAATTTCCAGGGTTTTATGGTTTTTTATGTTAATCCCGCCGTAGAAGAATCCAACAAAAAAACTTTCATGAAAAACAGTTCATCAAATCTTGAGTTATAAATGGTGTAACCAACAATATGGCCGACTGAGTTTTGTATATTAAGATTTACATAGCTTAACAGTTGGTACAAATTGCTTGGTCCCAGTCCTGCGCTCAGAGATTGTTGATACCCCAAGACCATTGCTGTGAGAGAAAAAAAGGTAAGTAGGTACCTAGTTCTTCGAAAAACAAAGTTATTTATATTTAGAAAAAATGTTTCATTGTACCTCATGGGAAATCAAAACAATTACAATTCTTGTCAAATAATTAGTATACATACCTGTTTCCTGTTTTCTTGTAGGATATTGTTTCACACCAACTTATTATGTAATATTTCCATCCTAAACTCGGTCCTTCAGTTGGCAATGAGAAAATGGTCTTATGGTATTAAGAATTTCTGAGCTTAGGAAATTTGGCTATCTGAATGGAAAGCATGTAATTTTTTCAACAATGAAGATCTTATTTCTGATCCTTGCATCAGAGTTCCTGGTTTTAACCTTCCCAGGAGATTGTGGTTTGTTCTGAATCGTATTAGAACGGGCCGTGGACGATTTAACTGCATGCTCTTGCGATGGAATTCGGTTGGGAGCCCTAGTTGTCCCATTTATAAATTCCAAGATTTTTTAGTCTAGGCCAGCGGTCGGCAACCTTACGAGTCGGAAGAGCCAAAAATCACAATTTAAAGAATTCCAAAGTTTTTGAAGAGCCACAAAAACATTTTTTGCCAGCAATGGATAGAATTTTTATTTCTTAAATGCATTTATTCAGAGAAAAAAATTCATTAATTCATTTGTGTTTTCATTTCACCGTTGACAACAAGTCATACATTCGAGCGAAAAAATTTAATGGGAGCTTGTCTCTGCATAGTTTTAGACAGTTCGTTCAAGTCTGGTTTTTATAACTCGTTGTTTTGAGTTTCAAATTTTCATTTGATAGTTGGCTTCTTTCTCACTTTTAATTTTATTCATGCAAGAGAACGCTTGCTCGCACGAATATGTCGATCCAAAGATAGTTAGAATTCCAAATGCCAACTTCTTCAACTCACTGTAGCAGTGAGGAAGACTATTCCAAGTGTCGAATATGAGAGTCTCTACTTGTTGCATTTCTTTCAAAGCTGTCCATTTTTGTTGCGACATGTATAAACTTTTCTGAACCACCAACTCTTCCAACTCACTGTTCAAATCTTTAATTTTTTCACTCCACAAAGCTTTATATTTCAGATCGATCAATTGCATTTCTAAAGATCCAGAATCAACTCCAACTGGATCAATATGGATTTCTTTAGTATTTGTATTGAGAGGATTCACTGTAAATGCTCAAGTGATTCTGTTGTTCTTGAATTGTTTAAATCGTGCTGAAGTAACTCGTGTCAACAGTTGCGCAGGTTTCATTGCGATATTCTTTTAGAAATTGAAAATGCAGCAATTTATCGCTCTGAATATCTTCAGCAAAAATAATTGATTATTGTTTGAAGCAAACCAGTTCTTCTACCAGAAAATAGGCTGGATTTCCCTTTCGTTGTAGTTTCAGATTCAGCTCATACAATGTCCCTGTTATATCAACCATAAAATAAAGTTTCTGCAACCATTTGTCGTTTTCTAATTCAGGGTGATTAATGCCTTTTTTATTGAAGAATGTTTCGATTTCATTCAACCACAAGGCAAAACGTTTCAATACCTAAGCTTTAGAAAACCATCGCACTTTATTGTGAAGAAGGAGGTCGGAATACTGAGTCTCCATTTCACTTAAACTGACAAAAGTAGAGTGCTTTTGACAGATGCTGTTTACAATGAGGAATGTTCACAGGTATGCACAATTGATCGAAACTTCGTCACAGTATAACCTATATGTATATGAAATTACTAGTTTTTGTTTCAGTCGTAGTTCGGATTTTACAACCCCGTGAATATTCAATTCCTCGCGGCGATGTGACGTCATACTACATTCGCAAATAGCACTCCGTGAGACGAGAGGCGCTTATATTGGACCCGGCTACGTGCTGAACCTCGCAAGTCGTTGGATGTAAAGTGACGTCACTCGGATCCATCGAACTCATGTTTATAACTCGATATCTCGGGCGCTATTTGAAGTATTCAAATAATTTTTGGACACAATATTTTCATTTCCTACGGAGAATAGGAATATGCAGAAATTGAAAAATGTGAACATTCCTCATTTTGATCACCAAATCCATGATCTCAACTATTTCGGTCGGAAATATTTAGGCACAAAGCGCTTCTTGGTGTACAATACAGTGAAATGTAAAAATAATGTGGTTTATTTAGCTCTGCAGAATTGTTATTGTCCCTTTATTTTTTCCTGTCATACTTCTGGCTCCATCAGTTGCTATTGAAACGATTTTATTCAAATCGATCTTATTTTTTCGAGGCATTTTTGTACAACATCCGCTATATCTTCGACTCTAGTTTGCCCCGAGAGCGGTAGCAATGTAAGAAGTTCTTTTTTCGGATCTTGGGTAGACATATATCTCATTAAAAAAGCAACTTGTACCGTGTCTTTCATGCCGCAAGCCTGTTGAATGTCTTCTTCCTTCAAATGTGTTACATTTGAAGACATTTTAATTATTCTGTCTTGTACTGCTTGAGCAGATAGAGGCAAATCTTTGATTTTTTTTCAAGATTTCTCGTTGGTTTTTGAAATCACGAAAGAGTTCTCCAGATGAACGTAAGAAGCAGTCTATATAAAGAGCCTCACCTTCAAGTCCAAAGAGCCGCAGGTTGCCGACCCCTGGTCTAGGCTATACCTACAGTGACGTATGCATTTCTGGAATGAATTGTTAGTTTTGAAAATTTTTTATTTATTCTGAATAATTGATTTTTTTTGCTTTTTTCTTTTTTCATTTCATAATATGAATAACGGGTAGATTGATATAGAATTCGTTTCTTTTTCCTGTTCATGAAAGGATTACATGAAAATGTTCTCACAGATCAAGTTGATGCACTTCAAGATCCTCTGAAATTTATTGTTTTAAGTAATTAGTTTCTTCGGAAGCGGTCGATGCAGAAATTCTTTGAAAATTGGGTTTCTCAGATGAGATCAAATGCTCCATCGATTTAAAATATTTTCAGTGCTGCGGTGTTGCCACTTATGTCAGAAAGTAGTAACTACCTTGTGTTTACGAATAACACAACCTGTATATTATTTCACGTAGTAACACGATTATTTTGGTATTACTTTTTTATACTCATCTTCAGCGGTTCCTGAGTGATTGAATGATCCATCCTTTTCCTTTCGTTTTCTTATATTAACATCCATAACTTCATTACCATTAATTTTAGGAAACTGAAATTCCGAATGCAGAATACTAAAATGAGGAATGTTCACATTTTTCAATTTCTACATATTCTTATTCTCCGTAGAAAATGAAAATATTGTGTCCAAAAATTATTTGAATACTTCAAATAGCGCCCGAGATATCGAGTTATAAACATGAGTTCGATAGATCCGTCTGACGTCACTTTACACCCAACGACTTGCGAGGTTCAGTACGTAGCCGGGTCCAGTATAAGGGCCTTTCGTCTCACAGAGTGCGATTTGCGAATGTAGTATGACGTCACATCGCCGCGAGGAATTGAATATTCACGGGGTTGTAAAATCCGAACTACTAGGTCTTTTCGACTGAAACAAAAACTAGTGATTGCATATACATATAGGTTATACTGTGACGAAGTTTCGATCGATTTTTGCATACCTGTGAACATTCCCCATTCCATGAATCATGCAGGTGCATTCAAAATTCGATGGTTTATCCAGACAAACTGTTTTGTTTGTCTTTCGTTTGGTTGAAAGTGCATTTTTTGAAATGAGATGAGATTTCAAGAAATACTGAAAGAAAATTGAATTACCTTCCAAATGATATATCTCATTTCTATACCTTGATTGGAATATTTTGCATTGGACTGAAATTTCATAGTTGCGCACGTGCGAACAATTCGGGAATCATATCATTGAACCTTTTGCATGTTTTTGCTTTTATTTGGTCAGATTGCCCATGTTGATTGTACGAATATACTAAAATTTCATTTGAATAGGTATATCTTTTCATTCAACTCATTATTTTTTCTATACTATGAAGAATGAGCCAATATAATGTCACTTTTAAATATTTCTGGAAGTTTTTAGCTTATAATCATCATCAGCCAATCATAGCAATCCACTGAAGTAGGTATTATGAACCGCTCATTTCAAGCTTGGTTAGCAGTATCAGGAAGTTTGCAACTATAAGACGAAAAAGAAATTCTTGAAACATCATCCAAATAAATACCATCTTCAATTTCCAGGCTCATAGATCTTTTATCACTACAGTGTTATATTATACTCAGTACTTCACATATCGAATTTTGTTGTGCAGATTTTGTTCCTGAGGTGTATGGGATACTGATGAGGTCGAAACCGGTATATCTTTCATTCAGTGACAAAATCTAATATTTCTCCAACCTCATTATAAAAGATCTCTGAGCATGGGAATTGAAAATGGTATTCATTTCGATGATTAATATTTTGAATTCATATATGTTTCAGAAGCTATAACACACCCGCAACTTCAAAATTTCAGTTCAACGCACAATCTTATAATCTAGGCATAGGAATGTGATGATAATTCATCTGAAAGGACATTAAACTTTCTCTCAGTATTTCTTGAAATGAACAGTGCATCTCATTTGTGAAATGAAAATTTCAACCGTTTTTGTAGATGAATCATCGAGTTTTGAATGACCCTGTATGAAAGGAAGTGTGTCGCACAAAAAAAAGGAAATTATTCAATTACTCACCAACCGGAGGAGTATGAAAAAGTGATACCAAAATAATACTGTAACTACAATGAATATAAAAGTGAAATAATATACAGGGTTTGCTATTTGAGAACACGAAGTAGTAACTACTTTTTGACATAAGTGGCAACACTGCATCACTGAAAATATTCTAGATCAATGGAGCATCTGCTTTCGTCTAAGAAACCCAATTTTCAATGAATTTCTGCTTTCCGTTCTCCGTAAACGTCCAACGTATCATCGAACATGGATCACTCTGTATACTACTGGATGAGTGCTGCCCAGCTGAGATAGTTTTCAAGCCGCATTCTTTATAAACCAAAATGCATTACTTTTTCTTACTTGTTGCTGAAACTCACCCATCCCCAAACTAATTCACATTCAAGGGGGTATGTTGATATTCACAGTTCTCATCAGCATGTATGAAAAATATCAACAAAAAAATATTTCATCTAAAGAATTACCATAGCACTGAATAGAGCATATCAAAATTTTTCGAGGAAAATCAGGGAAGCTACTTAGGTAAATGAAAAACTATCGAGGAAAAGTATCTGCAGAATTCTGATGCAATATATGCATTAATATAACAATGGAGATTGAATAATTCAGCAACTGGAGGAAATATGCTAGCATGCCAAGCATGCTGAAGGAAATCCCACGTGAGCATGCACGTTCATTGCGGATAAAGGTTACGAATATATTTCGAAGTTATTCGAGATTTCCTGATCTTAATTATGAATCCCCCAAAATGTGCCCTCGTATCAGAATGTCTGAGCCTCCTCATATTGGAAATTGATTACGTTGGCTGGTGCGGTGTCATCTTTATTGGAAAACTGCTGGAGAATCGAACTCCCGTCTCAAAAAGTCGAGGTATTCATTTCAATTTCTGACAAGAGAGTAAAGGAGTGCTCAAACCTTTTGCACAATATTTCTTTCATTCTCGATTATAGAGAAATTGATAAAAAATTAAAATTTCCGTGGGAAAATTCAGCTGGAGTGGATGATAAGATATTTGAACAAATGGAAGCAGATATTTGATCTATCCTAAGAGAACACTGAAATTCCTATCATGCTGGGAAATCACTTTCCTGAGGTTCCAACGTAAACCTGTTTTCTCAGGATCAATACATGTTTTTACATGTTCAATCTTTCAGCAAGCTTGAAATGAACTTTTCATATTTACCTTGAATTATTCTATTTCACATGATCAGTTTGGTTGAACAGCTGGACAAAAATTTTCAACCGATTTCGAAAGTACTTGTGTCAACCAGACTTCAGTACCTAGAAATAATACCGAGTATGCGGCAGTATTTTTCAGAAATTGATAGAATCATACAAATATTATGTATTTACTGAATACTCTGTTCTAAAATATTTTAGGTGAATCTAGCCTTGGATCTGAATAGTAGAAAAGGAAGGCAAAATAAGTTATTCGAAATCATTAATGTTAATATCATATTCTCACCATGAATGTTGGACTGAAGCCACGTTCTTGAATCGTATCTGCTCCAAATGTCATTTGGAAACACCCATTGTTTTTTTGTGTGGTCGATAGAAAATGTCAATGTCTTGATTCGGACCTTCGGGCAACTCAGAATACGTAGTGATTGTTTACTGCCATCTGATGGCGATAATAATAATTAATAACACATTGATACAGATGCGTTAATATTATTAGAAAATGTACCGTAGCGACACCTATTAGCGTTATTTGCAAGAAGAAAAATTATTTCCCATTTTTTTCTATTCCATCAAATTTTTCATAGTTTTTCATTGTATTCTATGTTAACCCTGCAGTAAAAGAATCCAAGAAAAAATCTTTCATAATAAACAGTTCTTCCAATCTTGAGTTATGAATGGTGTAACCAAAAAATGGCCCAATTAGTTTCATATGTAAGGATTATGTTCTAATGTTGGCCAAGAAGTGTTTGGAATCATTTCCTATTCCAGAAACTAAAGAGCGTAGGGGATCTGGTGATGGAACCAATTGCGCAATTGGCAATTAGATGAGGTAGCTGACTCGGCGAACTTTGTTTCGCCTTGGAGATTAATAAAGTTGTACTAACCATATTAGGTGGAATACAAAAGTACCAAAAATTTATAAATTTAATTGCATTGAAATAGTAGGTACATTGTTATTCATACATCAAAAGAATTCTCTTTATTTAAGAGGTAAAGGGGGAACTTTTTCTATATTTTATCGATTGAGGCAGTTCGAAGTCTGCTGGACCAGCTTTTTTATCATAAAAAAAAATTCATTTTATCATCAGCTCGGTGAAGGTTAATGTAGAATGTAGGTTCGGATCTCAGATTAGGATGCGTATTATAGACGAAGCTGTTAGTAAAGCCACGAGGTGCACATTTTCCACGTCAGATATTTCGAGAGTCGATTCTCAATTGCGTAGATGCTCTGTTTATGACAATTTCAAATTAGGTCTCACATTGTATCTACTTCCCATTGATGCATTCGACTGTCACGAATGAGTGGTTTGATTAGTACCCACATTATTAACAATATCATTTATCAGAACCATGGCTTTCGGAGAGAAGCACAAACTGAATTGTGCGACATGAATGCGAGACTTCTTTCGTTGATCACTCACAGATCTCTCATGTCATTCACGCTAGTCCGGTGTTTCGCAACGAGGAACCCCCACCCCGCAGGGGGGCAATTGCATGGCCAATCGGAACAATCCGAAAATGAACTAAATACGAAGTCATTCGAATTCAAATGAGATCGAAATATTAGATGAGGTTTTATTTTTTTTTATTAAGTTTGATTTCAGAAGCATAATACTTCAAAAAATTGCTGAATGAAAAAATATGTTTTTTGTAACTGTGTGGTAAATGTGTCATGTACATGGACGGCAAAATTGGTGAAACATAAACAACAACTTTTCAACCCAAAGAGATAAGGAAAAATTAATGACAGAGAAACTATAAATGCCATCAAGTGCATTCTTCTATCTCCTTTTGTTTTCGAAATTTTAGAGATTTAGGCGATATCATATTTGGTAATTATCTCCGTCTAATTTCCTTTTAGGATAGCATTATTCTGTTGGAACATATGTTCTGACTTTATCGATCAACTTTTCGGTTTTCAAACGTTGATTTTAAAACTTGGTTTCGCTTCAGAGATACATAAAGTTGTACCAACAGAACATTAGATTTTGTCAAGTATGAGGTATATTAGTCAAGGTTAAAGTACAAAATAAACAAAAAATTCAATTACCCTGAAATAGGTAGGTATGTACATTGTTATTTACATGAAAAGTCTCCACTTTACTCGAGCGGTACCTTATTATTATTTGAAAAATGTCTCATTGCAGTACTTTTTTTCCCAGGTGCAAGAATAACAAGAGCAGAAGATTTGCCGACTCGTGAACAAGCAACATATAACTGGACATGAGAAAAACAACTATTTTCCAGATTTATGACACACGCACACTCAAGGATTCGTCTTTTGATTTGTTAGTTGTCATAGCAAACGCTAGACGAATTGGCAATTGAATTCTCCAAAATTCAATCGCATATCTGTTGGGATCATCGAGATTGTGGAAATAAGAACTTCCTCACCTTCATATTTTCCTTTCAGTATTGTGCAATGTGCAACTATCTGTTCTGGTCGAATTCTTTCTACTGACCAGACGAGAATGTGTGCATGTGGCAGGCCTCGTTTTTGCCATTCAATTGAATGATCGAGTATCGCCGAAGACATGATGTTTTGTAATAAAATTCATTAGTGCCTTAACTTTTTGTTTGAATACTTGTGCAGTGATGTCATGTCTGGGAAGAAGCAGTTGAGTGATTTCTTCGCATTTTGGATTGCAGGTAAATGTAATGAATAAATCAGGACGACTATAATTTCGAACATATGTCATTGCGTCTTGTGCATATTCATCCATATGACGCGGGCTGCCAATATACGTTGCTGGTAAAATTGTCAATCTACCTACATTGGCTGCATTTCTTTTGGTAGCGATCGCATCTCGTAAATGAATATATTCCTCTGAATGTAGTTTAGATTGATTCAGTCTCATAAAAGTGAGGCGCTCTGTTTTAATTTCACAATACATACCCACACAATACTGCAGCAACAATCCACGAAATCTCAGCAAATAGCATTTTTACGAACCATCAAACGAAATCAATAATAATTCATCGAGCTAACTTTCTTGGTGGTTTCTTGGCCTAAAATCAAATATTTTTTATTAAGTAGACATTTGGATGGATTTATCATCTTGATATTGAAGTGATATCCATCATCACCTAATTTGGAGGAATTCATGTTGTGTATCTTCAAGTGGTTGTAGTGATCCAATTTCAAGGTGAATTTGGCCTTGAATCTTAATAGCAGAAAGGGAAGACAAAATAACTGATTTGAAATAATTAATGTGAATATCATATTCTCATTTTGAATGTTGGATTGAATCCAAGTTCTTGAATTGTATCGGCTCAAAATGAAGACATTTGGAAAAACCCATTGTATTTTTGTGTGTTCGATAGAAAATGTTTTGATTCGGATGTTTTTCTACGGAACAGGGAATGCAATGATTCAGAGGTGGAGGAGGCAATAATGGCAATTTCACCTAGCCATTTTGACAGCAGAATCAAGACGTTGAGGCAACTCAAAATACACAGTAATTGATGACAAATGAGGATTTGTTTGAAACATTTTGTCATAAAATTTTCCGTAGGGTTCAGAAAAGATAAGGTATAATAACACATGAACTCAGATGCGTTAATATTATATTAGAAAATGTAGTTCACCGAATTACTATCAAAAATAATACTTTCACGAAAGCGCTTTCAACCGGAGCGACATCTATTGGCGTTATTTGCAAGAAAGAAAATTTTTTTATTTATTTTTTTTTCCATTTCATGAAATTTTTCAGTTTTCATAGTATTTCATGTTAACCCCGCCGTAGAAGAATCCAACAAAAAAACTTTCATAAAAAACAGTTCATCTAATCTTGAGTTATGAATGGTTTAATCAACAACATGGCCGACTGAGTTTTTTATATTAAGATATGGTCAGGAGCTTTCTGAAAGTAGGCAGTTAACTTGTTCCAATGGATTATCTCAGCCATTCGGAAGAAAAAAATGTAAAAATTGAATGGGACAATATATTTGTGTCCTTGTCACCTGATTCTCAGAGATCGAACCAACTGAAACATGAGCCAAAAATATCCTGGAATAGGATATCTTCGACAGTGCCGACATCATTGAAAACGACACCGGTGAATCCAAAAGAGCACTGGCTATATTCGTCGCCCTCTTGATAACTTGAGAACCATTAATAATCTTACCTGAGATACAAGGACGATCTCATTCTTCGCTTGAAAACTGCACAAAGCTATCACAATCGAAGATCATTATTTTTTTCGAATCTATCAATTCCTTACATTCACCTCGCATGAATTCCGTTCTATTATTTTCGCAATGTTTTTCTTATGAAGTCAATTGAAGGTCCTCATATAATTAAAGACAGTATAAACTCCCTCCCTTTCAACATTAAATGTGTGAAAATAGGACTTTTTCGATATTATAAAATAATTTCAATTAAATTTATAACAGTATTTTGGATCAAAGTTAGTTTCAGTTGTTTCTATTTTTAACTCCCTAGAAGCAATCCCTATCTGTTCGAAATAACATAATAAAAATAATATTGCAACATTTCATTCATTCATTAGTATATTTCTGTGAAACTAACACCCATGAGTAACGAAAATCTGAAAAAATGGTACCTACGCAACGTGATGCACATAAAAAAGTTCATACAATAATTTCAAATATTGTCAATATAAATGAACTTCGAGCAACAATAATTAAAGGAACAGAAAAATATTCAAAATTTGTTGTTGATTTTTTACAGGCTGTATCTCAGCGAATCGGTAGTCAAAATTTTCAAAATTTTTTTTCTACGCGCATGGAAAAATTTTCTCGAGCTTGGCCGATGCAAATGTCACATAACCTATTAATTCAGCTCTGATTTGATTTTCATGACTTTCAGAAATTACCATTTGTCTTCGAGATATCCTATTTCGAATGCAAAATGATCCTTTTTCACTCAACTGCCAATATCTCCGAAAATTCTGATCGCCTAGTGAGTACAGAAATCTTCCTGCAAAAATCTGTTTTGTTCAATTGAAAAGACATTTTTTTTCACCTGTCACATAAACGTGAAAAAGGAGCAGAAAAATGCCATTTTACCATTTTTTGTTTAATGGACTATATTATCGTCAATATTGGCGGAAAAGTTTAGGTTATGAAAAAATTTTACAAGCTGATGTTCCCCGAAGTCCCCCCTAAATCAATAGATCGATCTGTTCAGCAGTTCTCTTGAACTGATTGATTGAAATTTTGAACAAATTAAGGGAACAAGGTTTTTGTTCCTCAAAATTGACCTAATTTGCTTAATCAATCAATAATTACATTGCTTGTTCATTTTTCCCTCAAATTTTGTTTAAATAAATCATAAAAAAAAATATTATTTTATAAAAAATCCCAAGATTTGGAAAAAAAATTAACATTCCAAAAATTTCGTTAAATTTTGTGCTTAAAGTAAACTAACAATAAAAAAATTTTTAATTTAAAAAAAATACAAGAGACCATTTCTGATCCACCTCCACTGGAGCTTTCGACCTCGGATACATTTAAACCTTCATTTTTCTAAGAAAAAAATAATGGAATGAATTTAAAATGATACCACTAACTTGCCAACGGTACTCGCTGAGCAAAATTCTGAGGGACAGAATTTTTCCATTTTTTTACACCTGACACTACGTTTAAAAAATAGTTCTTTTGAAAACCTTTCGACTCATTCAGTAAAAAAAACCGATCTGAAAAGATTAGGTCAAGTTTAAGGATAAAAACCTTGTTGTCTTAATTTTTTCAAATGTTCGGTCCAAGAAAACCGATCGATCTACCGATTTGGGTGGTACTTTGGGGAACATCAGGCTGCCAGATTTTTTTATAACCTAAGCGTTGCAAAATGACACGTTTATGTGATTGAGCAAAACAGATTTTTGTAAAAAATTTTCTGTAGAAAAAGAAATCGCCAAGTATTTCCAGAGATATCGGCTGTTGAGTGAAAAAGGACCGTTTTGCATTCAAAACTGAATATCTCGAAAGACGTAAAAAGCAAATTAGAGCTGAATGAATAGGTTATGCGACATTTGCATCGGTCTAGCTAGAAAAATTTTTCCGTGAGTGTAAACCAAAAAATAAAAATTCGAAAAATTTTCAAAATTTTTTTTCGTGCTTTATCCGATGATTGCCACCGGTACTCTGAAAAATTGTTAACCAATGATTTCAGAAACTTATTCAATCTTCAGAAGTTGGTTTTTCATTTTCTATACGACCATTCGTAACTGAAATACAGACTGTTGTAAAAAAAAATTTCCGTTCCTTCAATTGTTTCGAGAAGGGTATATGCAATGAAAATTTCCTAAATATATGGTGAGCAAATACCTTTCAAGCTCAAAAAATCGGAATTCTCTAGTTATTCGTTCTCAATGGTTATTACCCCTCCCTCCCACGAAAAAAAGCTATATCCGCCCTTGGCCAGCCAATCTATAACGTTTCTGACACCTATGGGATTGTGATAATTTCAATAATAATACCTTCATTTCATAATATATTACAATACAATCACTGTGAGAGTGAAATATACTAACTGACGAAGGAATTGCATCAGCTAGATGGTGCTGTTTAAATTTTCATTACTAGCCGATAATTGCCCTGGGGTAGTTTGCCCCCACAAACACCCCACTCGACACCACTCCTCAGCCTTGTCATTTGGCTCCATCGGTTCCAGTTTGTTGAGGAACCTTGCATGACTCTCGTGGTGAAGTAATGGTTCAACACTGTTGCCGATCATAGTGAACAATAATTTATTTCAAGTCGAGCAATTTTTTATATTTTCTTGTTCTGACCTGTCCCATAGATGTAGGTTTATGTCTTAAATGATCGATAATAAATTATTATTATTACTATTATGCAAATGCAGAAGGAATTGATATTCTCATTAATTCGAAGTAATTAGAATTTTTAACGAAATAGATTAAATATTTACATCAATATCCTCTAGTGATTTCTGCATTGAAAAATGATATTTGGCAGAACGGTTTTTTCTCTCATGAATTCGGGAGTTGATGAATAAATCCGTCGGTGAAGGCCTCCAAGCAATCAATAAATATTACGAAGAAAACTGTGCTAAAATAGAATGTTTATTATGTTCTTCTAAATGTGACAGAATTAATGGATTTCACTCAGAATTTGAAAAAAATACTTTTTCTAATCTTGTGATAGCAATCAAAATCTTTCTGACTCCTTCAGTCACCAACTGCACCGCAGAAAGAAATTATTCTAGTTTGACTTGTCTAGCGAGAAGCTTGATACTCAGGCAATAAATTAGATTCACTGATGTTTCTTTGCTATGACTAACAGATTTTTATGAAGTCATGAATGAATTTGCAAAGTTAAAAGCGAGAAAAAAATTTGGTTTCATCCTCTCTCACTTTTATATTCAAAATTGAACTTTTTCTATGTCCAAACTGGGTTTGTATACAATAATAAATAATAATTGGCTATTATATTATTTTCTATGAATGTCTGCTTTCTGTTTCCCATGAAATGAAGTGGTTTGTGAAAAAACCTACTAAGCAATTATCATGAAAAAAATAGCTTGGAAAAGGGCGCAACCAGACCATTTGCCCAGGATGCCCATCACCTTGGTCGAGGGCCTGAGTACAGGTAGCTTGGTATAGTATTCCCCAATGAGAAATAGACCACCTTCTTGCATCAATGCCAAGTCTTGTTGGGGAGTGGTGGACAAACATAATTAACAAATGTAATAAAAAAATTGTAGAAGCTTTGTTTTTTCTTTCTTCAAATTCAAATCATTCCACCTTGCTATACTATTTATGGGTTGGCAAAACACCTTCTCAGTGTTGCTGTTTCTTTGTCAGTCAGTATATCTTCCCCAACCCGAGCTTCTTATGAAAGGTTCGAAACGAATTTCAAAGAGAATTCTTTTCCGAACTAAGCGAAATTTTAGGCGAGTTCTCCGATGAGCTGGAATATTTCGATCCCAGCTTTCTCGTCTGCATATTGTGGGTAGCGAAACACCCCTTGCGTTCCAGCGGAAACGTCAAGGCTGAAAAAAATCAACCCCTCCTCAAATTTCGACTTTCCTCGAGCAGTTTGTTTCTAAAAATTGAAGTAAACTTTCGTCAACGCTGGAGGTTATCGAATTCACCCCATTTATCTTGTTCATCATCGATAAAGTGCTATGAAGGAATGGAAATTGAAGTGAGATGAGCATGCTTTCTATTGGCTAGAGCATACTTGTTGGAATCGCGATGTGTTCCATAAAAAAAAATTATTCGCATCGGGAATGTCATCGCAATTTTCAATAACGATGGAACGCGTCGTCATGAGTCATGTTCACATTTTCATAACATGTCGATGAAATTTGTTTCTTACAAGAATTTCTGTCTAGTCTCAGGAATTCTGTTCTACGAGTTTCGGCCTTATTCAATTTTTGTTTTCGTATTCGGTGTGTCATTATACAGAGTAAATTGCTCTACCCGGTTCAAAGAAGGCTGATAAATAAGATCCAACATCACACGAGGGCAGTTTAAATATGATCGAAACATATCATGAATAAGTACTGTTATGATTTCTTCATTCATATTTCAAATTTTTAATTGAATTTGAATTCAGGAACCAAATTTTTGAAATGAAAATTATTGAATTTTTCATTTTGAAAATTACCTGGCATGACTCTTAACTCTTTTGAGGGTTCAAAAATATTATCATTGGAAATTGAAAGATTTTGATTTGAATTCCAAAATTTGATGATTGGGAATCAAATCAATGTAATATGTTAGTAATATCTAATGAATATTCAATTTAATTTCAATAATAAACTATCCTATCAATAAACAGGAATAACAAATGATATCACCTATTCTATGTTTTTCAATTTAGTTTAATGTTCCAATTAGGTTATGTTATTTTTTTTTCAGTTTATAAAGTTTAAGAATCCACCCACTCTCAAATTTCACAGTCTGCTCAAAAAACACAAATTAATCTCTTGAAAAACATTTTTGATAAGTACCTATTCTTCCGATTACTGAGTCAATTTCTTTTTTTCTTCGTCTTGTGAGTTCAATATCCTCCTTCACTATTCCATTTACTCTCAAGTTGATCAGTATACCACTTTATCTTTATCAATTTAATAATGTTTCATACCGTTAAAAAAAATATTATCAATTTCATTTTTCAATCTTCCTCCTTGTTCAATCTTTTCTTCTTGTCCTAGGTTTCACTTCTCAAACGTCTCTACTTTTTGGAATTCTTAATAATAATACATAACACAATATCATATATTTTATTCAGTTTTCCCCATCTGAATCTCTAATTATTAGCATTATCAAGAAACCAGAAACCAATATGACTGAATGAAATTGGAAATCGAAGACTACTTTTGATAATTATATAAGAAATTTAACTAAGAGAATTTTGAAACAATTAATTCAAATGTTTAAGCTTTCGAATTTTGATGCATATACTTACAATTATGTTACGTTATAATTTCAACCATTTGTATTGTTTCCTTTTGAAATACAATTTAAATATAAATATAGAACCATAACAATAATTTTTTGACCTATACAGATCGAGAAAACGGAATTGGAAACATCACAGTTTCCATAGTAAATTCGAACAGGGACATATTCGAAACAGTAACACTCAAAAAGCATACCGCGTGATTTCATAGCTGTTGAAAGTAAATTGTATTCCACTCTGACGTGAGGAATTTAGTTGCCTCAATGAATTACTCAAATAATTTAATAATTTTCGACAAAACTGGTTTGAAAATTATAAGTAAATTCGAAAAATTCTACAAGAAAAATAAAAAAATTTATTATATGAAAAAAAAAAACATATTCTTAAATATGCGAAATTGAAGATAAACAAATTCAAATGAAATGTGCAAATAATCCACCTTGTTGTGGTAGGCAAATTTATCATACAGAGTCGATCTCATATTTCTGAGAGGATTAGGCATAGTTTCTTCTGGCACAAAGTTGTATTATTTCGGACCTTAATTCAATAATTTTCGTCGCTCTTTTAAATTTTTCGGATATCCTCAAAGAATATCATTGGGAGATAAATCTGGAGATCTGGGGGAATATTCGTCGCATTTGTTGAAATGACACGGTCAGAAAAAGTCGTACTCAGATATTCAGTGACCATTCTCGCGTTATGACTGGGACAGCCATCCTGTTGAAAGCAGACAGTAATCGAATTATCAGAATAATTTGAATTTCTGAAAGCTTCAAATATTTCGAAGCGTTCAGATTACCCTCGATGAGAAATGGTCCTATGATGTAATTCCCCAATATTCCTGTCCAAACATTAAGTTTTTCAGGATACTGGGGTCACACAAGAATACTCATTACTCTTACTACGGAAAGGTTATATTTTTTATTGAAAGAATAATATTCATCAGTGAATAAGAAATAAATATACTACTCTCATTCTCTTTTTATATTATCATTTCACAAAATTACATTCTTTTGAAATGGTATTCTGGTGAAATTTCCTGAGAGGTTCGCAACTTATAATATTTCTTTTCGACATATTCCGAAAAGTTTTAGCGCAAAATCGACTTGTTCAGCAATTTCTCTGCTAGAACACAATTGCACTGATGTCAACAGCAGCACCATATTAACTTCATTCGTCAAAGGACTTTCCTTTATTCCACTGTTCTACTAGACTCGGAGCTCATTCGAATTTAAAATTCATATTCCTATATTTCCAGAAGGATTTTTTTATCTGTATGTGTTTATTAGAAAGATCCCAATACGAGAACTTGCGACGATATCTATCTTTTACGTCCTAGTAAACAACATTGAGTGAATACTCCCAAAGCTGCAGATTTCGCTCCATTTTCTCCACCAGATCAACGGAATCCGGGAGCAGTTGTGAGAGTCACTCGCAATGCGCGAAATAGATCGTACCATATCAATCACAGTGTTGGTTTTTCCCGTTAGGTATTCTCGGGGCTGAATCCGTGAGCCGACAGACGAAAGTGATATCGGCGGAATCTATTAGTAATCCCGAGCTGAGGGGTTGGATCCGTCCTTCGTGAAATATTTTCTCGGTCAATTCCTCCATTTCATAGCGTTCTTTTTTCTCTCCGTCATTCGGCATTTTGGAAATGAGAGGAAGAAAATGGAATGATTGTTGTAACGTTTCCAGGGTCATCAAATTGACACTTTACTGAAGTCAAATTCATATAATTTATTTGGTCAGATTTCGACGTCTTAGTATTACAACTCCTAAATTGAGCGTGAAAGGAGAAAAGTAATACAATGTCAGGTATTTTTTCTCAAAAAACATAAATTTCTGAAAATCGCAAGTTAATGAAGTGTCTTGTAACGGTGTGATTTACTGAATTCAAATCTCGGGAGTTTCCGGATCGTCTCGGATCTCGAACGCGACGTCGGATAGTACATGTGATCGCGAGAACAGTTGGGCAGGGTCTTGACACCTTCCTACCCCCACCCCAAATAGTATTTTCAGTTGAGACAACAAATACTCGTGTCGCTGCATACGCCAATACTCAGTGATATCGTCAATAGATGACTCTGTTTGAGGTTTTTAGTCGTGTTTCGTGTTTGTCAAACATATGTTTTATTGACATAATTCACACAATTATTGATCAAATTATGTATTTACATTCACAACATCAAATGGATATGAAGAAGATAGTTATTAGTTATTTATTTAATATTGGAGAGTTATTATCCACTTTCTTCATCATTGTGAAACACAATCTGTGACAAAATTCCAAGAAATGAAACAGAGAAGAATTTCTTCAGGTGAGTACAAATATAATTTTCCACATTCATCTCTTGTTTTTTTTTTATTGGCTGAATCTTTCAGATTTATGTTTTTTTATCGCACCTGTATCTCAGCTATTATTGAAGATAGAGACATGCATTTTTTGCGACCCTGTGTCATTTTTGGTAAAACTTTCAAATATACATATATGTTTATTTTTGGTAATTGTCATACTGATCCGAAAATTGAAGAAAAATTCAGTAAGCACTAACCTTAATATGCAGAAGAGGAATCTTATTTCAGATTTATCTGGTCGGTCTTGCTCCTTCTAAAAAAAATTCTCAAATTCATTGACGGTCAAATCAACACTTCAATTTTCAAGTCCGTTATAATATTTCAGTTTCGTGGCCTTTTTTCCATTATGAATACAAAATTCTCGATTTTTTCTTTATTTATAGCCTTCTTTATCACTGGATTTCCCTAAAATTTGATGATTTCTAAGTGTGTACAATCCGGTGATATGATGGCCATCTTCATTGCTACGTCATACGAATCACGTTATATTGCGCTGTTGACGTAGAAATGAAGATGAGTAGATGACAAATATCATTCATATCACCGGATTGTAAACACTTAGGAATCATCACCTTTTAGGGAAATTCAGTAATAAAGAAGGCTATAGATTAAAAAAAAATCGAGAATTTTGTATTCATAATGACAAAAAGTCCACGTCACAGACTTGAAGAATGAAGTGTTCGTTTAGGATAACCCTCAATGACTTTGAGTATGTTGATTTTAGCATGCGTTATCCTTTCAATGTAATAAATAAAACAGTGGCGGAGAGAACAATGAGGATTATAAGATCTCAATCCCTAACAGAGATATTAACGATTAAAGTTTTTTCTGCTGACTTCACGCTCTTCAAAAAAAATTTCAAATGACAATGAAATTCATATGCTGATATTAAGTGCCTAATTGGTGCCTATTAGTGCCGTTAAAACGGATTCGATTATATTTTCAGTTTATAAGCAATCGAGTGTTGTTTTTCAGAAAGTGCGAAGTCAGCAAAAAGTTGGAAACACTAATTGTGAAACTTTGTCAAATATTGTTCGAAATCAGGGTTGTTCTGATTTTGTTGAATAACTGTGAAGGACTGTATCCAGATAATTGAGTTGAAGAAATTAAAACATTTATTACCATGATTCACAATAATAAAATGAATAAGTCTCCCGCATGAAGTTAATACAGTAAAAATACAAATATTAAAGTCATCTATAAACTCAGAGTGAATTATTCAACTAAAAACAGCGGTAATCTAGAGATGTTCAAAATGAGAGGTCAGATAAAGTCAGACTTGAGAGAGTTTCATTAATTCAAAATTAAACACATTTACAGTGATGATGCAATTGAAATTGATTGCGATAGCCTCTTCATTTCATCAGAAAACCAGGAGGTTGAATAATGAATTGTTTGAGTAGGCTGAGTTGTAATAAACGTGAGATCAGGCCTTAGAGGAGATATGTGTATTGAAAGCTTAGTAGTCTAAGTCTGTTCTTCATTGGGATTATTACAAAGGTGAAAATATTATGATTGAGAAATCAATATTCATGATCTATAACGTTGGTCTAATAAAAGAGGATGCTATTTAATGAATTGAGACGAAATCTACAGTGAGAAACTATTTTAGTGAGCAGGGTTAGTGTTCATCAGAAAAATAGAGGCTACTATTGACAATCATGAGGATTATAACATGAGAGTACTATGTACAAATTGAAACCACTAACCCTTTGGTTTCGAGAAAGCAGAAGGCTTGGGATCTGACTTGCTAAGTGCTCCAGATGAATTTGAGACTTTTTTATGTATAATGAGGAGACCATACCAGTTGAATGGTTTTATAAATATTTGAGGAGACCTCTCGAGGTGAAGCAGGGACTGAGACTTTCAATCAGGTCAATGCTACTTGATAGTTTAAATACTGAAGAGAAGTTCACTTGATTTTATTGAGAGAAGAAATTTATTCCATGATTCACCTTTGCGTTTGAGGATTTCCATTGATCTGAAACTCGAGAACCATAATTAGCAAGTGTTATAGGAAGTGAATAGTTGAGAAATGAGACGAATAGATTAAGATAATGAGATGTACATGAGAATATAATGAATCAGTATTTATTACCAGAGAGAATGTTCATTCTTGGAGCAAGTAATCACTTCCATGTGAGGAGTCTAGAGATATCTGAAAAATCTGAGAACTGCAAAAAAATACCAAAATATACAACTTTCAGGAGTCAAATACATTAGTTCAACGTAATAGAAATCCTATAAGAATAGAGTGATAGAGGATTACCAATATTTTTATAGATTTTCATGATTCACTTTATGAAAAGCAGGAAAATAACATGGAATATGCAACAATTAAGGATGTTGAGAATTCACCTACTTTTTTGAGGTTTCTATATTTATAGTTACTACAAGAAATGAACAGGATGATAAGTAGTAAGCGAGGTGACTTTTAAAAAATTTTAATTTACAAGATCTGCCTAAGAGGAGGTCTATTCACAGGCAGAGCTGGATTACGAAAGAGGACGATTAAATGATTCAATTAATGAACATGAGTTAATCTGTCCGCTGATCAATAATAGAGAAGACTAATTTAACGCGAGCAGTCAGTCAGCTGACCATAAAGCTGTACAGAGTGGAGTAGGCGTGGCGCTGCGATAATACCATAGGCGTAGCTGCGGATGAGGTCTGAGGGGTACAATGCTCAATTGTAAACAAATATTTAGAGTCTTAATAGTGCTAATTGGTGCCGAGATGATTTGATTTGACACAAATATTTTTGATTTTTGAAATACCTGAATTCATTACCAAGAACAATGACGTGTAACCGAGAAATTTCAAATGATAATTTCAACAGTTATGACAATCAACAAGAATATTTACTATTCGATAGATGAGAAATCAAAGCGAGAAAGGCTCATTCCGAAAAGAAGTTAATTTCGAAATATTAGAACAGACGGTAGTATTGTAGGGCTGGTTATTTTCCTCTGAATAAAATGAAGTTGTGGATACATATATCGAATTATAATTAATATTCACTGGATCCTGAAAAAAAATTATCAAAACACAGTACAACACACTTAGATGACGTAACTTCATTCTTCAATTTGTGTCATTGATATCGGAACAATCAGGCAACAAGCAATGTCCGGTTTGGTCGGATTTCGTTGACAATATTTTTTTGTTCGGATTTTTCTGTTGATTCATCTATACTCGGATAACCTGTTTTGTTGGTTAACAATTTTGCCATTGTTATTTATCATCATTTCCAATATGGATTTCTCATGATATGTTTGAATTTGGACGAAGTCTGTTCATGTGTAATGTTTTTGTCGAAGTACATTTCATATTCGTTTTTTTTCAATTTTTTCTGATATGTCAGTGATTTTTATGGATATGTGTGGGCACTACGCGATTGTACATAAAACCGGCTCAAAAGTACCAGCAATGTCGCAAAAACCACGATGAATTCGAATCGTCACAAGCACCGTGAAACGAGATTATCATATTTCGAGGCATGAAAATATTTCATTTTATGCTGTACACGCTTGATATAATATATAAGCATCTGACACAACCAGTTACCCCAATCGAAAATTCAAACATGTTCAGCCTAAAACAACAAACGTTATTTACACAAAGTTAACGAGCACATCCTTTGCCAGATTTCTTTTCATTATCCGTCATGTATATAAATCCAGCTTCATTTGTCACGGGTGTTTTATTAGTAAACGGAAATGCTTAACTTATGGATAGGTAGCACCGAGGTGGTTTCGGATATACCACATTTATGGGCTCTTCTTCACCGAAATACAGGCTGTCTTACTTCATTTAATTTGTTTTTCTCCTTATAGCTACAGACTATTACAGTTTAAATTTTTGAGATATTCTTTGGTCAGTTATCCTAACTGCAAACATTTTTCACTTGAAAGTGAAGTTTTTGAGAACGAGAAGGAGTTGTTTGGATCATTTCTGATAGATTTGATTCTGTAATCTGGTTTCTGATACTCAACCGTTTTTTTGATGATGAAAGAGATGATACTGATGATGAAGAACCATCTGTTGACTCAGAAACTGCTGAACTCGAGGACTGCAGAACATTTGTACTCTCCTCACTACCAAATAATTTGCTAGACATTTCGATTTTTTGGTTGACCGAATCATTGACATAACTCATCGCAATTTCGGTGCTCTTCCACCCTCCTGCAAGCTTTAGTGCTAAAATATCTCCAACCGAATCCTCCAGGTCTGCGAGAAGAGTAACCTCTGGGTCTTTCAAACCTAAATATTTCGCTATTTGCTTTGGGACACCACCAATAGTGTGCTGGCCAGCATTAGGGGAAATGCACTTTTCATGTCGGTATGTCAAAAAAAATATCAGGCTGTCTGTTCCAGGAGACCGAAGATTTACATATTTTCTGTATAACATGCAAGGCTTGGAGCAGCAGCCATCATCGGTCATGGTGAATCTTCTTGTTGTCAAATTTTCTGTTTGCCGCAATGTCACAATAACGTATTTTTCCATATCTTCTACATCATTCATGTTTAAGGAGAGAATTTCGTCACATCAGCAACATCCAAAAATCCCAAATATTGTTACAATTTTTGCTGAGAACCCTGGTCATCAGAAGCATGTAACAGAAATTGTTGAGCCTCTTCTTTACTTAATACCTTGCCGTTTTTTGGAGTATAACGCTCATTTATTTGTTTCAGAAACGCTATAACCTTTTGAAATCTACATATGACAACTAAACGTCATATTTTTCAATAAATTCTTTAAGAAAAAAAACCTGCGAACAGGGGCATTTTCTTCCATTTCCAAGCAGCTTTTCAGCATAGACCATCTTTTCCATAAAGTATTAGGGCTGAATCTAGCTGATAGTTGATTCCAGTAGACCAACAAAACATCTTCAGTTACTCCAATTACACTATTTTTGGTTTGCCACTTTTTGAAGTCGTCGTATTCTCGCTCGTACTTTGAAGCTGATTTTGCAGGTAATAAATTTGATGCTACACTGCTGGCTGCCTCAATAATTTCTTTTGGTACATTCATTTTCGCTATCGCCAAAACAAATGTAAGGAAGAGTAAACAGACATGTTCATGGCAACGCTTCCATAGCTTACGACCTTTTTACAAATGAGAAACAAATAAAATATGAAACAATGCACGCAAGGTAACGGGTTTTACTGGCTCGTCAGTTATATCCTCCATTCGCCAGTAAAAACCCTCTTAGTCCCAATACACACACCGGTTTTTCGTCGACCGGTTTCATGCCGGTGGTCCAAATCGAACGCTGATTGGTGCCGGCGTGAATGCAAGGTCCCATTCACCAATCAGCATGCAATTTGAATGATCGGCACGAAACCGGCCGACCAGAAAGCGGTGTATGTATTGAGACTTACTTTGCTAGTAATGTTATATACTATTGCTATTGACGTAATCTATGTTTCATGAATGGATTGGCGCAATGGAAATTTGATTCTGTCATCTGTCAAGATTAGTGACAACCCAATTCCGAAAAATCTGACTTTCTGTCAATGCGGGAGAGTTTGGAAGTTGAGTGTCGACATGATGAACGATGCCATTGATGAAATCAGTTTCATTCATCTGAATTCGGGCATGTTTTTTGCGTTCGTTTAAACGGAACGATTTCTTCACGGTAGAGCACAAATCAATCGGGAAATATTTCAACCGTGGTAACGAGGGGATGATCACAGAAACACAGATTGAAAACCCCGTTTCGTTATTGAAACTTTCCGAGGCGCATTTAACGAATCCAGGTTATTTGGGGTTCGAGCGAATATCAAAATGACATCGGATTGCTCCGCAGAAAAAGTTTTTGATGTCAAATTAGAAGCGCACCCGAAACTGAAACAAGATCTCAGCTTGTTATTGAGACAGTCACGTCGAAAATCTTATTTCTTCGAGCAAACTTTCTTGATACTCTCGATTATAATCCTCCATATGAAAGTTTAATGTCATGAAAAGTTTTTCCAGTTTCGAGTTGGAGAAGGACTCGATAATTGGTTATAGAGTACCTATATTAATATATAAAACTAAGTCGGTCATATTGTTGGTTACATCATTCATAACTCAAGATTGGATGAAATATTTTTTGTTGGAATATTTTACGGCGGGGTTAACACAAAATATCATGAAACCCTAATTATTTTAATAAAATCGAAAAAATAGGAAATAATTTTTTTTCTTACGAATAACGCCAGTTTGTGTTGCTTCGGTTAATAGCGTTTTCTTGAAAATTTTATATTTGATATTAATTCGGTGAACTACATTTCCTAATAAGTGTTATTACATCTATATTTCTTCCGAACATTACAGAAAATTTCATGATATGAAATCCGCATTCTACTATTATCGGCAATGTAAACAATTAATGTGTATTTTGAGTTGCCTATACGTGACGATTCACAATCGACACTCTGCCCTTTTCATTCTCGCATTCTCGGAAAAAAAACCTGAAAATGTTGTTCATCACAAGGTATTACAATGAAGGAATTGTAAAATATGAAAAAAAAGTTACCTCTTTACTTCTTGAATACATGGTGTTTATATTTTACTCATTGATAGCTATCTCAGTTGATATCGGCAGTGCAAAAACGTTTTAATAGGCAAATTCGAAGTATTTTTCATGGGCATTCAGAATCCAGTACTAAGAATTTCATGAAAGCATCGAAAACTTGAAAGTTTGTTGTGAACTATTGTTTTTCAAATGGTTCATCCTGTATTTTATTTTTATAATCGATGCAGCTCTTTCTTCTGATTTCAAATATATATACCTTATTGAGGTTAATTTCAGCAGTGTTTGAAAAATATAGATTTTATCGTCTCAATCTAAGGCAGCTGTATAACGCCACTAGAGAATGCTGTGATTCCTTTATATCGAAGTTCTATTCTATGGCCCCCTGACAGTCCCTACTTAACCTCCTTGGACACTTTTTTATGAGGATATTTGAAATATAAAGAGATCCCTCTGCAAAATATTGAAGAGATAAATTCCAGCATAGAGGAAAAAATAATTGAAAACCTTGATATATTCCATTAATAGTAAGGAAAACCCTTAGATATAAATGAAAAGATATCGATTGTGGGTGCATTTGAACACCTCATTCAACTTTCAGTTTATAAGTATATAAGTAAAATAAGTACCAGTTGTTTTTTTTTAACCACGGTACCTTTGATATAAAGAAATCGCATCGTTATCGTGTGGCATTCAACAACTGCCTTAGATTCAGAAAAACTATCCATATTTTTCAAAAACTGCCGAAATTAAACTCAATAAGATATATATTTTTGAAATCAGAAGAAAGAGCTCTATCGATTAGGCGCAACAAAGTACGCCGAGTCAACTAGCTTATCTAATTGGCAATTGCCACAATTGGTCCTTTAGTTTCTGCGATAGGAAATGATTCAAAACCCTCTTGGCCAACATTCAAAAAAATAACAGCTTCCAGACGACATCGTTTGGCGCAACACATATTGTACAGGGCAAGTTCATGTCCACTTTCAAGGTATTATACCAAAGTAGTTTTTCATAATATCAAAGTTGCTGTTTCATTTATCGATTGAGGCAGAACGAAGTCTGCCTAGTCAGCTAGTATTAGATATTATTTTCAATGGTACATTTTCAGTGGTACAAGTAACACTATTTTTGCAACCATAAAAATGAATTTCTCTATTTTATTATAGTAATGCGTTCATTATAGTGCTAAAGGTAGTGCTGCAATGAATCCATTACAGCATTGTTTTTAGTTATATTTTTCGTTTTGTGGTTGTTAGTACTGAACCCCGATCCTATCAAATTAAAATCGAATCAATTTGAATTAAATAAAATATCAAATTTCGTAGGTCACTAAAACTACCAAGATACAAAAGTCGCCTAACTGATTTTCATCTGAAGTTTGAGAATATATCACAAATATTGACTGAAATAGTTAAAATAGAAGACAATTCCAACATCAATTTCGCATAAGTGTTGGAATAGGAGCCCATTCTGCAACCCCATATGAATTTCCAGTATCGTATGAATTTTCAAATCAAATTCCTTAATCTGTCAAATTTCGAAAGTCACACTAACTGCCAAGCCACAATGTGAAAGTCATCAGGATGTATCACAGTCTTCCTCTATTGACGACTGTGAATGTTTTATATGAATTTTAATTTGAATTCAGAGAGTATTTAATGTACTTGACAAAAAAACATATTGTCCCAAACCTGAATTATGAATATTTTTCTTCAGGATCCCACCATGAGACTTTGTGCTAATTTGCAGTGCATACATTGAAGAAATCATTCAAAAATATCCATGAATAGTAATCAATTGTACCTGAGGCATGAAAGAATGTATCGGATGAGAAAAAATTGGGCATTTTCATAAAACCTCAAATATCTGGAAAACTGTGGGACTTTGATATAAACATCAGGGATCACATTCTTATCCCTCCGTTTTTGGTTGATGTGGTCTTTTCGGGTCACCCCATATGTACTGATATTCAATTGAAATTTTTCAATAACGTGATAATAAAGAAAACGATTCAGGTAACGATATGGCAAATAAAACTTTTATTCGAAAAAGGAGGAGAAGACAACAGAACAAAGACGAGAATCAAATGAAAGCTTCTCGAATCGTAATGGTATTTTCTTCAGACAAACAATTCCAAATAACGGAAACGATCTTCCAGTTTTCTTTTTAATGGAGATTATATTTATTGACTCATTTTACGACTGGAACGGCTGCCAATTATTCTGACCTATATTTCATCGTTTCCGGGATCTCCTGATCATTTATATTGCATTTATAGAGTTTCAACGGCCTCTATCAGTTATAATTCTTCCGAAAAGACGTCAGACGGAGGAAGTTAGAGCTATTGATCACATAAGGTGAACTTGGCGCACAGCCGAAACACAACTACCTAGTCAAATATTCTTTGAGTAATAATTAACTCCTTCTTGAAGGATTATTGATAAAATCGAGGCACTGCTGCATCAAGTTTGCTTAAAGTTTGTCGCCTACGTTCTAAAGCTAGGCTCAGTGAATTTTTTCCAGTTTGTGAAGTATAAAGCTGGGGTTTGGTTCGAATTTCACTTCTAATGTCGAAGTTCGTAATTTTCATAGCACCATCCGAGTATGTTAAAATTTATTTTTAATCCCTGGGTTTTGTTTCCATGTAAAACACTAATAAAATTAATAATAATGATTGCTGTTCATTGGCAATCGCCGAAGTCTGTCAGTCTGAATATATGTGTCATCGGAAAAATAACGTCGTTATTTATTGTACAGGGTGGCCAGATTTTGATGATTTAGTTCTGTTTCTTCTAAATGAAAGAGATATAGAAAAAACGAATCATCATGGCATGTTTTTTTTTTCGAGTAGATGAATAGCTGAATACCTTGAATCGCGAGGGTTTCTTATTTTAGTGATACAGGGTGATTTCATGAATAAGCCAATTAATATAAATTACTCGAACTTCATCAGAGTAATGTAGATTGAAATGAAAACATCTTCGGAGCAGTTTCTATTGTGCTTTTCATCAGTCTGACTATATGTTTCAGTGGGAAAATAACGTCGTTATTTATTGTACAGGGTGGTCAGATTTTGATGAATCAGTTTTGTATCTTCTGAATTAAAAGAGATATAGAAAAGACGAATCCCCATGGTATGTTTTCTTTTCTCTTCGAGAAGATGAATAGCTACCTCAAGTCGCGAGGATTCCTTCTTTTAGTGATGCAGGACGATTTCATGATTATGCCAATTAATATAATTTGCTTCAACTTCATCAGGGTAATGTGGCTTGAAATAAAAACATCTTTGGAGCAGTTTCTATTGTGCTTTTTATCTTTGCCACACTCGACGCTGTATTAAATTTCAGAGAAATTAAAGAACAAACTATAGTTAGTAGGCTATGCTTTTTTTTCAATAAACACTCTCAAAAATATATTTCCGACTTTATACATCGAAAATAACGAAAAAAGAAGTTTCTTGTGACGAGAAAAAAAATTGACATTTTATACTTCTTGACAGCAAAGACTATAGAGTTAGAAAGATAGGAAAATCCCTTATATCTGTGGTACTAAAATCCTACCACGATTTTTGGCTATGTTCTCACTTTTGACACCTAGAGGGCGCTGCAAACATTATTCAGTACAGAAAACTATTTTAATAGGACCAAAATTTGAATTAGGTATACATAAATTTTCAATATTCTTTGTCCAGCTTTTAGAGAAATATCCTGATCGACAAAATAAAAGCGGGACTCCGCTATTTGATCTGGATGATATTTTCCATCTACACATTGTATTGAATCAAATGAAATACGCTTCTGGATTCTTTATACTCGTATTTTTATTTGAAATAATTGTGCAAAATCATCCTCAATGAAATAATTATGAAATTGAGAACATTTCAAGATTGTGTTCACATATTGGAGAATCATTTTAACAATTTCAAGAACTCGTTCCTTCAGTGAACTTTCGATAAATCGAACATCGAACTGTTGTTATGGACTTGATTCATACATATCTTATCAAGTGCACTTTCATCACAATGAATGAGTTTTGAGGTTTTAATAGATGAGTCGAACTGCTGGAAGGGTGGTCAAGTCAAGAGAACCTCCACCTCTATAAGTCGTTCTTCTGACCATCATTGCCTCTATGAATGGAACTTGATCTAATGAATGAGACCTAAGAAGATTCGATTTGTAAACAGAGCACCACACGTGATGAATATCGTACGATTTTTCCACCTCTCTTCGTTTCTGAGTGATGATGATTTCGTGTTTACCTGAGTTTTTCTCTCAATGAAGTAAAGTCTCACTTCAACAACTCGAATGTTTGGTAAGCCGAACAATAGATAAGTCGAACAGTGTTTTTGGTGCCTAGGAGTTCTACTTGACAGGAGTCCACTGTATATTAATTACAGAATTTTGAACAACAATAAAAAAAAATATCAGAGGTGTACAACAAGACCTGTATGTCAGCCCAAGAATAGCTCTTTTTACGTTATCCAGAACAATATTTTTTTCCCCGAAAACTAGAGTCATTTGACAGCACTGGAAATGAAAAGCAATGAACAAGACAGTTACATGATACGAGTTTCTGAACATTTCTATTCTCTTTGGAATAAAAAGAATGCACATTTAGGATGATTCTTTCAATTATTTCTGCAATTAATCAACATGCATTTTGAATGTCAGTCAGTTTTTAACAAAAAAATTATAACATAAAAACACACAAGCAAAGATTATAGAGAGAGCTAGGTGCTACTCCTGCAGATTTTGAGTTATTTCAGTGGAAAATACTCGTATACGAGAAAAACAATCATTCATCAAAAATTTTTATTCAACTATTTCTCTCAAAATTGACAACAGCCTTTTGTAGATCTCTATGTCATTATGCCAAATTTGCCCTTATAAAATATTCAAACCAGAACCCGTTCAGTTTTGAAACTACAGATGTCACTCACATCAGTGTAGTCGCTTCGTTTCCCATCTTTATACTCTATAATCTTTGGTTGACAGGTCATAAAATACTATGTTTGTATGTATGTATTCTGGGCTTAATAATATGCAATGTACAGTTAGTACATAATATAACCAAAAAACAGCTTGATGCTGTATACCCAGTTCTCGTTTCTCTTCATCAAGCCTCTCAATCTTTTGTATTTCTCTCAACTGCTCCCCTACTTCATTTTCAATCTCTAATTTTCCAAATATTGATTCCCTGTTGCTTGATATTCCCTGTATATTTCAAGTAATTATTCTCATACTTAGTCCATTTACTCGTTCATTGTTGTATAAGTACTGAAATTTCGATAGCATCAGTAAAAAGTACTGAAAATGTGTGTGCAATACTGCAGAATATATAGCCAATTGTAGTAAGTTGGTTGAATCCCACAATCACCTTGTAGCATGGAAACTAGACATCATAACGAATTTCGGGATTCAGACAATTATGTTTCTCTGAAAAAGAAAACATGACATTTTATTACTATTTTTATATATATATTTTTTTTTTTGATTCAGGAGATGTAGTAAATCATCGAAATCTGACTACTGTGTACGTTTGAAAAAAAGTTATGCTTACAACCTCGGACAACCATATTTTTGTAGTACAGTTTAGCCCTTTAATGGTTGGGCAAAATGGGTGATACCTAAATTACAACATTTTAACCGGAAGAGATGAAGAAAAATGAATAATTAATTACGGTCGTATTTCTCAAGAAAACGGATTATAGCATCTACTGCATTCCTAAAACTTCTATTGTTCCTGTCTTATAGGCCAAAATTCAATATTAGCGATTTCAACTCTGTTCATTCTATCCTTTCCTTTCGTGCTGAAATGTTGAAATGAAAACATTATAAAGACACTCATTTCTAAGCAATCAAGTAGTTTATTATGTCTTTGCCGAAGAGGTATTTTTGCTGAGGTATAACTATAACAAGAAGCTGTGTTTTTTGTTTTTTTCTTTTAAACGTTTTCAACTTTCTAGTCAAGAAGTACCAGAAACAACTCAAATCAAACAATTTGGTAAACCATGTACGGGTATACCAAATTGCTTGATTTTGACCTTTTTAGGTACTTCTAGACTTGATAAGTAAAACTTCGTAAGGTGTGCTGGGCTCCAATTTTGTGGAAACACCTTAGTGAAATTCGTTTCACGATACCCTCATTTTTTTTTTTTAATTTCGATTTCGAAAATGTGTCATAACTTTTTCATTCACGAAAATTCCTGAAAACGATTAAAACTTTCTAGAAGCGCTGTTTTCCAAAATAAAGTTTTTTTCTCATGGAAAAAACACTTTTTTCATATTGAATACGAACGCTCTTTTTTTCATTTTATTTCATAAAAAAATTGAGATAAAAAAAATTGAAAAAATGTCTTATTCCTAGTGAAAAAGTGCTTTCAGATATTTTCGAAAATGAAAAAGTTCTGGCACATCTTCTGAATCGAAAAAATTTCAGAATGTTGTTATATCTTGTGAACAAATATCGTGAAACGGTTTTCACTATTGAAGTTTCACGAAAATCGAGCCCAGTACTCCTTTCAACGTTTTAACCTATCTAGTCTAGAAGTACCAGAAACAGCAATTTGGGATACCCTGTACATCCTCTACCTATTATATTTGAGAGTGGGATTGAACGTCACCATAAATAAATAAATACCTTAATAGTAAATGACTCAACAATTGAATTGAAATCTGTTGCTCCTGTCATCAACAATATCATAACTCTCCTGTTACGTAGATAAACATCACTCTCATTGTTTCAGTATTTAACGATTCACAGAGTGAATAAACATTGTCAGATTTGTCGCTATATGGCGATTGAAATTATTTTCAAGTATCAAAATAGAATAGAATGACATAGACGCACCAAGCGGATAAATGGACCCCATTTTCGAATTCCAAATAGACTGATTCACGTTATGACAGAATAAATGAACATCATGATTTAGAATTGATCGTATTTCTGAATGGTGCACTTCGCTTCATCCTTTGAAAGTCGACTCGAATATGTAAACAATTCGAAATCCATCGAAATAATGTGATTTCCCATTTTCGAATATAATACAAAATAATAATATTCCTTCAGGAGTTCGAAATTTGAAAACGAGATAAATGGTAAGTTTATTTCCCCAAAACTTCAGAAGAACTGTCATGAGGGAAAATGCATAGAAAAAACGACCTTTCACAAAACAATAAATGAAGGACTCACATTTGACAAATATGCAGATCTGGAATAAAATCATGGAAACATGTATATTTCAATATATTTGAATGAGCTCCAAGTTCAGTAGAAGAGTGAAATAATCGAAATCTCATTGCGATTCGATAATAAATAGAGGACTGGACTGTTGGAATGGCAAATCTCAGCAGGTGCCGCTAGTTTAAATTTAAAGTCCACACAATAGTCGTATTCGAATGAGAGCTGCGATAGCTAGATTGTTTGGGAGTAAATTAGATTCGCTTGAAACAAAATGTTCACTGTTAAAGAGATTATATAAGGGTAGGCCGATACCTCCACGTTCGGCTATCTCCAAAATAATCGAAAAATGTTGAGCACCTTGCTCTAGCAGACAAATCGTTGAACAAGTCGATTTGGACGCTAGAACTGGTCGTAATATTTTGAAAAGAAATGGTAACAGATGTGCGAACCCCTCAAGAAATTCTTCCAGAAAACAATTTCAAAAGAATGGAATTTTCGAACAGTCTAGCTTACTCATCTCCCGTTCGGATGCGACTAACGACTAATGACTGGAAAAGTCGTAACGACACAAAATGGCGACTGGATCAAAATAAACTCTTGTTCACAACCATTCCTATGTAATTTGCCATAACAGACGAGAGGCTCTCAGTAAAATCGAAATTTGATATTCTTTTCCGTATATTGTAGAAAAGGTGCAAGTCAAAAAATTGTGGATTTTCATTTATATAGAAGTATTTTTATTCGTGTAAGGGTAAGTTAACTCCCATCTTCTCCTAGTTCATGTGATGATTGTGATTTATAAGTTTTGTCAACAAAACAGATAGAAAAAGTTGATCTTCTGTTTTTGAGATCATCTGCAATAAATATTACAGATAAAATCATCTAGACTCAGATATTAGTTGAATAATAGGTTTAACATTTCAGAAATGATGTCTGTGGTATCTCTATAAGATATTTTCGATAAAGTTCAAAGAAATTTCTAGGAGGGCGAAAATGACCACATACCTACGATGGCCCTGAAATGTTTGAAAGGTAATGTATTTGGTTCAATAAAAAGCTGGAACTATAATGTTGGAGTAAGTTTAACCATACTATGCGAGTAAAAAATTTTTCAAACATTACAAATTCATTTCTTTCTAGCTGGAAAGATTCTTAGTTCCGGTTGTGAATGCCTGAGAGGATATCTATCTCCGCATGGCTGCTATACTGAATTCATCGAAACGAAAATATGGGCAAAACTGATTCAATCCTCCAGAGAATTAGCCTTATACCTCTGATGACAAATATTTTATCAATTCCATCATGTGATTTTTGAGAACTCGTCTTACGACCTTTTTACATATCTGATCGAAACATATTTGTTTGAATATCGTCTTATATTGATCTTCTCTTTATTGAAAATATATATTCTATCTCTTTTCCATAAGATCAACATCACAATGTCCCTCCTTTTTTAATTGATCGAAAATTTTAATTATTTAAGCCATTCGACTCTCAGTCGATATACGACAATATAGCCTGTCCATTTAACACAAATAAAAACGTTGAATTCATTGCTTGACTTTTTATTTCATTTCATGAACCATATAACTTTTTTAATTAATTAATTAAATATTTTACAAATTAATTTTTCTATTGTTTATTCAGTTTTAGGTAGGATCAAATTGCCAAGCCATTGAAAGTGTTTAGCAGTAAGTACACCAGTATACCTGAATATAATAAAAAAGATGGGTGTCATTGTTTATATGTTCAATTGAAAAGGTGGTTTGCCAATATTTCAAATTTTTTTTCATTTCTTTATTTTCTTGTAAGTGAAAATAATTCTCGGCTGAACAAATATGTCTCTCATTCTCCAGCATCAATTTTCAACAGTAGAAAGAAGGAGTTTCGGAATGAAGAGATCTCAATTTACTGATTCTATATTTTTTTCTTCTTAACCATACGTCTGAAAATAAATCTTCCACTTATATTGCTCTTGAAAATGCTTGATTCATTTTCACTTCTTACTTTTTACGAAGTAGCAACTTCGGAATCTCTTTTGTTCTTTTCAGGTTAACGATCTGCTCTTAAAAAAAAGAATTATTCATCAATAACTGATCCATACTGGAAATGAAATTTATATAATTAAGAATAGAAGATGAGAAATGGCCAGTAAGACAATAAGTGAGAAATACATGTAATGTATCAAAATAATAAAAATAATAATTAATAAAAGTGAGAAATATTGCACTCTGGTTTACCTGCAAGCTTCACTTCATTCAGTGAAGATTTTTCTTCTTCAGGAAATGTAAAAAAAAACAAAAACTGGTCTTGTAGCATTGTGAGAACAATTCGCAGTAAAACAGTTCATCTTTTTCAACTCAACACAACACGGCTTCATAAATGAAAATCATGTGTTTTTTGCCTTTCACCTCTCCTACAACTCTGTTTTTCCAAATTTCGCAATTTCGTTCCTTAAATATACCCACAAGAATATCAAATCTCGACTTCCATGGCGAATTACTTAGGAACGGATGTTAACAAAGGTTTGTTTTGTTTCAGTCGCCATCTTGTGACGTCACACTTTCTTAGTCCATTGCAACGCTCAGCACAAGAAGGGATTTCCCACTCCTGCCAAGATTTTCCATTCCAACAGTCCAGTCCCCTATTTGTTATCGAATCGCAATGAGTCTTCGATTATTCAATAATCGTGATAAATAATTATTTAGATCATGTCTGTTACATAAATTATTGAATCGTAAAGAATACTCCCTTTACCGATATTCTTTTCATTTTATTTTTGAAGGCTGCACTAGATAGTGATTCAATGTGCTCTGGTAAACAGTTGGACATTTGCAATATCATATTATACGTTATTTTTTCCTATTCCTTTTTGTTATTTTGAATTAATTGAATATTTCAATGAATTTCGTTTAGTCATTTTTGCATTGGAAAATATCGATTGGCAGTACTATATATATATCCTGTCTCATAAATTTGGAGAGATGATAAATAAATCTGTGGCAGGAAACCAAAATACAGTTCGGATAACTTATAATTTTAATTATAAATGTAGTTAACAATAATTCAAACAACGTAATTCGTCGATTTTCAATTCCAGAAGCAATTTATCGTATTTCTTTTTGAATATTATATTTCTCACCCCAACGACCCTCAACTCTCTACTTAATTTTTTGAAATGGAAATATAATAAGAATTGTGATACAATGAATGAAAGGTAGTTTATGCAACTATCTAGCGATGTACCTGAAAAGAAGAATTTTTCGTGCTTTTTTTATTGAGTAATTAGGAAATAATTCACAATTTGTGATTGGAGCGTGATGCAATTATTGTTCTTTTACTAATTATTATAACTGAGGGAAATTCACGAATCTATGGAATTGCAATTTGAAACCACTCATGACTTTTTGATGAACATATAGATAGATAAATCTTATTTATTTCAAGTTTCATATAAGAAGAATCACATAAAATATGAAATGACGTCAAAAATAGAAACTTATTATTCAATACAATTAGTCAGAACCGAAATAATCGTCAAGACTCTAAGGTTTAAGTTGTATTTTTCATTTTTAAATTTCTCCCTCTCTACTATTTTTTCCTCAGATAGGAGTTCATGAAGAAGAGAAAGAAATTTATACCGCCTAATGAACTGATTACATCACTAAGGTACCTATATATAGTCCGTTTCAAAATGATTGTCATCAGAGCAAGCCATGGAATTCCAGCCGGGGCTTTATTTCTAGTTACAAAAAGTTACTAAAAATTTCTCTGTGTTCATCATAGATTGAAAAATATCAATATAACCTATAAAATGATTGAATATATTTTCAAGGCAAATAAATTTGAAGAATTTTTTTGAAATTATTTTTCATCATTGTTGTATTGAAAAATCTTCAATTGCAAAAGAGAAACAGGCTGAGATAGATGATGACTAAAATGTACACACCCACACAATTTCGCTGTAGATCAAGCATGGGAATTGGAAATTCAGAATTGATAATGAAACTAGCGTGGAATGCTTCGATATGAAATCTTGCTGGATTTCGAGGAACTCCAATGTAGAGATATCACGTATAAAATAATTCAGACTTCATCCAAGATAACTGAAAGTTCGTTCTCTATGAAGACCCTTCAGCAATCTTTGCATTCTTGATATGACTATCGAAAATTCAGCACTGTGTTATTTTTTCTGAGTATTGTGGAACAAAAAGTATAAAGCTGACCTGACTTTACAATTTCATAACAAAGTTGTTGAAACAAATATAAAATATTTGTTGACAAATTGTGAATCATTTGAAGTGTGAAATGCTATAAAATGGATCACTCATTATTTGTATTTATTTATATGTTCTCTCCATTTCATGATTCATTAAATAATATACCAAATTGATCTTGATTAAAATTCAGTTACTTTTCAAGCAGTTAAAAAAAAATATACAAACTGATTAATTCATTGTTTTTGATTTTAGAAAAAATAACGTCGAATAATGTCTCTTTGAATCATGTGGAATAGATTTCCATCCACTGCTCACTCATGACTGCCTTCTCTTTTCTACAAAATTCATGTCTAGGTGAAAACTGAAAATTTGAGACTCGTTTATTCATCAGAGAACACCTTGAAAAAGTAAATGATTGATACCTGAATAACTAGCAAAATGCGATTAAGACTGGCAGAAATATCTGCTGAATTGTTGAAAAACTCGCAGTACCGACGATAAACTACTACACGTTCCCTTGTAGTTAGGCGAGGCGAGAGGTATCTTGATGAATTCCAGCCATTTTCAATTCGGTAATAATAATTCAAATCCAAAACTAATTTGTCGATTTAACCAAAAACATATGCATACAGAAATAAATTCGAAATATATTCAGCAGGTTAATTCAAACTATGAATTGTCAAAATTTAGTGTTTTCAATCAACACCAACCTAAATCCTAGAACTCAAAAGTTACTGATGGGATATTACCAACATATTTTCGAGATTCCACAGCCGCCCGAGATGCCAATCATTTTGAAACGGACTATATATATGATAAGCAATAAGCAATATCACATCAGTGGATTTTTCTCACCTTACTATTTCGATTCGGATTACATAGGTATATTCATAGGAAAACCTACATTTTGCATTCATTTTCCGTTTTTGTAGGTATTCTTTTATAACACCTGTGATTTGTGGTTCTCGATCCTAATGTTTCACTCCAGTTCACACAGAATGAAAACAATAATCCAGGAATAATTGGGTCAAATTATGACATAATTTCCCCTCATCAGAAATATTCCTCACAATGATAGATTTTTTTTCCAGAACTGTTTACCCTCGAAAGGAAAGGTAAATCTCATTAACAAATCAAATACAACATCGTATGTTCGAGTTATCAAAACCCCTTCATGACGTATATTCCTAATGCGATTACCAACATCGCACCGGTACGGATTTTCTGGCACGAGTTCGTACTTGTATTCTCGGTTGAGTAGATTTCCATAATGACGTTAGCAGCGAGAAGATTCGAATATTATAGAACAATTAATTCACAGGTGAGATGATCTGTGAAGTCGAGGATGATACCTTTATGAAACCGAAATATCTGATGAAATGTAACTTGGATACGCTCGGTATCTTTTGTTGAAGAGTCGGATGCTCGTTAATAATCTTGTGATTAACTGTCGAAAATAATATTTTTCTAAGAGCAAGTTTCATAATGAGTTTCAAAGTCCCTTTAATTTTAAGGTTTCTTTTAGTTCAACATCTTGGTTTCATAATACATTTCAGTTTCTTCAAGCCCAATCTATTTTTTTTAAGCTTATGTTTCTTCTTGAAGGTCCAATCTATTTTTTTTAAGCTTATGTATCCTTTACTTTTTGGATCAATCCAAAAAGTTCCTTCGAAATTTTGAAACTTCAAGATTCAAAAAATATTTGGATCTCAGTTAGAACCAACTACACCTCCTCACTGGCTTTCTCACAGGGCATTGTCGCCTCAGAAATCACTTGCTGAGAATGGGCGTATCGGACACTCACGTTCAAATGTATGTCTCTTTGTTTGAAAATTTCAAATTGTCCATCAGTTTATCCCTACTAATTTTAGAACCCCTATCTTACCAAATCTATGAACATCTATGTATATTCGACTAAACAAACTTGCCTTGATAAAGTCTAAATATAAAGACGAAACATCGGCTTAGTTTAAGTTGGTCGCTTCATTTCCATTGGTCCTATTCCCGTGAAACAGACTCTATCATTGAAAAAAATTCTCCTCCGTCTCTAAATTAGATTTGCCTCGATCATGACTAAATACTCAATTTTGCATTTCAGCAAAGATTTTCTATCTAACGTCCACTCTCTGCTAATTCAGCGTTCTGTGGCGTAAGAACTTGTTTGAGATCCGGATGTTTATTCTCGAACAAGTGGATTGGCCAATTATTAATTCTCATTTTTTTGGCCTTCAGTTTATACAAACTGATAAGGAAGTAAAGTATACTGCGCAAAAAATTAACGTACATTCTGAGAATCTCAATTTTGATGACAGTTAACTCTACATTGACTTTTCAACTTAGTTTTTATGTTCCCTCGGGAACTTTTTGAACGAAACAACATACATTAAATGAAAAAAAAAAAATCAGGATTTCACCGAATCCTATGTGAAAGAAGAGAAATTAACACATTTCAAAATAGTGAAATGCTGATAAGTCATTTAAAACTTGGTATTTCCACCCCTTGTGTTGATTACAGCTCGACTACGACGATTCATACTCAAAATAAGTGATCTTAAAATATTCTGATCTTATCCTTCCCAGCTTTTTCCGAGTTGGATACCTGAGTAATCAAGAGTAGCTGGATGATTTTCTGAACTTCTCAGCCTTCTATTGAGGTTGTCCCAAACCTGCTCAATCAGATTGGATCTGGACTTCTTGCTGGCCATTCTATTCGATAAACTTAAAACTCTTCAAGATACTTCCGAACGATGCGCTCACGATGGGGTCTGGCATTATAGTCCATAAAAATGAAATTTTCACCAATATGGGGCAAATGGCACTACATGCTCTTCAAGACTGTTCCTTATATACTTATCAGCATTCATAGCTCCATTATAAACGACCACTAGGGGCCGGTTTCCGAGGTCTTTTTAACGGTAGTTTATCTATTCGATAACTTTGACGGATGGATTAACTGGTGATTTCTGTTTCTGAACACCCCTGCTAAAGTTATCCATTCGATAAACTCAGTTTATTTTAACGGGGCGATTTTGGCAGTTTATTTATTCGATAACTAACTGGCGCATGGGCAAAGATGTAATGTTGGATTTCGAACCTCACTTTTGCTGCAAGTTTTGTTTTGAGATTACTCTGATTTGCGTGTTTTGGTTAACAAAAATGTATGTAAACATAATATATTGCTGTGGAATGATGAAATATATAGGAAGAATTATGATCTAGTTTCAAGTTGCAGCGATCATCAGATGAGACAATGCATCATGAACAATATTTCTGCAACCAGATTCGTAGATCGAAATGTTTACAGTTACAGATGATTAATTTGAAAATAGATACGAGTTCAACAAGCAAAAATCAATCAGTTCGTGATGAATATAAAACGTATCAGATTCATTATCGCAGGCAAAGTACAACAGAACTTATATCAAGACAAGAAATACATTAGTTGAAACAAAAGGCATTTGGTGTGTGGAAACTAAGTCAGAAGTTAGATTGTGTTATATTTACCAGCCAGAGCAGTGTCCACGATACAGCTTTGCAAAATACAGATTATCTAGGAACTTCAAGGTACATCTTCTGTAACAACGGATAATGAAATTCCTAGTTCGATCAAGGAAAATAATCTTCGGAGAACCACTTTTACCCAGTATTTCAGGTGAGTAATAGCTTGAATGTAATTAATATCAACATGTTATACAATTGATCATTTATTTTTGATTTGTTGACATATTTACTTTCGAAGTTTGAAATTCTGAGTTGTAACGTTGAAATTCTATTGTTTTTAATCGGAGCACAACATTTTGCAATTGCACTTCAATCTTTTTCAGTGATATGTTCAATTGCAATAACTCTTAAATTATTTTTTAATTAGAAGACCAATATTTTATTTTTCTAACTTCTTCCTCACAATTGAGTTTGACAATTTTATGAATAACTTTCTTTTTTTTCAGTTAGAGACATCTGCCTCTTGAAGCTGATTGGAATTGAGATAGCATAACCCGTACCTTCGATTGAGATAGCTCATTCACATTGTCAGCTTCTTCGATTATGGTCACACACCAGGTTCACATTGCTGCCCTTTGTTATCTACATCTTCAATTATAGTTGCTTCCTCAATGCACCCAAGATTCAAAATCTTACTGTGTAAAACTGGTGGCACAACTTGTACAACTTGGGCTTGAAGTTTCTGTTTACTCCCTTTTCTTTTACGTGTAATTTGAATTAGTAAAGATTTCTCACATTGAGCTTTTATATCTTATATTATTATTAAATTTGAAAATTTTCTCAATAAAATGTATTTCATTTACCTGTTACATAATAAGGGGACCTCTACATCATTGAACAAACATTCATATAAATATATATGTATAAACTTATATGAATAAGTGCTATCTCATTATTTAAAAAAAAATGCTATAGGTCAGAGGTGCCCAAACTTTTGACCTCTGAGATCTACTTGTGTCCAAACATATTCCTTGCGAGTGACTGTAAGGTAGAGTTTACGAGGGAGAAATAAAACATTTTAGCAGTAAATTAATAAATACTTTGAATTTAAATGTTAGAGATGAAACACTATGTTTTTGGGCGGATACTTTGCACTGCATTTTCTCATTAAGATAATAATACATTCAAAAATTGTTTCTTCTTGAGTTTATTTATCTCCGGGGGCTTCCTAAACATCTTTCACGGTTGACGAGTTGACCTCTTGGCCACCTCTGCTATTATAGGTGGTTACTCATCTGATCATCCCTCATGATCCTCTTCCCCCTTTTTCTAATTATCAATTATAGCATGTAGTTGCTTATTGTTTCTAGTTCTTAGGACCAATATCACAACTAGCATTAACCCGTCTAGTTATTTCCAACCATGCATCTGTCCTTTGATTCATCGTTGAGACTCCCCTTTTTTGTGCTCGATGATATTTGTGCACCCTTCGGCAAAATACAGAAAGCAACATTCTTTCACGCTCTATCGAATTCTCGCTACGTTTTAATACTTTCTAAATTGAAAAAACCTTTTTTTGCTCAAAAAAATTCATTAAACACTATCAAAACAGATATTATGTAAAAACTTGGTAATCTGTATAGAAAACTTCCTCAATATGAATTTCAGAAGTGGAGTAGGAGTGGAGTTTCGAATAATGTTTTCAAAATTTATCGTTAAAATATGAATTTGCACGTGGCGACATCTGTTAAACTAGAAACAAACTTGTGATCCAGTCGATAATCATCAGTTATCTATTCGATAGTTAACGGACGACAGAAAAATACTTCAGAAACGCAGTCAGGTTTAACGGGAGTTTATCGGTTGGTTAAAGTTATCGAATCGATAACTATTAGAAGGTTAACTGAAGGACCTCGGAAACCGGCCATAGGTCTGTGTGAGCAGTCAAAGATATTCCACCCCATATCATAATCGATCCTCCCCCGAAACCAGTAGTATTCAGGAAATTGCACTGAGCATATCTTTCGTGTGGACGTCTGTATACAAGGGAACGTCGATCACAATGGTAGAGGCAGAATCTAAACTCATCTGTGAAGAGAATTCTTTCCCTATCGGCCTCTTCCGAATTGATATGCTCTCTCGCAAAATCCTAACGCGCTTTTCGATGGGCTGTGTGCCTCTTGCTGCGATACGAGGCCTTAAATCACGTTCTCTGAGAAGATTTCATATTGTCTGTTTGCTAATTTGCACCCCATGAGTTTGCTCCAGCTGATTTTGAAGGAGGCGAGCTGTTTGCAAACCGTTGTCTCAGCGAAGAAACCCTCAATCAACGTTCTTGAATTGTTACCCGTGATCTACCCTGTCTTGATCTTCGGACATTTATACCTGTCTCCCTGAATCGCAGCAAAATTCTGGACACACGTGTATGGGAAACTCCAAACCTTTCTGATTAGAGCCCTTGTATTTTGAAACGCGCGTTTGGCTATCGCGCGTTTCCTAACGAATAATGTGTACATGGTCTAATTCTTGTGTATGTCTACCCTTCTTCTCGCAAAACTATACCGCTTGAGCACATTCCTCTTGGGTCAAATTGCGTGTTTCGCGTTGCATAGCGTGTGGAAAATCAATCGAAAGGAAAACTATTTATCACTAGAATTGATCGAGAACAACTGATTTTATAATGGAGCCAATACATTCAAAATCTGATAATATCATCTTTTTTATTCCTGCTGGGAAAAAACATGTGTATTGAAGTAAAACGTTGAATGTGGATAACATATGCATGCATAATTCTGATAAAAATAATTATAATTGAGCACACCTCCAGTTGTAGAATATATTTGGGATTTTCATAATGTTCGTAAATTGTTTTGTGCAGTCTATTTTTCTTCATGCAAATTCCAATTGCAACATTGTATTTGTTCTGAACCATTGAAGTTGGGAAATTGATAAATCCCGTGGTTTTCCACATTCGAATAACTTTTGAACGAGCCATTTGATCCATTTTTGTAGGGCATCTAATTGATTTTAAACAAAAAGTTTGTTACTGAAACGAGCCCTGCTATTATTATATTAATATTATTATATTTCAAAATTTGCATCCATGAATTAGTTTAGGCTTTGGCGGCCATCGTTTAATGTCATTTGATTTCTGTATCACCATCCGATTATGTTATCATAATCGGACAGCTCAATTCATCGAGCATAACTCCTGAAGATGTCAGACGCTAGATAAAAAAATTTCGAAGAATTCATATTTATCGAGCACTACGGACTCAAACTGATTGAGTGTGTTCTATGTACGCGACCTGAGAAAGTTTCTCATGCAACTAACCCTTTCTCCAGCATCATAATATTGAAAATTCCATCTTGCTTTGATGTTAGATATTGTGCATCATAAAACATTTCATGTTCTATGAAGAAGCATCTTAAGAACTCTCATTAACTTCAGATTAATTGGTTCATGCAACGTTTGCATTCATGTTATTATGACAGCGATATTAGACATTTAATTAGGTTTCATCCTATCTCCGTTAATCAATTATGTCAAGTGGGAGTCTACTGTTTTTTTTTCTAACAGAATAAGGCTCGACGCAACCTCACCATACGTTAATCCTGTGACTAATTGCCTCTGACATCAGCTGGATCCTCCTTTAACAGTGAAATATATCTTCTATTTGGAAGATGGAGAGGAATCACTCCCAGATAACGATAAAAACTGAATTACGCATCTGAGCATTCTGAACGAGTAGGAACGAGAGAAGAGTATGTACAAGGTGATTCATTTATCTTGGTAACCCCAATTTTCTCGGAAACGTCCGAAAATTTTTTCATTCTGTGAATGACGTTTTGAACAAGTCAATGTCGACTTGAGATGCGCATAAAAATCTGCAGAATAAATGAAGACGCCAGGCGTCGCTGCGATATCAAAAATTTTTTCTCCAGGGACACACCTTTGTCATTATGTCATTCGAAAGATAATTTCATTCTGAATTTTTTTTTAATACAATTTTCATCCATTTTTTCCTGTATTGTGGTAGTATGCCTTTATTTAGAGACATAGATGTGATTTTGTGATTTGAATTCAAGAAAGCTTGTTTTCTAGTCAATGTGCTTCTTCAAATGATATGAAATATATGGCTTCATCAAGAATTCGAAAAAAAATGGATTGAAACCAATGGATCCATCAGATATCGCCAGACCAAACGCTCATGAATTACTTTCTGGGGGGTCCCCTTGAATATATGGTATACCAAACTGATTCTAATAACTTGGACTATTTGAAAATGAAGATAAGAAACGCATGTGCCCAAGTAGACCCTTATACTTTGACCGAAGTAACTTATAATGAAATAGGGGAATGATATAACTTATGTATGGATTATAATGTCAGGTATATAAAACATATGATTCGAAATGTTTCGTTTGTTATTAAATAAAATGTTCATTGATACAAGATATAATATTTAATGAATATAATAATAGAAAAATAGTTACATAACCTCCGTCATTTTACGGAACATAATAAAATCTAGGTCATCTAGCCATTATGATCCATACACAAGTTATATCATCTCTTTATTTCATTATAAGTCACTTTGGGCAAAATATAAGGGTCCATTCATTTTCGAATTCTTAATCTCAATATCTCTCCACTATGGCAGCGTTGTGACATGGAGCACCATCTTGCCGTATCCACATATTTGATCTTATTTAAAGAGGCAGATTGTTTAGAAAACTAGCCTTCTTGAATTCAAGGCACGAAATCATATATATGTCTCCAAATCAAAGCATACTAATAAAATACAGAAAAAAATAAATGGAATAGAATCAACATAAAACACGCTGCAGATCGCTGACAGTAAGAAATGGACAAAAATTGTATTCGAAAAAAAAGTTCAAAATGAAATTATCTTTCGAATGACGTGATAAAAATGGTATGTCCCTGGAGATAAAATTTCTGATAGCGCCGCGACGCCTGGCGTCGTTATTTATTTCGCAGATTTCTATGCGCATCTCAAGTCGACATTGACTTGTTCAAAACGCCATTCACAGAATGACAAAATATTCGGGCGTTCTCGAGAAAATTGGAGTTACCAAGATAAATGAATCACCCTGTACACTGTTTCTCCAATTCTGGGAGAAAACATTTTGCAGAACTAAATCGTGCTGTGTCTGCATTATGTTTTAGTTAAACATCCTAGCACAAACAGAAACGAAGATAATGAGCAAAGTTCGAATCGCCGGAATTTAACTTTAAGTCTGAATCCGTTTCTAAAAAAGATGAGGTAATATTCCATTTATTTTCCTTTATCTCTCTCGGTTGAAAGATTGTAGTTCATGTATTACCCACGTGACAGATTGAAATGAGGTATAATTCAGTAGTTTGATATGATCATCGGTGAAAAACTGGATTTTACATTCGGAAAACGAGAGTCTTTCCTAATGAAGTTCTACAATGAAAGTTCGAGTGTTTATCTCGATTCTCTTGTGGACGGTGTTCGTGAATCAGCCTGTATATGATTGTCCAACGAATTTTACGAAAAACCTTTTCCCTTTGCGAATTCAACCTAACAAAGAAACGACCAGCGTGTGACATGTAAATTCAGAATCAACGTGTTGTGGAATATAGAGCCCTTTTGCATTACGCGGATTGCGCGGTTTACCGATGGAAGGAAGCCCTCGTAAAACGAGATTTATGTAACAAGAAGATCAAAGAGCCAACTCTAGCATTGAAAAGGCTCAATGAGAACGCGTTTTTTCGTAAACGTTCGAAAAATGTTCATGCCGTGTTGAATGAGGCTGTCATGACAACCAAATGAGAGCAGATTTAATCTAAAACCACTAAATCACTCGGGATACGGTTTTAGAAAAAAGAAGACCGAATATTAACATGGACGGGCCCAACGGGGTGGGGATAGGGGGCCGGATGAACGCCCCCCCAATGTTGAACGAAGTTGGCAGAATTTCAGAGCTGTTAGCAAAACTTCAAAGCAGTTGGAAAAAATTTCTAAGCAGTTTTAAAAAGTTTAAAGTAGTAGATAAAATTTCAAAGAGAATGAAATGCATCATTCCAAGACAGTTATGAAATACGAAGGAATCTGAATTGGAACAAACAATTTTGCAATCAGTACTTGACAATATCTCCGGCAATAAATATTATTTAACCCAAAATTTGTACAATCAAGTGTTTGAAGAGATGCGGCCTCAAGAAGTAGGTACCTAGTTGTAAATTTTTCAGTTACGTCGCATGAACCGTGTTTTAAAAAAACCATCTGGTATCATCATTAGGAACGCTCTTCGTACTTTGTGTTATAATTTTGCGAATAAACAATATGTGTAAGTAAATTCAAATAATGAAACGAAAAAGAATAAAAGTGAAGTTTGAGTCATATGGTGCCTGATGAAGAATTACAAACAAAAATAATGAACAGAAAATGCACAAAGGACAAGTGTGAAAGAGAAATGTGGTCAATGACTACACTAAATATCGGAAGGCAATTTGTTGTTTTTTTTTTTCAATTAAAACTGAAATTAGCTGCGAAACACAAATCTAATACAACAAAAATCATTCAAAACACTGAATATATCCTTAATTCCAAACACTCATTGCAATGAACGCTGCAAAGATTTCTTCAATATGATTGAGTTGGGGCAAAACCGGTTCCCTACTAAATTAGGAATCTAGTTCTTTTAAGAAGTATCTCGATTTCTGACACACACTTTGACACACATTTTCTGTTTCATTCCTTAGTTATGTTTCTTTTCTTCATTTCATGGACTCTGTAAGCAAAAAAGTCTCATTTTTTACCAAACGAAATATATTTTCTGAAAATTTTATTCTTATGATTCTGTGAAATGGACCCATGTTAGGTATGAGCAGTTTCAATATTATGAATCTCATCAAAGTGGTAAGTAATTAACTTTGATTTTTCATCCCCTCAATATTCAATCATATCCTTATTTCATGTAATCTGCTTTTTTTGTGAAAAATATCGTGTTTTATGATGCTTCAAATTGGGAAAAAGAACCAGAGTAGCAAAGTTTATGTTAATATCTACTTGTCTTGTCCCATTCACTTGTAGAGATTGTGTCGTCTGGATCAATAAATTCTATTCTAATTTATTTTGAGCTCTTAGATCGATGATATCGGATCATGCTGTGCTTTTACAGTTAACATTATGATTTTTATTGATGAAAAAGTATACCTAATAGTGTTCGAGTTGAGAGTTAGTATTAATAAATCAACTCATGAAGAAGTGTTCTTAAATGAAACGAATTTCTTTTGGGAATCTTTCAATCAATAAACTGAATGAGAAATAGGAACGAAAAATCAGCAAATAAATTAAAAATATTCACTAGCCATGCAATCAACAAATATTATAATTTTCGAATTATGGGATGTGAAAAATTAAAATAATATTATTTGTTTTCTCAATCTGAGGGTATGTTCAATTAGGGCCACCTGATGTCAAAAATGCAAAATTCGAAACAATTCTACCGATAAGTTCGAGATTTTTTTAACTATGCGGAATGTTCATTAAACACCCTGTATGGAGTTGTCAAAAAGAGATCTAGAACTTTCATTATGAATTATGTCTTTTTGGTTACTAAAACGTGAAAAACGTTGTGTCCACGTACAGGGTGTTTCAATATTCCCGGAAATAGAAAAAGTTTGGATCTCATAAATTCGGTTCTAGAAATATTGACCCAAGGCGATAGTAAAAAATGACAAAACTTCAAAATTTGAAATCATTCTATCCATCAGTTTAAGAGTTACTCAACTGTGAAATTACACTCATAGCATGAACATCACCCTGTATACCCCAAACGAAGGCACGTATACCATTAAAACCTCTTGATATGAGTCCATCCTGATGACATTGATTTTTGGTATCTGTTTGTCGCATTCCTTCCGGTACAGCCTGTATATCCTAGTGACTTTTGTATTATATCTTGACAGTTGGTGTGACAGACTGCGGAATTGACTTGTGTTGATAGGGATTCATCGATATGATCAGAAGTCGGAGTTGACAGTCACAACTTCTAACAATGTTATGAACTCATTATGATACAAAAATTGAGAAAGGATATTGGTATTTTTATTTGAAGAAAAATTCTCTTTTCAGACCGTTCTGTTTCAAAAAATTCTTTAAGCTATAGACAATATTGTGCTCTATTTCATTAATACACAGTGTGTACTCGTATTTCAGAAACATTAGGGCGAGATGATGGAAAACTTCGATTTAGAAACCGAAAAACTTTCAGTAAACAAGTTACAGCCATAATGAAATACTCTAAACTTAATTGTAATAAAAGCACCGAATTTGACATTGATTCCCCTGAAGACCATTATCATCAGATAACTTTATCTTCGGTTAACTCCCGAAAACTCAATTTAATGCAATCCTATCCTTCAACCGAGTTCTGCGAAGGTGAGCCATTGTTTGTGGCAACGGATTAAGTGCTGGAAAGTGGAAAATGTAATTATGCATCGATAATACCGACTCCCACCCCTCCTGCCTCCCACCGAACAAAAAAGATCCCCGATGTTTTGAATCCAAACTCGAGGTTGTAAAAGAGAGCAGGCTATATCAAATTTCCCCCGGAATGAATCTCATCGACAAAATGGGTTTCGGGGATTTGAAAACGACTTTGTCAATTGCGAATCTGACGCTTTTCACTCGCGGAAGAATGGGCCTCGCTCAACTGGTAGACTCCTTCGAAGCACATAAGAATTCCTTTACTCATAGTCTAAGATCCCAGGGCCGCCAGACGTTACTTATTTTTGAAGTAACGAATTTTATAGTATCGACAGTCTTATATGTGTTAAATAGTGTGTGCATACTCGCTAGCTTGGCTATGCGGCCCGTTCGCAGGTAGCAGGTAGAAAAAGTGGTCAAACACATACCGAACTTTTCTTAAATTCGAAGAACTGATTTTTATATATGTCACGCAGAATATTATGAAAAATAAATATTTCATATTGCCAGACAGTTTCCGTGGGCCGAAATTCCTCCCAGACGCTTCAAATTCCAATAAAAAAATGACAGGTTAGAAACATTGTGTCATTTTGACAACTTTCGGAATCAAACGACAAAATTTCTAGCTCCTCCAAGGATGGAGGTTTGGTCGTTGGACCAGCAACCCAACACCTAAAGCGTCTGGGAGAAATTACGGCCCACAGAAACGGTCTAGCAATATGAAGTATTCCTTTATTTATAATATTTTGCGTAACATATATCAAATTTATTGTTTCGAATTTAACAAAAGTGTTGAATCTGGCCATTTCGCAACAATGTTTCTATGTATGTATGTGGATGTATATTCTGGGCTTAACAATATGCAATCTACAATACATATCATCAAGAAACAGCTTGATGACGTATACCCAGTTCTCTTCATCAAGCCTTTCAATCCTTTTTATTTCTCCGAACTGTGCTGCTACTTCATTTTCAATCTCCAATCCAACTCTTACGTAACAAACAACTCCAGCAAAAATGATCTCCTGGTGCTCAATAGTCCCTGCACATTTCAAGTAATCATTCTCATTTTTAGTTCATTCACTCACGTCGTTGAATACTACCACTCCTATTCCGAGGCTTGTTGAATGAGAAATTCAGCAACATTGTGAACTTTTTTGGTGTTGGGTTGCTGGCCCAACGACCAAACCTCCATCCTTGGAGGAGCTAGAAATTTTGTCGTTTGATTCCGAAAGTTGTCAAAATGACACAATGTTTCTAACCTGTCATTTTTTTATTGGAATTTGAAGCGTCTGGGAGGAATTTCGGCCCACGGAAACTGTCTGGCAATATGAAATATTTATTTTTCATAATATTCTGCGTGACATATATAAAAATCAGTTCTTCGAATTTAAGAAAAGTTCGGTATGTGTTTGACCACTTTTTCTACCTGCTACCTGCGAACGGGCCGCATAGCCAAGCTAGCGAGTATGCACACACTATTTAAAACATATAAGACTGTCTATACTATAAAATTCGTTACTTCAAAAATAAGTAACGTCTGGCGGCCCTGGGATCTTACTCTATCATCACCCTTCATAGCTCCATTATCAACGACCACTAGGTCTGTTCGAGCAGTCAAAGATATTCCACCCCATATCATAATCGATCCTCCACCGAAAGCAGTGGTTTTCAGGAAATTGCACTGAGCATATTTTTCATGTGGACATCTGTATACAAGAGAACGTCGATCAGAATCTAGACCCATCTGTGAAGAGAACTCTTTTCCAATCGGCCTCTTCCCAATGGATATGCTCTCTCGCAAAATCTAAAGGCGCCCAACGATGGGCTGAGGTAAGAGCTGGGCCTCTTGCCGCGACACGACTCCTTAAATCATATTCTCTGAGGCGATTTCTTATTGTTTGAGTGCTAATTTGCACCCTATTAGTTTGCTCGAGCTGATTTTGAAGGAGGCGAACGGTTGCAAACCGGATGGCAAAATTGCAAAAATGGAAACAATTGCACCGATGAGTTCGAGATTTTTTGTACTATGCGGAATGATCACACTGTATAATGGTGTCACCAGAGATTTAGAATTTTCCGAGGGGTAAATATCTGCCCAAAATGTTGTACACCATAATTCCTTTTTTGCAAATAAATCCCAATAATTCCTTATAATTTCAAATAATTCCTAAATAATTCCAATAATTCCCAAATAATTCCAATAATTCCCAAATAATTCCAATAATTCCCAAATAATTCCTATAATTCCCAAATAATTCCAATAATTCCCAAATAATTCCAAATAATTCCAAATAATTCCGAATAATTCCCAATAATTCCTATTTAAATCCCATAAATCCCAATAATCTCGAATAAATCCTCAAATAATTCCCAATAATTCCGAATAAATTCCCTTGAATGAGAAAAAATTTCCGTAAATCCTATATAGATTCACTTATGGGTTTTTGTTTTTGATGAACACTTTGCAAATGATTTGACGGCACAGATGCGAGTGAAGGGGCAGTAATAAGATGCATTAAAAGGTTTTTAAACTTTTTTATTAGCATATAAAAAAACTATTTTTCGTAAAAAGGGCAAGTAAATGATGAAACATCTCGTGAAACATTTACTATTGACTCATACCATGTCAATAGTTCTGTTTTTTATTTCTATAGGCAATGTTGATCTGACCTAAGACATCTTCTGTAATATTGAAAATATTTGACCTATTCTCCTTCATAGATATAGGTCCGAAAAATATGTATCCAGTTTCAACTTTGGATAAATCTTCTTTGGCAGGCCATTTGAATTCATTTTTTTTTCGTTTGTTTTGTCTCAAACATTTAATCTCAACCATCGAATTATCGGCAGTACCTTCAACATGTTTTAAGAGTTTTCCAACAAACCATCCTTCATCATAAAACACTGCATAGTAGTTATTAATATCTAATGCAATGGTCAACGCTGATGATGAACTAGAATGTTCTAGAGTTTCTCCCTGATATTCGCTTTTATTAATATTGACTCGCATATAATTTTCCGAGTCAGAGAGAGTTTCGGTCTCTGGACTATAGCCATATTTTATGATGTCATCATCTTCTGAACTGTCTGAGCTCTCTCTCGAGATAACTCTCTTACCTCTCTTTGACCTCCCCTTTCTATTAGTCACTTTGGGGTCTGATGAATTTTTGTTGTCCACTTCTATTAGTGCCGAGTCTAGTGCCTTAGTATTCTGAGGTCTTCCCTCGGGTCTTCCTATACTTTTCACGACGAAACGTTGTAGTCTATCTGTACTAACACTATTTTTAGTTTCCTCTAGCAACCAACAAAGCGAAGACTTTCTAACAATTTTCGACTTATTTCCAAGAGTGACTCGAACATATGGACCATCTTCAATTGTCTCATCCAACAATTTGTGACCATAACTTCGTAAAATCAAGTTATCCATTACTCCGATATTCGACATATTACATAAATCTTCAAACAGATGGCTATTTGGATTGTTCAAGTCATCGTCGTTTATTCCTTCATCTTCTATCGGTAGAGAAGTAAAATGTTGAAGCCTCTGTTGAAAATCATTTGTTGAAACACTTGCTGAACCGAGGGATGAACTTTCACTACTGTCGATAGTATTGTCGTCTATCCGCATATCCTCTTCATCTTCTAGACTTTTATCCTCTCTTACGAGGTCCTTCAATGGTGGAATTGCAGCATAAATCAAGATGTTTTCTTCTACAGACATGCCAAGTTCTCGCGTATGCCCTAACGCATCAAATCGTGCACGCTCTACAGCATCGGCTATCATACCATACGTAAATTGTTTCAAATCTACCTGAGAATTCGTATCAACATTCATTTTTTCTTGCCTTTTTTGTTATCTTGGAAATATAATGACATTGTTCAGATCGTTTAGAATATTATTAACCGTCTTAATTCTTTCTAGACGCCTCAGAATATCTCTAACGTTAAAGTTGACAACAGTCGAATATGTGGAGGTCATGGATCTCATGGTTCTAAACGTCTGTTCACATTTCTGACTTCCAAAGAGAACAGGCAAGAACATGTTGCTCGACAAGGATGGATTATCATGGATGTTCATTACAATATTAATTAAAGAATGCGCATTCAACTCGACGCAGGCATAGCAGTTCGATGAAATGAAATGCTCTCCGATTTTATGTTTGTTTGATATGAGCCACTGGCGCCAAATTCTCAGAAAGAAGACGCAGTACCAAATCGAATAAATTCGACGAGTCACATCTATTTTCGAATCGAGAAATGAATCAATAATCAACCGAATCAATTTCAAAAAAGCAATAACGCCTTGATTTTGTGGGGCCTTCTCTAACAAATTGATAACATTATTCGAACATAATTTCTCTGCGGCTTTGAAATTCATCTTGTCCACCAATTTCAAATCAGATTTTGTTAATAAATGTTTGTCTTTGGAGTGGTCTGCAATCATTTGTTCGAGTTGTTTGGCAGTTGCATAAAAATCACCAATCCTCAACTTGATTTTATCATTAAGCAGTCTAGTACGTAGCTTGGTAGCTATATGTACTGTATCTTGAATATACGAAGCGCAGTCTTCTGAAGAGTAGTTTGCTCGAAACCATCCCCATTCAGGTCGTGGCGAATCTGTAGAGGAAGATAATTGAGCACCTTGCCTCATTGCTTTCAGAAGACGTGTATCGCCATCAGATCCAAAACCCAATACAATAACACCTCGCTCCTTCAAATTCAATTTTATATATTGCCACCTTTTCGTAACATCGGCGGCTGTGAATCGGTTATCTGTGCCGAAGATGGCAAGACAATAACCTGGCGCGGCTGGTGATATAGGTTGGGCCATAATTACATAGGCATAATTCGATCTTACTCCGTTCTTGAAATGGTCCTGTATTGCTTTTGCAGATGTTGCTAAAAATGAGCAAAATACTTGGCAAAATATAACTTACCTGAGGTTTCACTTCCGAAGAAACCTTCGGTATCAGTTTCAAACTCACTAATAGTTCACTGTGAATCTCTAAAGCGAAAACGGAATAATCAGTACCGAAGACATGCGTAGTCAAATCATGGATAGTCAAATCATGCGTAGTCGAGTGCGTAGTCTAAACTAAAAGGTTGCCAACTTTCTTCTTCTTCCTTCTTTAAATAAATATGGCCCTCGATATGGCCTGATTACCCATGTGTTTAATACTTCTATATTGCTAGTTGGGGTCTAGAAAAGACCTCGCAAAAGGAAGACAACACCACGGTGCGTACATAAATACTTCTTTCTGTCTCCCTCGTTTAGACCGAGGATTAGACTTATAATTTCATGCGCATAGTCGGAAGTAGAGCATTTCACAGGTGTTGAGTCATATACTATGGACAATTTATAAAAGAAAAGATGAAGGAGAAGAAATCATATTTTCTTAGTGACAATATTGTTTATTACTTCGGATTCTAAACTAGTAAAAGGATTGTTTTAACCACAGTTTTAACCATAGAATATACCATTACGTATATAATAATAATAATAATAATAATAATAATAATAATAATAATAAAAGGTCTTTATTTTAACCTCAGCGAAGTCAAGCTAGGAGCTTTTCTACTTAACTGTATTTGTATATGTTCTGTTGTCTAAGTTCGGAAAGGTTATTCCGATTTCTTTCATATATTGACTTGAACATTTAATAAATGAAGAATCAATTAAACAAACATTTTCGTTTGGTCCATTTAAACGGGTCAGAGCGCTCGAAAATCGTGTTTATTTGCGAAGTGAACGAAGCTAATTGGTCGAGATCCCCGCACGTGGTATCTAGCACGTGGTAGCGGTTGTTTCTGCACAGAACATGATAGTTCAAATGCTTGGTAAATCCTCGATAAATCCTTGGTAATTCCCAATAATTCCTGATAATTACCTTATAATTCCCAATAATTCCCAATAATTCCTAATAATTCCTAATAATTCCTAATAATTCCTGATAATTCCTAATAATTCCTAATAATTCCTAATAATCTCTAATAATTCCTAATAATTCCTAATAATTCCCAATAAATCCTCCAGACTGTACACCATAAATCCTCAGATATTTACCCCTCGGAATTTTCATTATGAATAAATTGTTTGTGGTTACGAAACATTGTGTTCACGTACAGGATGTTCCAAAATTCAAGGAAATAGAAAAAGTTTGGATCTGATTTATTCGGTTCTATTGACCGAAGCCGATAGAGGAAAGTGAAGAAAATTGGGAATTAGAAATCATTCTTTCCATTAGTTTAAGAGTTACTTAACTATGAAATTACACTCATAGCAAGAACATCACCCTGCATACTCCAAACGAAGGCACGTATACCATTAAAACCTCTTGATATGAGTCCATCCTGATGACATTAATTTTTGGTATCTGTTTGTCGCATTCCTTCTGGTACAGCCTGTATATCCTAGTGACTTTTGTATTATATTTTGACAGTTGGTGTGATAGACTGCAGAATTGACTTGTGTTGATAGGGATTTATCGATATGATCAGAAGTCGGAGTTGACAGTCACAACTTTTAACACTGTTATGAACTCATTATGATACAAAAACGGAGAAAAAATATTGCTATTTTTATTTAAAGAAAAATTTTCTTTTCAGGCCGTTCTGTTTCAAAATAGTCTGGAAGCTATGGAGAAATTTGTGCTCTATTTCATTAATACACAGGGTGTACTCGTATTTCAGAAACATTAAGTCGAGATGATGAAAAACTTCGATTTGGAAACCGAAAAACCCTCACTAAACAAGTTACAGCCATAATGAAATACTCTGAATTTCATTGTAATAAAAGCACAGAATTTGACATTGATTCCCCTGAAGACCATTATCATCAGATAACTTTATCTTCGGTTAACTCCTGCAAACTCAATTTAATGCAATCCCATCCTTCAACCGAGTTCTGCGAAGGTGAGCCATTGTTTGTGGCAACGGATTAAGTGCTGGAAAGTGGAAAATGTAATTATGCATCGATAATACCGACTCCCACCCCTCCTGCCTCCCACCGAACAAAAAAGATCCCCGATGTTTTGAATCCAAACTCGAGGTAGTGAAAAAGAGCAGGCTATATCAAATTTCGCCCGGGATGAATCTCATCGACAGAATGGGTTTCGGGGATTTGAAAACGACTTTGTCAATTGCGAATCTGACGCTTTTCACTAGCTGAAGAATGGACCTCGCTCAACTGGTAGCACATAAGAATTCCTATACTCATCACCCTTCATAGCTCCATTATCAACGAAAACTAGGTCTGTTCGAGCAGTCAAAGATATTCCACCCCATATCATAATCGATCCTTCACTGAAACCAGTGGTTTTCAGGAAATTACACTGAGCATATCTTTCATGTGGACGTCTGTATACAAGGGAACGTCGATCAGAATCTAGACTCATCTGTGGAGAGAACTCTTTCCCAATCGGTCTCTTCCCAATGGATACGCTCTCTCGCAAAATCCAAAGGCGCCCAACGATGGGCTGGGGTAAGAGCTGGGCCTCTTGCCGCGACACGAGGCCTTGAATCATATTCTCTGAGGCGATTTCTTATTGTTTGAGTGCTAATTTGCACCCTATGAGTTTGCTCGAGCTGATTTTGAAGGGGGCGAACGGTTGCAAACCGGATGGCAAAATTGCAAAATTCGAAACAATTGCACCGATGAGTTCGAGATTTTTTGAACTATGCGGAATGATCATACTGTATGACGGTGTCACCAGAGATTTAGAATTTTTATTATGAATAAAATGTTTGTGGTAACAAAATATTGTGTTCACGTACAGGGGATGTTCCGAAATTCAAGGAAATAGAAGAAGTTTGTATCTGATTGATTCGGTTCTAGACATACCTATTGATTGAAACCGATAATGAAAAGTGAAGAAACTTCGGAATTAGAAATCATTCTACCCATTAGTTTAAGAGTTACTAAACTGTGAAATTACACTCAGAGCATGAACATCACCCTGTATACCCCAAACGAAGGCACGTATACCATTAAAACCTCTTGATATGAGTCCATCCTGATGACATTGATTTTTGGTATCTGTTTGTCGCATTCCTTCCGGTACAGCCTGTATATCCTAGTGACTTTTGTATTTTATCTTGACAGTTGGTGTGAGAGACTGCTGAATTGACTTGTGTTGATAGGGATTTATCGATATGATCAGAAGTCGGAGTTAACAGTCACAACTTTTAACACTGTTATGAACTCATTATGATATAAAAATGGAGAAAAAATATTGGTATTTTTATTTGAAGAAAAATTCTCTTTTCAGACCGTTCTGTTTCAAAATATTCTATAAGCTATAAAAATTTGTGCTCTATTTCATTAATACACTGTGTGTACTCGTATTCAGAAACATAAAGTCAGATGATGAAAAACTCCGGTTTGTAAATCGAAAAACTTTCACTAAACAAGTTACAGCCATAATGAAATACTCTAAACTTCATTGTAATAAAAGTACCGAATTCGACATTGATTCCCCTGAAGACCATTATCATCAGATAACTTTATCTTCGGTTAACTCCTGCAAACTCAATTTAATGCAATCTCATCCTTCAACCGAGTTCTGCGAAGGTGAGCCATTGTTTGTGGCAACGGATTAAGTGCTGGAAAGTGGAAAATGTAATTATGCATCGATAATACCGACTTCCACCCCTCCTGCCTCCCACCGAACAAAAAAGATCCCGATGTTTTGAATCCAAACTCGAGGTAGTGAAAAAGAGCAGGCTATATCAAATTTCCCTCGGAATGAATCGCATCGACAGAATGGGTTTCGGGGATTTGAAAACGACTTTGTCAATTGCGAATCTGACGCTTTTCACTCGCGAAAGAATGGGCCCCGCTCAACTGGTAGGCTCCTCTGAAGCACATAAGAATTCCTATGGTCTGAGGGAACTTCATTAGCGATTCGGCTCGATTCTTCTTGGTCTGGCGCGATCGAGGAATCTCTTTGTTGATTCCAGATTGAACTTGGAGGTATCTTAGAAATGTTGGAAATGGAAATTGAAATAAATTATTGACGCGCATCGCTTTCGTCTAAAGGATGGAAGAGGAGCGAAACCTTCTAAATTTTATTTAATTTTAGCCAATTTCTCATGAAGATTTTCATTTTTAACTGACTTGAAGGATCTGATGAATATGAAAAGCCATACAATTTCATAATCCCATAATTGGAAATATTTTTCTCTTCATTTCCATTTCATGAGTGCTGCTATTAAAATTCTTTCTTTCCAGAAACATACACCATGTCATTCGATAGATTGATTTCATTTTGAATTTTTTTCAGAATACCATTTTTTTCCATTCCTTACCGTCAGCGATCTGCAGCGTGTTCTATGTTAATTCTATTCCATTGATTTTTTTTTGGGTTGTGATAGTATGTGTTCTTATGGAGACATACAGGGTTGGGATAAAGTATGGAACCAAGTAAATATCTTTTAAACGGAAAGAACGATTTATGAAAATTTGCAGGTAAGTGCAATGGAACTAAACGCATCTGATGTACATTTTTTTGATAATACTTTACTTCCGGTTTAACCGGAAATGCCATCAACTTCTTGAATTTAAATGGGACAACCTATATATTTTTAGAGATTTTGAAAGAGCTTGTTATTCTGCATTCATACATACTGAGTTTAGTGTAAAAAAAATTGTAAAAACGAGGAATAACTCACTTTTAGTAGTACAATCGATGTACATTTCATTATTTCAGAATAATGAGAAACAAAATTACTTCAAATGTTCAAAATGCTCGCCGTTTACTTGCTGACAATAAACCATCCTATTAACAAATTCTTGAGTTACTCTTTCCAAGACTTCTCCACCTATTAGTTCACATTCATCAATAATTCTTTGTCTCAATTCCTGTAAATTTGTTGGTCGTCTAACGTAAACACGTGATTTTAGATAACCCCAAAGAAAAAAGTCTAACGGGCTAAGATCCGGAGAACGAGCAGGCCAATCTATGAATCCTCTACGTCCAATCCCTCGATTTGGAAAATTCGCATCCAGAAAATACCTAACCCGTCTATCATAGTGGGGAGGTGCTCCATCTTGTTGAAACCAAATATTTTGTGGTAATTGCCCATTCTGTTGAAGTGCAGGAATAATTTCGTTATTAAGTATATCCAAATACTTGTCACCATTCAAGTTTCCGTCGATAAAAAATAGTTTTTTGCTCTAATGCAAAAAAACTCAAAGGAGGTTGGTTAAAGTGTTATAATCCTCGTTTTTACAAATTTTTGTGCACTAAACTCAGTATGTATGAATTCAAAATAACAAGCTCTTTCGAAATCTGTAAAAATAAATAGGGTGTCCCATTTAAATTGAAGAAGTTGATGGCATTTCAGGTTAAACCGGAAGTATATTATTATTAAAAAAATGTACGTCAGATGCGTTTTGTTCCATTTCACTTACCTGTAAATTTTCATAAATATCGTTCTTTTCGTTTAAAAGAAATTTACTTGGTTCCATACTTTATCCCAACCCTGTAGATAAGATTTTACTTCTTGAATTCAAGGATAGTTTACTAGAAAAGACGAAATAGCAAGGATAGTCCTCATGCCACAAGGGTGCCATTGTGAAGCGATATTCATATCAAGAATCCGGAAATCAACTTGGACCATTTGAAAATAAAGATAGGAAACGCGTGTGCCTCAGTGGACCCTTATATGTATATTTCGACCAAAATAACTTGAAATAAAATGAAGGAATTATATAATATATGCATGTCTAGGAAAAGCGGACCAAGTAGATTTTCCTCATTTTCACAAATTGAATTTATATTAACCTTGAAAACACTATATCGGATTTTCACAAAATGTTTACATCCGGTTTGTTTTTCTTCTGTTTTTCTGGTTTCGCATTTGATAGAGTATGCAATTCTGAATATATTCGTACACAAATCGTTGCATTCGTCATAATATTTTCCAGAAGAAAGAGGGATATGAGTGTTTTCAGTATTATATTTGTTATTCCTAATCTGGATATCTTGAGCACAAACCGTTTTCACATTTCTGAAGTTCAAGACTTTGGAAATATTGTACATTTTTAGAATTTTGAAGAACTTATCATAAGGTGTTTCAAATGTTATGTCTAAATTTGGGATCAAAATTGGCCCATTACTTTCGTTTTTCAAATAAGAAGTCTATTTTCTCATGATTGCAATGAATTGTGCGAAAAAATATATGATTATGTTTCAACATGTTAATGCTCCTAAAATTGATAATCCTTGAATTATTCGAGATTTCCTGATTTCATGTCGTACGTAGCGTCAAATTCATAGAATCTGTTCCATATCAACAATGACTTTGGTCATAGAAGATAAATTATTCCAATAGCTAACCACTAACACCTTTTTTCTGAATTCATTCATCATAGAACGGATTTCATGAATTTGACAGTTCTAATTTAAAAAACGAAAATTATGAGTCGATCTTGATTCCGATTTTTAACCCAACATTTGGAATACCCTGTGACCAGTTTTTCGAAAATGTTCAATATTTCCAGTCTTTGACTACTCTTATCTTCCTTTTTTCTCTAGTTTTTTCTCGATATTTTGGAAAATATTATGAAAAATACAACTACTTTTGTACGAATATATTCAGAATTGCATACTCTATCAAATTCGAAGACGAAAAAATTTTTGAATATTTTTGTTTTCACTTCCTGCAAAACTGGGAGTGGTCTGGCTCCAAGAATATTTCAGCTCGGTAGATAATGTCAAACAATATCACAATCCTAATCATCAGATTTCCAATAGGTCCAGTTCTCCAGAAATGCCTAATAGGCCGTCGAACTTGGTACACCCTGTATAGGTGTATAGAATTTGTGTATTTCCTTTGTACATTGTGAGACAATGAATTTTTCTAATCATAATGATATGTTTGAAATATGCACTCATTTCCGTGATTCAATCTTCTTTAATTCATTTCATTCCTAATTGGTAGTGAGAAACGAGAATTTTCAGAAATGCAGAATTTTCCGAGAATAATTTCCAATTGGCATCCTACGTGAATTCCAATTGTCTAAACATGGGAAATCCATCAAATCATCAGGAAAAAACCCTAGAGGACGAACTGAAAATGGAAACTCATCTCAATTAAGTCAGAGCTATTTTTCTTTTATCCAATCGAGAAAGAAACTGCTGCATAATTATTGAGTATTCCCACTCCACATCTTCCCTTAAAATTTTCCATCAGAATGAGAAAAGGTGTCTGTCTGTTCTCGCAGATAACTCCTTAATCCTCGAACTTTCTTTCAAGCATCCTTTGGCCAAGATAGAAAATTTGTATTTTTCAGTTGTAGTAAAATAACCCAACTCAATAACTGCTTATTGCAGACGCGCAAAAGTTTCCCTATAGAGCTAGTATTTAATTTCTAGGGATCGTGGAAAGATCAACATGCTCGAAGCGAGCATTTGAGAAAATTTCAATCTTACCGTGAGGGTGGAGTTGAAAAAACTGAATTTCCGTCGGTATTTATTCTGGGGTTCACTAAATTTCCGTTCCTTGATTGGAGGATGTTGAGTTTATATTTCCAATTCAAGAGGTCATATTCAATACAGGCTGTTCCAAGAAAAGGGACCATCTCTCTAGGAGAGAAAGAAAAATGAAAAATAATAGAGGTTAGTTCAGTAAAAAATTTTCGTAACGCATCCTTATTCAATATAGAGGGCATTGAAAACAAAAAAAAAAATATACACATTTTTCACGATGTTGCCGAAACTACTGGCAACATTGTAATGAAATTTCAAAGGAATATATTTTGGAAGCTGATACATCTGATTTGAGGATAATCAATGTCGAACTTATTTCATAGAATAAACTATTTCAAATTAAGAGATAACCATTTTGCGTCAAAACTATATAACAATCAGGAACCAACAACAAATATAAATTTGAATACTCATGTTCATAGACTTCAGAAAAAATTGGTTCTAAATTCAATATAAGAACTGTTTTCGAAAAAAAAATGATTAACCATCTTTATTAGCAAAAACTAAAACTTTAATGGGAACCAAAAATCAAGAAATTGTATTGACAAGATTTCCTGTATTTGTGGAAAATCTTATAGAAGAGAAACATCTAGACTAGACCATTAGAAATGAGAAAACTTGAACATAAGAATAATTCGAAAAATAGAGATATTGGTAGATCGCAGATAGCAGGTCATGTGAGTTCCAATACCGGCAATCATGATGAATGGAATAGCACAAAAGTTCTAATGACGGAACCTGATGGTTATAAAATAAGAATCAAGAAGTCAGCTTGTATTTGTTGGATTAGTCTAATAATCTCGATCAGTAAAAATAGATCGAATTTGGATGGATTTATTGAAAAAAGAATTGGTTTCAGGGAGTTATCTATACTAATCCATGTTCATTATATATTGACAAATGTCAATCAAAATATTGTCACGATTCTACGAAGTTGTAAGAAAACTAGTTATCAAATATTATAGAGTTATAAAGATAGGAAACGCCCTCACATCTATAGTACTAAAATCCTACTAAGATTTTTGGATAGTTTCCTACTTTTGACACCTAGAGGGCGCTGAAAACATCATGTAGTACTTATAAAAGGCATGAAACTCGAAACATATTCCTCATAAATTTTCATTAAATTGAGTCCTGATCGACTCAACAGAAACAGGATGATCAGGATGATATTTTCCATCTACACATTGTCTTGAATCAAATGAAATACGCTTCTGGATTCTTCATATTTTTTATTTGAAATGATTGTGTGAAATCAACTACAATACAATAATTATGGAATTCAGAACATTTCAACAATTTGTTCACATATTGGAGAATTATTATAACAATTTCAAGAACTTATTCATAGAGTTAACTCCCGATAAAACGAACATCGATAAGTTGAACAGTAGTTAATCTGGACCCGATTCGTACATATCTTACCCAGTATATTTTCACCTCAATGAGTCTAGAGGGTTTAATAGATGAGTTGAACTGTTGAAAGAGTCGTCAAGAGAACCTCCACCTCTATAAGTCGTTCTTCTGACCGCCATTGCCTTTATGAGTGGAACTTTTTGATCGAATGAATGAGACCGAAGAAGATTTGGCTCGAAAATAAGACATCACACGTGATGAATATCATATGATTTTTCGACCTATAAGGATATGTTTCCAGTGCTCAAACGCTCGTTTCTCATTTATGTTGGTTTCGTGTTTACCTGAGATTTTCTCTCAATGAAGTGAAGTCTCACTCGAATAACTCGAATGTTTGGTGAGCCGAACGATAGATAAGTCAAACAGTTTTTTTGGTCCCAAGTAGCTCGACTCAACAATAGTCCACTGTATATTAATCACAGAATGTTTGAACAACAATAAAAAAAAATATCAGAGGTGGATAACAAGACCTGTAGGACAGCGCAGCAAGAGTCCTTTATGCGTTATCCAGAACAAAAAATTTTTGCCCCGAAAACTTCATTCATTTGACAGCACTGAAAAGAAGCAGCAATGAACAAGACACTTACATGATACTAGTTTCAAAACTAACATTTCCATTCTCTTTGGTAATGAAGGATTGCACATTCAGTATTAGTAGTAGTAGTAGTAGTAGTAGTAGTAGTAACTGTAGTTTGTTGTACTATTCTTTCTATGATTTCTGCAATTAATCACCATGCATTTTAAATTTTCAACACAAAATTCATAGCAGAAAATCACACGAACGAGCTAGGTGCTATTCTTGAAGATATATACGAGAAAATAAAACGGTCATTCACCAAAAATATTTATTCAGGTATTTCTTTCAAAATTGACAACAGCCTACTAAAAATAATAATTTCTATATTATATTTGCCAAATAGACCCTAATTAAATGTTTTAACCTTAGAATATAAAATACCAGGAAGGAGTCTATGCGCACCTAATGCAAGAGCGAAAGTGTGACAAGAGTGCACCACGAATGAGTCATCGTTTGGTTTGAATTTGAAATAAGAAAGTGGTGCTCTCAGCAAATTGTACTTTTATTTGGTTTTTGTGATATTTTCGCAGTTTAACTGTATTGAATTAAGTTTTAGGCGAGGTTTAAAGGTGCGTCTGTGAATTTCCAACTATTTTATACACGTAATTTAGTGCTATAAGACATTTTCCAAGTGTAGAACATTTTCGATAAAATGATTAGTTGTACAGAGTGTGGCAATTTCAAAACACCAAAAAAACAAGAATTTGGTGTAACATTTCACAGGTAAGTGATATTGGTATTGAAATGATTCATTTTTTCCTGAAAAACACGGGTTTTCAATTTTGCTGAATTTGGAGGTTATCCGTAACAAACCATGGGCCTAGGTGATGTTGGGTAATCAATTTCATTGAACCAACTGACATTGATAGTTCGTAGCGCTATTAATTTCGTCTCAAGAGACATTTCGGAAGTAAAACCATGATTGTATCGTTGAATTATCTCTTATTCAGTTCTTCACAATTTATAAGTTCAATTATTTTTCCAGATTTCCCAGAGATGAAAAACAGAAAGTGATATGGATGAGTTTCGTAAAGAAACCTGGGTTTTGTCCTAACGACAGGAGCCTTTTATGTTCCAGGCGATTGTTTTAATCGGTCATCTGTGGCCTTTATTAGGTTATTTCCAGCAGCTTTCCAACAATTGAAATCGATCAGTTGAAATATGTAAGTAAAGAATAAAGGACCATGAAATGAATATATCGTTTGATACTTTTGATAAAAAGTACAACTAATTGTTTTTTCATCACCAGGTTGATTTATATTTGTGAAAATACGGTTGATGATGAAAGAATTAGAACTGTATAACAGATTAATTTTGCTAAGGAATCAATAAAAACAATATAAAATTGCATTGTGTTTTGCTCCCCTACTTCGTTTAGATTTTTTAGACCGATTTGGAATATGCCATTTCGTTAATAAAATGTAATTGAAAATTCAAATGCCCTACGCCACTGCGAAACGGAAACGAGTATCGGCCATATTGAGTGCACCATTCTCGTCGCACCAGAATGCATGATATGCTCCTTCCTGGTTTTCTATATTCTAAGGTTTTAACCATAACGCGTTTACTTTTGAAACTACAGATGTCGCTCACATCACTGTAGTCGCTTCGTTTCCCATCTAAATACTCTACAAGCTCAAACCCGCGGCTCCGCTCGCGTTGTATTTCAATTTGAAACGGTACTGATAGGTCCTCAACCCCACATTCATAACCCCGTATCGAAGGAGAGACAGTTCGCGTATACATACATGTCGCGTATAGATTCAATAATTTCTTGCTCAAATTCACACTCATTCAACCTACTGTAACTTTCAGAGTATCCATCAGAAAACTTTACTGTAGAAAGCATTTTTCATCAGGAATAAATGCCGCAGATAACATTCACATTCATATTTTCATATTGATTAATTCCATGCAATTTAAGAGCCCTCTTCATATTGACCATTATTTTGGATTGAATTGAAAATTGTTCAAAACCATGTTTCTCTATCTCTTATAGCAGCGTCGCTCGGAAAGTACCGGGATCTTTCATGAAAAATCGATATTTTTTCTCATTTCTACGTGATATAGGAATGAACCCTACATGAAAATCTCGCAAAAAAATTATCTTTATATAGTGAAAGTTTCATCAAAATCGGTCATCTGGTTCCGTGGTCCATAAAGGACAAACAAACACACGGACATTCACATTCGTAATATTAGTATGGAAGTATGGAGTAGTATGGATAATTTTTGCTAGTAATTGTCTGATGAAGGAGTCTAATTCAGACTACGAAGCGTTACGCTTCAGAGTTTTCTTTTTGTTCGTTGTTAGAAAAATATTTGTTCTTGTACAGGGTGGGCATATTTAGATGTTTTAGCACTACAAATTTTGAACCAGAGGAGATAGACAAAATCTGATACCCCATTCTCGATCTCTTTTTCGGAGAAACTAACAAGAGTTTCATTCATTTTTGGCTACCTTCTTTTGTTTTCGAGTTATAAGCGAAAATTGGAAAAATAGTGATATCAGAACAAATTTATATCTCGGCTAATACTGATGATAGAGCTCTGAAATTAAAACATTCTACAGGCACTATACAAAATCGGGGTTGTTCTGATTTTGGAAAATAAAGTTTACAGTAAAAAATACAATATTAAAGTCATCTTTAAAACTCAGAGTGAATTATCCAACTAAAAACAGAGGTAATCTAGAGAAGTTCAAAATGAGAGGTCAGCTGAAGTCAGAGTTAGACTTTGAGAGAGTTCCATTAATCCAAAATTAAACACAGAGTTTACAGTGATGATGCAAATAAAATTTATTGCGAGAGCATCTTTATCTCATCAGAAAAACAAAAGGTTCAATAGTGAATTGTTAGAGTAGTCTGAGTTGTAATAAAGTGAGATTAGGCCTTAGAGGAGTAAGTGTATTGAAAACTTAATAGTCTAAGTCTGGTCTTCATTGAGAGCATTACAATATGAGAATATCAAGATTGAGAAATCAATAATTATGATCTATAACGTAGTTCTGTAACGGGAAGGCTAATTAATCAATTGAGACAAAATATACAGTGACAAACTACTTTTAGCAAGCAGGGTTAGTGTTCATCAGAAAAATAAGAGTTACAATTGATAATTGCTCTTTACTTTATTTTAGTATTACTTGTAATATTTGATTTGGTGGGTTTTCTTATGTTGTATTCATTATCTAATGTATTTTTCTTCTTCTTTATTGGTTAATTAACGTATCCTATACAAATGTAATTTGTCTTAAAGGATGAATAAAATTATTATTATTATTATTATTATAATTATGAGAATGACAATATGAGAGTACTTGTATGAGTGCAAATCACCAACCCTTTGATTTGTTCGAAGCTGAAGGCCTGAGTTGCCACTTGCTAAGTGTTTCCGATGAGTGAACTTGAGAATTTCTTAGTTATAATGAGGAGATCATACCAATTTAATCATGTGGGCAATATTTGAGGAGACTGTTCAAGGTGAAGCAGGGATTGAGACTGTCAATCAGGTTCAATGTGTGAATTACTTGACCGTTCAAATACTTCAGAGAAGTTGACTTGATTTTATTGAGACAGAAGACTGATTCCATGATTCACCCTTATGCTTGAGATCGTTCATTCATCTGAAACTCGAGAACAATAATTAGCAAGTTTAATGAGAAGTGCATGATTGAGAAATGAGATGACTACATTGAGATAATGAGGTGCACATGAGAATATAATGAATCAAAACTCATTACCACAAATAATGCTCATTTCTGGAGCAATCAATTAATATTTCCACTGTGAGAAGTCTAGAGAAATCTGAAAAATCATGAGAACAGCAAAATATATCAAAATATGTATCTTAGAGGAGTCAATTTCATTAGTAATGCAATAGAGATTTTCTGAGAGTAAAGTGAGAGAGGATTACCAGTATTTTTATAGATTTTTGTGATCTAAAACGTGGACACATTCTCAAACTTTATAAAAAGCAGGAAAATAACATTAAATATGCATTAATGAGAGATGACTTTGAGAAATGCTCACTTACCTAATTGATTGCTTCCAAAAATGAACGAGATGTACAATTAATTTGCGAGGTGACTTTTTGGAAATTCTAATTTCACAAGAGAGGTCTGATCTTCAGAGAGAGTCGATACAGAAAAGGATTGATTGATTGTTACAATTAATAACGAGCATGAGTCGATCTGTCAACTTATTAACATAGGTTAATTTGAATGTTCATAGAGATGAGAAATCGTCTTGACGTTTCGGTGCGTTCGGACCATAGGCGTAGTTGAGGATGACGTCTGAGGGGCTCAATTTTTAACAGGCACTTTTTTACGTAGAATCCAGTGGCATGCTCGTCTTTTCTGCACCATTTTCAATTAAGAAGCTATGATCCAAAGTTTCTTTTTTAAATGGAAACACCATATTTCTGTGGCATTTTCTGAAAGCTTGTTTTTTTTCTGATTTAAAAAATATATAACATCGTAAGGTTTGTATCAGTATGAGTATCGAAATTGGTCAAAAACCTATTTTCACGTGAGTCTCAATACTTTCTATGGTTTCAACTGTTGATGAGCACAGAAAAATGTAGCTTCCTATAACAAGAGCATAGAAATGAAAAGACTACCAGAAAGAAATTGTGGTAATTATACGATACTAAGTTTTTCGTGCTTATCGACAATTGAAACCATAGAAAGTATTGAGACTCAGATGATTTATTGATACGAACCATACGATGTTATATATTTTTGGAATCAGAAAAAATTTAGCTTTCAAAAAATTGCAAAGAAATCTAGTGTTCCTCTTCAAGAAAACATAACTTTGTGTCATAGCTTCGTAATTAAAAATGCTGCAAAAAAGGGGAGCATGCCACTGGATTCTACGTAGAAAAGTGCCTGTATAATGTTTTGATTTCAGAGCTCTATCATCAGTATTGGCGGAGATATCAATTTTTTCCGATTTCACCATTTTTCCAATTTTGGCTTATAACTCGAGAACAAAAGCCAAAAGCCAAAAATGAATACTACTCTTGTCAGTTTCTCCGAAAAAGAGATCGAGAATGGGGTATCAGATTTTGTCTATCTCCTATGGTTCAAAAGTTGTAGTGCTAAAACATCGAAATATGCCCACCCTGTACAGTTTTGCCCCTGAAAAGTTAGTGCTCAAATTCCCACCTGAGGCTTGTCTTGTATTATTAAAAAAATTGCTCTAATTGTTTCTTGTTTCAGAGACTGGGGTAGAACACCCGAATTAAGTTTTCAGGAATATGTAATAGACATACGAGGCTATAGCATTCAATTCGGAACCATCCGAGTAACTCTCAATTTTTTTATTTCAGGCCCATAATGGAACCTCCAGCGAGACCCTGTCACCCGCAGAATGAAACGGACAAGTTCCACTGATCCATCCCCATGCAAAACTCAACCAACTCTTCCAATTACGATCCAGACATAGAGTTCGACCTGCTCCTCATCAAAAACGTCAAACTCGTCCTCTGCTCGACCTGCATCATAGCCGTCTTGACCAATTTCAAAGTTTTCACATGTATACTATGGATAAGGAAGCCCATCACCTCGATACTGAAGATCAGCCTGAGTTTAGCTCTTGCGGACAGCTGCGCCTCCTGCATATCTGGCATCGTTATTTTCTTCGAAGACTACATAACGTTCAGGTTGTTCATTATACTCGACATGGTGAAGTTATGTTTCATTTTAGTTACAGTTTTTCATCTGCTGAGTCTCGCAGTCAACCATTACATGGGCATCCACAAGCCTTTGCATCATAATTCAAAGTCTAGGAGGAACATGAGTGGAGTCCTCATTCTTCTTTGGATGGTGCCAACTATCTTCCTCATAGGATTGTACACCATAGCTGGCGGGTATTCCTTCTGGATATCACTGTACAACGATAACCTCATAAATGAAACGCTGTTCATCCACAGTTTTACCTTCCGCATGGCCATTTCCTCCTTTATAGTTATCTCCATGATTTGCATAATAATTTGTTATTTTTCCATTCTCCTGATCATAAAGAAGCAGCGGAAGATCTGGAACAAGGTTTCTTTCGGCGGCAGTGTTATAAGAAGAGGCCGCAACATCAATAGAACGGTGGATAGGCATACTAATCACGTTCAAATCAGACTGAAGCGTAATTCTAAAGCTGTGTACACCACCCTCATCATTATGGCCTCTTGTTTGCTCGGGTGGATACCTGCCCTAACAATCTACACGATAGCCTGCAGTCAGGACTGCTTGATAAGTGGGGAACTGTTGAATTACGTCAATGAAAAGTACAGGAGGCAGGTGATCATGCTCAGGTTCTTCGACAACGAGATGCTGTTTTTGAAGATGCTAGCCAATCCTATAATTTACAGTATACGAATGAAGGAATTGAGGGTAAGATTATTGGTGATTAATTTTGTTCATGTGAATTAACTAGGTTAAGTAGATGTGTTCAGTTAGCCTAGAGCTCAGTGGCGTAACAGAGGGCCCTGCAGACCTCACAGCGCAATGAAGGTACAGTTATCATTCTAGAAAAATAGGGAATTATTCCTGAATTATATACAAGAAATATATGAGGTTCACAGTTATTCGATCCGACATATCTCTCAATCACACCCTCTGCTACCCAATTTTTAAGAGTTTTTTATATAGCTTAAAGCTTATCTGTTATTGCAGAAATTATTGTCAATTCTCTAATCAGGATATTTTCATGAAGAAGGGAAAATGAGGAATGTTCACAGGTATGCAAAATCGATCGAAACTTCGTCACAGTATAACCTATATGTATATGGAATCACTAGTTTTTGTTTCAGTCGAAAAGACCAAGTAGTTCGGATTTTACAACCCCGTGAATATTCAATTCCTCACGGCGATGTGACGTCATACTACATTCGCAAATCGCACTCCGTGAGACGAAAGGCCTTATATTGGACCCGGCTACGTACTGAACCTCGCAAGTCGCAAGTGACGTCACACGGAATTCATGTTTATAACTCGATATCTCGGGCGCTATATGAAGTATTCAAATAATTTTTGGACACAATATTTTCATTTTCTACGGAGAATAGGAATATGTAGAAATTGAAAAATGTGAACATTCCTCTTTATGAAATTTTTAAATTTTCATTTTCGTTCTACTGGTGAGAGAAACAAGTGTTCGAATACGAAACCACGTGGTCTGTTTGTTCACAATCAGAGGCAGAGTTAAATATTCTGACTTCTTGAGTGCCTTCGGTTTCAGGATAACATAATATTACAATTTTCATGAAGGTGTGGTCTAGAACTAATTGGGTAGCTTTTTTATTCGCTAAGGAACGTCTCTCGTATTTTTTCATTTTCAATATTACAAAAAAGAAGAGTTATTGAATGAGCAAATTGGAAACGGCAATTTGAATAGGTATCTTATAATTTTTTAGATATTAGAAAAATATGCAGAGCGGAAAAGAATTTTACACTACGCCACTGCTAGGCACTTTGTACTAAATTGTGCTAAGTTAGTGGTGCTTTTGCAGTTCGAATTTTAACCTAATTTTTTGTGATATTCCAAAACCAAAAATTGACTAGAAAAATTTTTGCTGCACATGTACCTACAATGTGTCCCAAATTGGATGAGACTGTAGTGTATATATCGGCTTCAATTGAAGATAGAGACATGCACTTTTCAGTTGTCGCTTCCTTGTGTCGATTTTTCTGTAAAACTTCTGATGTACAGGGCGAGATGGAAGAAAAATTAAAAATGTGTGTGGGGTAGTAAGAAATTTTCGTCAGAGCACTTTTCTTGAGATTAAGTAGTACAAACGTGAAACTTTTCACTTGGAACAAGTTTTATTTTGACGTGAAATTTTTGGATTAATTTTTCTGAATACATTGATGTATCACAACGTGACCTTTAACAAATTCCAGCTCAAATAAATAGAAGAATCCATATTCTTTGTTTTTTCAATCGTGCATTCAATTGATATTTAATTTAGAAAATCATATGACCCACACATATTTATTTTTCTTTGTTTTAGAATTCATATTGAAATTTTTTCGTGTACCTATGTTGAATTTTTCTGCATGTGTGGAAGGAAGGATTCATGTATTACTAATTACAAAAAACAACATACATATAGAGTTCTAAAATGTATCAAATTCGAGATTTTAATTCATCAATGTATTCAGAAAAATAAATGCAAAAATTTGACACTGCAACCTACAGGGTGTTTCATCTGAAAAATTTCACGCTTGTGCACCATCTCAGAAACATTTTCTCTTCAAATACGCCACTGACTTCTATGTAGAAATATACAACCATTATCCATATACGATGGTAGAATTTATTGAAAATTTCGTTTCTTGAATCAGAATAGATGTTTTATCAATCTGAAATATTTTCAGGGCCAGCCGCTTTAAGTCAAAAAGTAGTAACAGCCTTATTATTTCGAAAAGCATACCCTGTATATTATTGCACTCTTCTATTCATCGTAGTAACACGATTATTTTGGTATCTATTTCTCGAATTTATCTTTAGCGGTTCCTACGAGTAATTAAATTATTTTTTTACTTTAGTGCAAAACATAGCTTTGGTAAAACATCCATAACTTCATTACGTTTTACATAAGGAAACTTGAAATTCGTTTGCGAAATTCTAAGATTCTAAGCATCATGCTGCAGTAATGAAATATTAATTGTTTTTGTACAGGATCATTAAAAATTCGATGGTTTATCGAGACATACAAAAACGGTTGAAAACGTATTTTTATTTTCGAATGGCATGCTCTGTATATTTTAAGGATTACTGAAACAAAATTGAATTCTGCGTTGAACTTGAAATTTTTTATAGTTGCGAACTTCCTGAGACTGCTAAACCAACACAAACTTAAAATGAGCGGTTCATACGAACTAACTTCAGTGGATTCCTAAGATTGGCTTGAAACTACCAAATACTAAATGAATTCTGATGATCTTCATTCTTCGAACGATTCGGGGGTTCTAGCTTAAAAAAATTGAATATCTGATGCGCGTACATCTCAAAACGTCTGAGCAGGTATTCATCTTAGAAAGCAATGGAATACTTTAATTAGATCGAAACTGATACTATGCTGATTTCACAATCATTAGTTTGTAAGTTTTTCATAGTATAAGAAGAAAAATGAGTGAAATCGAAAGAAGTACCTATTTACATGAAATTTCGTTAAATTTGTTCATTCACCATGGGCAATGTGACCAAATACCAGCAAGAACATGCAGGATTCCAGGAACCGCTGAAGATAAGTATGAGAAAGTGATACCAGAATAATCGTGTTATCACGATGAATAGAAAAGTGCAATAATATGCACTGCCGTGTTTATTGAAAGGGGCGTATCTGCAAAAAAGCACTTTTGAGATAGTTGACTTTGAAGACAATTTAAATTGAATTAAAATGAAAAAGCAATTCATGATATGGCATATCATGCATTGCTTTTTTATTTCAATTCAATTGAAATAGTTCATGGCATAAATGAAAGTCTGTAAAGTCAAATATCTCAAAAGTGCTTTTTGCAGATACGCCCTTTTCAATTACACGGCAGTACAGGTGTGCCATTTGAAATTATAAAGTAGCTACCTACTACTTTTCGACAAAAAACATCTCTCCTTGTCAAGAAACCAAATTTCTAATGAATTCCTGCTTTCGGTTCTCGTGAACGTCTAACGTACCATCGACCGCGGATTACCCTGTATGTATGTATATTAAGAGCAGTTCAAATATCTTATACAGTGCCCGAGAATGATGTACATCTCAAGAGAGTAAATATTTTTGTTTTCGCCCTTTGTTTCAGAAACAAAGGAAGTTTGTGGATTTAAAAATTTCACAAAAAGTTGATAGAGAGTCGCGAAAATCGCATGCCTCTCTAGCTTTAATGATAGCTGAGATACGTTGCAGTGCATTGAGTTCTGTTGTTCAAACTTTTTTCTGTTCAGAATCCCTAAAAATTGAAATTGAAAAAAATAGCAAAGCACCCACATTTTTTCTCTTCACAAATGAATTTAGAAATGAATTCCTTTTTTCATCATCACCTTCAATTCAGAAATATCCTGGATATAAAATTTTTTTATGCTAAGAATATTGTTCTCAACTTCTGATGTCCTGATTTTTTTTTGTTCAAGGATGGCAACACCCGAATGCACAACGCCATTCTCTATTATCTGGGCTACAGAAGAGTAAGAAGACGAGAAGGCACTTGCACAACCTTCCTATGCAGTGGAACATCGAACAACGCTCACAAGTTCTCGATGAGGTCGACATGCAGAGGTCACACTAAATTCATCACGACAAAGAGAAGTCAGCGACATCTGTGTAGAAGTTCTCATTTATAGAAATGGTCCAATTATGGACTACTCTAGTATTATGAATTTCGCACAATGTTTTAATGCCTTCTAGAGAATCTGATGATGAAGATTTGGCAGGGTTGGAAGCTGAATGAACAGATCGTTTGAATAATCGTCGGACCAATCATAACTAACCGCATTAGAAAGCTAAATAAATTTGATATTTTTAACACTCAAATTGGTCCTAGTAATACGAGCACACAGATACATAACCAAATTTAACAAAACATCTACAAAATCGAGGAAATTCAGGAGGAATTTACTTTGAGGAAAATAATTCAACCATGAAAAAACGTGTTCCAAATACTACTGATACAAGAAAACAAGAACTCATGCGCAAATAATCATCATTATTAAGAAGGTTTAATAAGTAGAGGCAAAAGTCTCTGAACTCAAAGAGAAGTAAAGAGATGAACGTAATACAAATTCAGATAATTACAGTAGGGAAACAAAAAAAGAAATGATTGATGATAAAAAACATCTACAAAATGAACAAACACCAACAACAACAAGTTCGTCACAGTGGAAGCATGTTCATCAGCATTCACTTTGAGTTGATCATTATTCCGAATAAACTGCTTCACATGACTTAGGAATATTGACTTAATTTGCAGTTTAAATGGGATTTTGTGATGGAAATTCATATTAATATCAGCACCTCAGAAGTGAAGTGTGTTAAGTCACATTTTTTCGGACACGAACTTTCTACAATATTGGATTCATATTAATTAATTCTAGCTAGTGGAACACATTTTTGACTCCCTGGGTATATCAAGTCACCAAATAATGGCACTAAGGGTCGGTTTCACAAAACTTTAATTGTGCGATTAAAAAATCTTACATGAATTCGAACCAATTGAATCACTCGTTTTTAAATTTCAACGAATAGCCGTGGCTCCAATTAATTTAACGGTACGAACAAAGTTTTGTGAAACCGACCCTAAATATTCTTTGAAACAATAATGTAACTGAAAAGTCTCTGTTTTGTCTAATTTTGATATTGTGACTTAACACACTTTACTTCTGGGGTGCTGATATGGTTTCAAGGTGTAGGAAATGAAGTTAATTTTAGCCTGTAGGTGCGCACTGTTTACGGAGTGCTTAGGAAAAATCCAGCTAATTTTATTCCCAGAAAACTCAAGTGTCTCAAAACTGTCAATACAATGTATGACCTCCACGGGCATCAATAACAGCTTGTCATCTTCTGGTTCCATGAACGGGGCAGAAGCTCTCTCAGATCATTTAAGGATTCTGAGGTAGGTTCACGATTATCTTATCTTCTTCGGAGCATAACCCATGCATGTTCTATGCAATTGAAATTTTTTGAGGGCGGAGGTATTGGTAAATGTGGAATACCATCTTCTCGTTCGCATTCTCAACTATGGCTGCACGGTGCGATCTAGCGTTGTCGTCTAGCAATTGAAAAGTTTCATCAATAGCAGCGTGAAAACTTGGCAAAACATGGTAAATAACATGTGTATATCTGTGCGCCGTTGCAACATATCCCAGCCAATATCAGGACACATAGCGACGATTACAAAGTATGCGTGGGATTGTCTATACCCTTATTTTTTGGTAATGTAAAAATCGTCCATATCTGTGTTCATCAGTGAAAGGGACACTTCGCCATTGATCGTTCCAATTGATATGTTGCCTTGTCCATTCCAGTCTCTGACGCTTATGGTCACGTGTTAATAAAACTCCTCTCAATGGACGTCTTGAACCTAGATTCACCTCTTACAATCGTTGTCTGATGGTTTCGATGAAAACTTTGACCATTACTGCATTTCTTCTCCCAGAAACAGTGATGAAACGATCCTGAGCAGGTGTTGTTTCTCGTCGCCCACCAAGCCTTGGTCTTTCCAACACGAAACTTGTGTCTCTGAACCTATTTCAAAGTCGAAATATCATACTTTCCGCTACCACCTGAAATAGGCCACCCTGCAGCATTCCGATAGCTCTATTAGCCTCAGCGTTTGTTAATTTACGTCTTGCCAATTTCAGAAAACTCATTTTGAATCGAAGCCGTTGATGAACTGACTCCATTTCAAAATAAGAACATTCATGATCATATGCAAAGAACCAAACTTCAGAAAAAACTCCACCAGCTTGAAGAAATGTCTCATTGTGGGGCAGTGTATTTGAAGATATGATTGATGTACAACCTCATCAAATTCATTCATAATCTTTTTTCTTCTTCAGAAGAATAAATACTCATTTTGGCAGCACAACTCAATTTGGAGCAAATTTCGTCATTTTCATGTTATGTTCGTTTCTTGTTTTGAGATTTTTTCATTAATCTTGATGTATATTGATTTCTGTGATATTTCTTCTTACGATTGAGAAATTTTGCTTCAGTTCGTTTAGTGATGAGAATATATTATATGTTATATTGATTAAAATGACTGGAAACTATTGTAAGCAACACAAAAACGTAAAAAATTGAGAATTTTTTTTGACTGGTGCGAGTAAACCCTATATGACTCAACTCTAGTTGTGACAATATCCGATCGATTCAGCTTCCATTCTGATCTAGTCTAGGGTACTGATGTTCTGAAATATTTATTTGTACAACTGATTGATTATGATATTTGAATTTTATCAATAAAAGTTTTTTATTGAATTGGTTTCTGCTTTCGAGGATATTGAAAATAATAAAATAATTGATATGAAATGAATATTCTCGATATCGATATTTGAATTTTGAACCTAAAAACATGCGAAATTTCATTTGATGTTGCAGAAATCAAAAGAAAAAGATAATTGTTGGATTTAAATTCAGTGCAATATAAGGTTTTCATTTTTTTCATCATCTGTAAAAACTAAAATGATTGAGAATTGCTTGGCTCCAAATAAAAAAGCAATCCTAATGCTGAATATAAGAGGTTGTTAAGATACAAGCCATGTTCAGAAACTAACTGTACTCTACTCTATTCTGGTAAGCTTAAAGAACTTCATGAAAGAAGAATTACGCAGTTGCAACAAAATATTTTTGTGTGCTTCTGCTGCATGTTTCTAGTTACCATCTTTTTAATACATGTTGTGAGACTCAGAAAAACAAGTAACAATATTAAAATAATTTCTGATCTGAATTAAAAATCAGGTTTGAAAACCTTTCATGCGGAATAAGAGTCTGCACTGACACATATATTTTAGAAAAAAAGTCAGGGTCCCGATATGCACCATGTTTTTATCATTATCACAATCAGATAATCATATATCGGTTGCATTGCAATAAATCAAAGATTATATACAGTTAGAAAGATAGGAAACACCCTCATATCCGTGCTAATAAAATCAGACTACTCATTTTGGTTAGGTTCTCCTTTTGACACCTGGGGGGCGCTGAATACATTATTCAGTAAAGAAAACTATTTTGGTGGGTGCGAAATTCGAATTATACTTCTCAGAAATTTCCATTAATTCGAGTATTCTTTGTCGAGCTTCTGAAAGAACATCGTGATCGACAAAACAAAAACAGGAGTCTGCTTTTTGATCAGGATGATATTTTTTCATTCACATATTGTTTTGAATCAAATGAAATACGCATCTGGATTCTTCATATTCTCATTCGAAATGATACAATAATTATCAAATTGAGAAAATTTAAAAAATTATTATAACAATTTCAAGAACTAATGAATACAGTGAACTCTCCATAAATCGAACATCGATAAGTCGAACAGTTGTTTTGGACCTCATTCGTATATATCTTACCCAGTGTTTTTTCACCTCAATGGGTCTGAAAGGTCTAGTAGATGAGTTGAACTGCTGGAATGGTCGTCAAGAGAAGCTTCACTTCTATAAGTCGTTCTAGCCTCTATGAGTGGAACTTTTTGATCTAATGCATGAGACCGAAGAAGATTCAGTTTGCAAACAAAACACCACACGTGATGAATATCATAAGATTTTTCGACCTCTAATGACATGTTTCCAGTGCTCAGACGCTCGTTTCTCATCGATGATGATTATCATTATCAGTATTATTTATATTTTCGTTATTATGTTTTTATTGAAGGTAACGAAATATACCTATAAGATACATCATTGAGTGGAAGTAATATAAAGGCCGAAGTTCACTCCAAGGGAAGTGTCTGCTTTTTCACCTAACCCGAGAAGAACAAAATATTAAACAAACAAAAAAAAGATATGCACATACCCCATACCCCATAAATCCATTCAATACAAAATAAATACAATTTCAATCAAGAAATGAAAATCTATCATCCCAACAAGAAAACGAAAAAAGGTTTCATAAACTTAATTTGCAGGTAAGGAAAGAAATGATTGTGAATACATAATGTTTTCAACAATTTTTACTCTGAATCGACTCCATGAATTGATCTCCAAAGTATTAGATTACCTGAGTTTTTCTTTCAATGAAGTCTCACTTCAATAACTCTAATAAGATAAACCGAACAGTTCTTTTGTTCCCTAGGAGTTCGACTTAACGATAGTCTACTGTATATTAATGTTTGAGCAACAACAAAAGAAAAATATCAGAGGTATACAACAAGACCTCTGTATACCATCTGAGCAAGAGTTCTTTATGTGTTATCCAGAACAATATATTTTTGCCCCGAAAACTCTATCCATTTGACAGCACTGAAAATAAAATTCAATGAACAAGTAAGTTACATGACACGAACTTCGTAAATTTATATTTCTATTCTCTTTGGCAATGAAAAGAATGCAAATTCAGAATAATTTTTTTTTATTATTTCTGCAATTAATCACCATGCATGCAGTCAGTTTTCAACATGAAATTTATAACAGAAAAACACACAATCAAAGATTAAATGAGTGAGCTTGTGAGCAAGGTGATACTCTTATAGCGTATATGAGAATTTCTTTAAAAATTGACAACAGCCTACTAATGATCCTTGTATAATCTCGCCAAAGGGACCCTTATCAGATATTTCAATCATAACCCGTTTACTTTTGAAACTACAGATGTCGCTCAAATCACTGTAGGCGCTTTGTTTCCCATCTTTTCACTTTATAATCTTTGCTGAGAACAATTTCAATCAATGAAGTTTTATGAAAGAACTGAGATATATAATCATTGTATACAGAAGGATACCTTGAGGGTCGTTTCAAAGTATTTTCACATATTATCATATTGGATATTCCATACGAGAAGTCCAATATGAAATCACCCTGTATTATCTCTCTTGAATATCGTTTTGTGAGGCTACTGTGAAGAAGCTCCCCACTCGGGTAATATCAAAACGAAATATTTATTTTTCATTAGTAATTAATTATGTGGAATCCGAAGTGTCTGTCTTAAACTTTACGTAGAATTTCTTGTTGAAAACCCCCCCTTACCCAACTCAGAATTTCTGAAAGAGTCATTATTATTTCTGAGGAAGCAGCAAACAAATAAACACCTGGAGGCACATTTCGACAAAGACTGCCGTTAGTGCGCTATGAACCAGATTTAGATAATTATGCTGAATTATTCCAGATCAAATTCTGAGATTTGAAATCTTTTTTGTATATTCCAATTAACTGATGACGGAGGTAAGAGCTAGAGTATTCACTCCATAGATGATTCGAATATAATATAGGAAGTCTATGTATAGACTTTTTCCCCAAAAAACAAGCTGAGATTCTAAGATGCAATAGTCAAAAGCATAATTTCCTATGGTAGCGAAGTATGGCCACTGAAACATTGAAAATTTTTCAACTGTACAGGGTGGGCAGAATTGGCAATACTTGAACTACAACTTTCCAACTGTGGGAAATAGAGGAAAATAAATGACACGTTACGTTGGTCTTTCTTAAAGAAACTGATAATGTCACCAACTGCAATCCCCTATCTTCTTTTGTTTTCGATTTATAGGACAGAATTTAAATTTTGGCGATTTCAACATTGGCCATCATCTCCGTTTCTGTTTGTGCTAGGATGTTGAGATAGAAACATTATACTTGGCACTTTTTTCATAAAAGAAGAAGTTTTTTTCTCAAGAGCTCTCCTTATTGAGCTACAACAAACAATTCATCAGAGGAAATATTTTTTCTGAAGAATCTATTCTTATCAATCTGTGAAAGCAGTGAATATTGGGGTTGAGCAGTTTCAATACGATGAGAGTGGTGAGAAATTAACGTTGATTTTCCAATTAGTCAATACTTAATTATGTGTTTTTATTTTATGGAATCTTTTTTTTTGCGCGAAGCACTTTTAGACACACTTTTTGTTTCATTCTTTAATTCCTTTCAGTTTCATTCTTCAGTGTATCGCAAATTTTCAAGAATCAGAAAACAAGATATTTCTCACAAAAAAATGCAGATTCCATAAAATAAAGAAATAATTCATTACAGAACTGACAGTTGTGCTCATCACAGCATTGTTTTATGTAATATTTTTTGTTTTGAGTTTGTCAATACTGATCTCAAATCTCCCTAATTTTCAAATCGAATCAATTCAAATTCCGTGATCTGTGAAATTTCCTATGTCACATCAACTGCCAAGATATAATGAAAAAGTCACTATTTTTAATTTTTATTCGAGAGTATTTCACGAAAAAATTTACTGAAATTGAGAAAATATCTTCTAATACTCGTTCCACGATGCTTCTTCGCGTCGCGAGTTTTAATTAAAATACAATAATATAATATAACATTTAAATATAATATAACTTTGAAAGATTTACAAAATTAACAAATACAGAATTGATAAATTTAAAATTCATGTTTGCGGCTTTTCCTAGCACTGAAATCTTTAATTAAAGTATCATAATCGATCGAATAAGCTACGTAATTTTCTATTGATAGAATAGCAAGGACTGAAAGCCGATCTTGTGTCATCGAATTCCTTAAATATGTTTTCATGATTTTGAGACTAATAGAACTTTGTGAATAAATCATCCAGCCCAGCGCCTATCAAGCTTTCTTTTGATTGTTCGTTTCCTTTTTGAACTACCCGAATCGAACTAATTTCCAAAATCTTGTTGAATTTCGCACAGAGTGTCAGAAATAATTTTTGAGTAACACACAGTTTTTTCACACTTTTTCGGTTCTTCATTATGAAAATGACCCGTTTTTTTATTCCGTTCTAATGAACCATACCTATTGAACAGCAAGTCTTAGAGTTTGGATCTACAGCGGGGGTTGAAAAAGAGACGGGTTGTGGAATTCCAACAGATGGTAATAATGAATGATGAAAGTACTATAAGGTATTTTGAAAGGAAATAAAAAGACCATAAAGATAAAGCTGTTTATTTTTATGATCCAGATGAATAGAATAGAAAGTTTCTTGAGAAATGGCTCCATCTTGTATGCATATTTCTATTGGAAACAGTGGTTTTTTACGATATTTTTATCGAAACGATACGACTTTTCATGGGATTGTCCGAGTAATAGAGGAGCCACTAATTATGAGTTTGATTGAGGCCGTGAAGTCCCAGTTGTATCAAGTCCTAAAGCTCAGAGCAGTTCGTAGTGGTGTTGTGCAACTTAGATACCTTTGAGTATCCGATATACTGCTGAATGAAGTATTATGTATTAGATAAATTCATTGGATAGTTGGTATCCAAATTTATTCTTACAAGAACCACACTGAAAAGAACGGCTTGAGAAACTAACGAATTGAATTAATTTCTCAATTTAATGACAGAAAAATTTTAATTTATACGAAAAATGTGATTGTGACCTCTAAATCAAAGATTATAAAGTTAGAAAGATAGGAAACGCCCTTACATCTGTGGAACTAGAATCCGACTACGATATATGGCTAGTTTCTTACTTTTGACACCTAGATGGCGCTGAAAACATTATTCAATACAGAAAACTATTTTAATAGGCACGAAATTCGAATAATACATTTCAAAAATTTTCATTGAATTGAGTATTCTTTGTCGAGCTTTTAGAGAAATATCCTAATCGAAAAAACAGAAGCAGAGCTCCGTTTTTTGATCAGGATGATATTTTCCATCTACACATTATCTTGAATCAAATGAAATACGCTTCTGGATTCTTTATATTTTTATTTGAAATGATTGTGTAAAATCAACTACAATACGATAATTATGAAATTGAGAACATTTCAAAAATTTGTTCACATATTAGAGAATTATTATAACAATTTCAAAAACTTATTCATACAGTGAACTCTCGATAAGTCAAACAGTTGTTCTGGACCCGATTCATACATATCTTATCCAGTGTATTTTGAACTCAATGGGTCTAGAGGGTCCAGTAGATGAGTCGAACTGCTGGAAGGGTCGTCAAGAGAACCACCACCTCTATAAGTCGTTCTTCTGACCACCATTGTCTCTATGAGTGGAACTTTTTGATCTAATGAATGAGACCGAAGAAAATTCGGTTCGCAAACAAATTATCCAGAACAATATATTTTTCCCCGAAACCTCTATCCATTTGACAACACTGAAAATGAAAAGCAATGAACAAGTTACATGATACGAGTTTCAAAACTTACATTTCCATTCTCTTTGGTAATGAACAGAATGCACATTCAAGATTATTCTTTCTATTATTTCTGCAATTAATCACCATGCTTTTCGAATGTCAGCCAGTTTTTAACACGAAATTCATAACAGAAAAACACACAAACCAAGATTATGGAGTGAGCTAGGTGCTACTCTTGTAGATTTCGAGTTATTTCAGTGGAAAATACGAAAATAAAATTATCATTCAGCAAAAATATTTTTTCAAGTATTTCTTTCAAAATCGACAACAGCTCACTAATAATCTCTTTATAATCTAAGCCAAATGGATCCTAATTTAATATTTTAACCAAAGACCGATTACTTCTGAAAAACAGATGATGTCGCTGACATCACTGTAGTCGTCACTTCGTTTCCCATCTTTATACTCTATTATCTTTGCTCTAAATGTAAATGTAGAATCGAAAACAATATTTTTATCCCTAGGGTTGGAAAAGAAGATTTCGCTCTCCTCCTTCTGTAATTCTATTCATAATTCAATTACGGGGTGGCAGGTTTTTTCGGCTGAGGTTTTTTTCCCCTGGCTCTATAGTATCATATGATACTAGTGATGATAGTATCGTATGATTCTATAGTATCATACGAAGAATGTTATGATACCCCGTTCTTTTTTTTACCTCAGCTTAGGTACTTTTTGTTTCAACATTTATTGTATTATTTTAGCTCTGTATTTTCATAAGAATATATATATATATATATATTCATAATTCAATAATAATTCATAATTCAACGAATATTTTGAAGAGACTGCCGAAGAACGGTCAACAGGTTTATTAGGTTCCAACATCTGGAATAAGTAAATATTGCACCTAAATACTTAGATAATTTTCACCCTAATTGTGTTGTGTGCTTTTTTTTCTGCCTACTGATCTGGTGGATCGGACATCCGGTGCCTCAATTACCCATTCGGACGTTCCAACAAAGCGCAATATTCAAAAACTACAAAATGGTTTCTTCAATTTTGTTCTGGATGAATGTCTTGGTTAACTAACTCTTTCGAATTTACCCCTTTATTCAAACCTCTATAAATAATTAGGGATCTAAATCAATATCAAAATTTGCTCGGGTTGTTGCGCGCGAGGCCCCACCAAGAGCGAGGCCCCGGGCGATTGCCCCGTTCGCCCCCCCTAAAGCCGCCACTGCGTACTGGCGTCTATGCGGCAGGAATTGGGGCTGAAACCCAAAAATACTGCTATGGATGTAAGTCATGATTGTGAGACTGTAATCACATATGGATCAGTTGTCTGGTTTGCCGAAGTAAGTCAGACAAGTACGAGGAAAATGCTCGATAAAGCACAGCGGCTTGCCTGTGTGTGCATCACGGGAGCCATTAGAACGTGCCCAACCAGAGCACTTGAGATCATAACAGATCTCACACCCCTACAACTGGTGATTGACAGGATGGCCCATGAGGGCATCCTCAGAATATCTAGAGAAGGCGCAGGTAACGAGAGAATTAGGTGTCAAAGAGTCTGGGGCTCTCTGAGTAACTACATCTGCGAACCTTTTTAGAGATGTGATGGGCAAGAAAGAAAGACTGAGGAAAACTTCAGTAGGATACTATGCAAAAAAGAAGAATAGGAGCTGGAATATGCCGACCAAAATTTCAAAGAAAATATTGTTAAATGGCATACTGATGGTACTAAAACCAACACGTGAGCTGGCGCTGGGGTTCACGGGGCCAAAGCCAAGTGTGCACTGTTGTTAGGTTCCTGTGTGAGTGTTCTTCACGGAGAAATATTAGCGATCGAAAGATGTCTAGGGCTGCGTTCACAAACTTACTCAGAGAGTAGAGTAAGATTATGGCCATATGATCAGAAATATACTTCGGTCTTTACTCCACACTCGTCGTTCAGAAACTTACTCTGACAAATGTCATTCAGAATTCAAACATGTGTATAGGTTATGAATAATACTTTTGCATCATATATATTTTTATTTATCATTTTTATATTGAATTGTGGCTATCATGAATGAATAATAGAAGTTTAAGAAAAAAATTCTCTCTAGTCGTACATTTTCAGTTGTGTCTTCGCAGTATAGTCAATTTTTCTTTTATTTGAAAAGCTGAGCACAAACGTGTTTTTTGATGATTGTGAGAAAACTGATAAATGTTCTCAGGACTTTGAATTACTTTTAATGAGACAGGAAGAATGAAAAAGGATATTATTGTCTATAATCTTCTCTTGCAAGCAGAAAATTAAAAATGTTATTACATGCTTTGTTGTTTTATTGACTCTACGCCAGAAAAAAATTGAATACTTCGTAACAAAAAATAGTTGTATGAAAGATAAAGCAAAATATGAATGAATCTTGACAGATCTAAACTCTTGAATATAATAAAATATCAACGTAGATTCCAAATCAGGTACAAAAAAACAGTTATTGGGGACTTTTCATGTCTCGATTTATTTGAACTTGAACGGACCACTCTAGGTTCTGCAACCTAGATATTAATCTAGAGAGAAACTGTCAGAATTACGACGTAGCTATTCACTCAGATAGTCAAGCTGCTATTAAAGCAATGAACTCCTATGCCATCGATTCAAAGTCGACATGGGACTGCCGGAACAAACTCAATGAGGTTGGAAAAGAAAATAAGGTCCCTTTAATCTGGGTTCCTTGTCATTCGGAAATCACAGGTAACGAAGAGGCGAATAAACTTGCCAGAGAGGGGGCTGGGGAACCACTCTGTAGAAAGATGTACCTATAAGAAACACTCAGGCAGAATCTCCTAGGGTTGGATCACCTGAGAAAGTTCCTTCGGAATTTTTAAATTGTAAGATCCAAAAGATATTTGGATAAGGAAAAAACTCCTATTCACCTGGTCACAGAATGCTTTGGCATTATGAGCCAAAGAAAACTATGCTTTTGTCAAGAGGCCTGTAGGAGTGAGGAATTAGCCTCACGGAAGCCTTCAGAGATATTGGACTTCATAAGATCTCTGGGACTGGAAGGCGAGCTGTAAAACTTTATCAGGAGGTACAATAGACCATCAGGTCGCAATGGACTGTAACCCCTTTTAAACTATACTACATATATTACTTATTTTCTATCTTTTTAATTGAGGAGATGTAGAACCTTATCATCGACATCTGAAATCTGACCACCCTGCACAGGGTGGGCATATTTCGATGTTTTAGTACTACAACTTTTGAACCAGAAGAGATAGACAAAATCTGATACCTCATTCTCGATCTCTCTTTCGGAGAAACTAACAAGAGTAGTATTCGGCTACCTTCTTTTGTTTTTGAGTTATAGGTATGCGAAAGTTGGAAAAATGGTGATATCGGAAAAAATTTATATCTCCGATAATACTGATGATAGAGCTCTGATATTAAAACACTATAGAGGCACTTTTTTACGTAGAATCCAGTGGCATGCTCGTTTGCTTTTGCACCATTTTTAATCAAGAAGCTATGACCCGGACTTATGTTTTTTCGAATAGGAACACTAGATTTCTGTGCCTTTTTCTGAAAGCTTAACTTTTTCTGATTTTAAAAATATATAACATCGTATGGTTCGTATCAATAAGTTAATATAAGTATAGAAATTGGTCAAGAACTTATATTCATCTGGGTCACAATACTTTCTATGGTTTCAATTGTCGATAAGCACAGGAAAACTTAGTATCGTATAATTACCCAATTTCTTTCAAGTAGTCTTTTCATATCTATGCCTTTGTTATAGAAAGCTCCATTTTTCTGTGCTCATCAACAGTTGAAACCATAGAAAGTATTAGACTAACATGAAAATAGGTTTCTGACCAATTTCTATACTCATATTGACACAAACCTTACGATGTCATATATTTTTGAAATCAGAAAAAATCAAGCTTTCAGAAAATGGCACAGAAATATAGTGTTTCCATTTGAAAAAACATAACTTGGGGTCATAGCTTCGTAATTAAAAATGGTGCAAAAAAGACGAGCATGCCACTGGATTCAAAGTGAAAAGGTGCCTGCAGAAAGTTTTAATTTCAGAGCTTCATCATCAATATTAGCGGAGATATTAATTTTTTCAGATATCGCTATTTTTCCAATTATCGCTTATAACTCGAAAACAAAAGAAGGTAGCCAAAAATGGATACAACTCTTGTTAGTTTCTCCGAAAAAGAGATGGAGAATGGGGTATCAGATTTGTCCATCTCCTCTGGTCCAAAAGTTGTAGTGCTAAAACATCGAAATATGCCCACCCTGTACATCTTATTCATCTGAAGATGTATATCGCAGTTAGAGGCGAAACGTCAGGTGATATAGCGCACAGAATCAAATTCTTCGCACAACGCGATTAAACTCATCGAAAAACACAATTCTATTCGAAAGCCAACGATATTGAATCCTCATGCACGCAGTTCCCAACATCGGATTAATTGCATATTGAAATTTCACGCCCGTGCCAATTAATTGATCATAGTTTCGACCTGCATCGAACTGTCATCAGTGTCATATTTATCCGTTTGAATCGGAGCCGGAACAAGGGCAGAAAGCATAATGACGTTACGGTCAAGTGAATCAGTTTTTGGTGAATTTTTGTTAGTTCCGGCCGGGTCGAAATAGATTCATCACCGCGAATATCCAATAAGCGATTTAATTTCGCTAATGAACAAGCGGAAATAACGAGTTGAGGTCGAACGTGATGATTGTCGAGAAACAGTTTTGCAGAATCGTCGAAAAATTATACTTTATTTCGTTTATATTTTTTTTCAATTATGATTTCGTATGGTGCTTACAGAAATGCATGTGATGAAAAAACGAGAGATGAAGGGCAAGTTTTCGAATGCATGAGTTGCATTCTCCAACGAGTATAGACGATATTTTCTCTTTTCAGTCAAGTTTTGTGAAATACTCTGGAAATGCAAATGAACATTCAGATTAGTTACTTTTTTATTGCATCTCGTTGTGACTCACAAAATTTGACGGATTATGGAAAGTGAATTGATTCAATTTGAAAATTAATAGGGCTCGAGGTCAGTACTGACATTCACAAGACGAAAAATAAAACGGAAAACAATGCTGTAACGAGTTTTCTTTATTTCAGTATCTTAATGAGTTCATTTTAGTTCTCAATGTAGTGCTGTAATGAAACTCATTACAGCATTGTTTCAGTTTTTTTTTTCGTTTTGTAGTTGTCAGTACTGACCTCCGATTGAATCAAGTTTCGAATCAAATTAATTCAAATTCCGTAATCTGTCAAATTTCGTAAGTCACACCAACTGCCGAGATGAAATATAAAAGTCACTATTCTGAATTTTTATTCGAATTTCGAGAGTATTTCAAAAAACTTGGCTGAAATAGAGAGAATATCGTCTAATACTCGTTGCAGAAGGCAATTCCAACACTCATGCTATCGAAAACTCGCTCTTTCGTCCTCGCATTCGTGTTGAAATAGGAGGTCATTCTGCAATTTATTTTAGAACATACTATGATGACAGCACTTCATTTAGTACTGTAATGAACTTATTAGGATACTGAAATAGAGAATAGTATATTCTAAAACAAGTTGCAGAATGAGCTCTTAGTCCAACACGAATGCGAAATTTCGAAAGCATGAGTGTTAGAATTGTCTTTTGCAAGGAGTATAAGACGATATTTTCTTTTTTTCTGTCAAGTTTTGTGAAAAACTTTGTGTTGTATCTTGGCAGTTGGTTTGACGAAATTTGACAGATTACGGGATTTGAATTCATTTGATTTGAAAATTCAGGAGATCTGTGGTCAGTACTGACAACCAAGAAAGAGAAAATATAACTGAAAACAATGCTGTAATGAGTTTCATTACAGCACTACTTTCAGTACTGTAATGAAGTCATTACGATACTAAAATAGAGAAACATATATTGTCACCATTTTGAAATACAACTAGACTTGATTGTATGAATCTTTTCTGATGTTGTTGGGAAGTGTTGGTTATATTGATATTCATTTGAATGTTCACATCAAAATATATCCGAACTATTGAAGTTGGTCTTCTAGGAATTCTTATTTTCTCTGCAATCCCGAGTTGATATCAAGATCAGACGAATTTGAAGAGGTGTATGCAAAAGATTATGTTTTGAGAAATACCCTTTGAGGGAAAAAAAAAACCTTGAATACGGCTCTCAGTGTTTTGTGTTTTTCATCTGTATGAAGAACGCAACCAGAACTAAAAAATTTAAATAAACCAATTTTTTACACAATTCATGCACAGAAAATCTACTAACTCGATTTACCAATTATCCAAAACCACAAATAAGACTTTTAGATTGATACTTTCTGAGCCATTTCAAATTGGAAAATTTTGACCTTCTATATCTTCCTTTGTAGAAATAATCTTATTTTTTAGGTTACACTCCCGATAATGATAATTAAAATTGAAAAATTCTCGTCAGCCGAGAACACTACTATCTCGGTTTTTCCTTCCATGAAACCCTCTTATAATTTATCAACTTATAAAACATAAAACTTTTTGTCCCAACGGACTCAAACCGTCCCCCTTCTTCTGAGTAAATTTTTGAGCAATCTGCAGGACTCTTCCGTACCGTATCTCCAGATCTACATTTGTTCTACGGAACAAGAGATACTTCGGTACCTCTTTGTACTTTCAGAGCAATCTGGAAGACCGTTGACTTTTTGCCTCCTCAGATCTACTACTAGAAATATTAGAACTAGCTGATGAAAATTCTGGAGGTATTTTGTTTCATATACGCAGAATGAATAAAAGTAGATTCTTCAGATAGTCATGGATATCTATGTCATAGCAAAATTGAATAAGAAAATTGTGTCTGTAACGATTATTAGACAATATTTTCTCTTTGTCGGTGTAGTTTTGTCAAATACTTTCGAAATTCAAATAAAAATTCAAGTTATTGATTTTTATATTTCATCTTGACAGATTGTGTAACTCACGAAATTTGACAGATTATGGAATTTGAATTGATTCGATTCGAAACTTAATTCGATCAGAGGTCAGTACTGACAACTACAAATGAAAAATATAACTGAAACAATGCATTAATGGTAATGAGTTTCATCACAGCACTACTTTTAGTACTGTAATGAAAGTCATTACTATACTGAAATAGAGAAAACCGTATTTACCATATTTCCTATATGATGGTGATTGATTATAGTTTAAAAACATAGCTTGACTTACGTCAACCCTGTTATAATTTTCTTCTTCAATGATTTTATAAGTATATTAATTATAACCTTTATTTTTCCTACAAATGTTACAATATCAAGTATCTACCAATAAGTGAAATATATATGTAGGAAAAAAAGGCGAGGTTCAGATCGGAGAACTCGTTCTGTTTTCTGTTTTTCTCTTTTTGATGAAGCACACTGTTCAGAAAGCTAGCCCTCTCGAATTCAAGGCACATAATCATATATTTGTCTTCAAATAAAAGCATACTTTCACAATACAGAAAAAATTTATGGAATAGAATGAACATAAAACAAGCTGCAGATCGCTGATGGTTTGAAATTGATAAAAAGTGTATTCTGAAAAAAATCCAATACGAAATTATTTCTCGAATGATAAAATTTCCGTAGCAAAGATAATGATGATGAATATTCTATTAAGTCTATTGTACTCTGGTATGCACATTGCCGTACTAGTACCTACTGTACCTATATTTTTTCTCGGCACCAGATGACCTCATCTGATCGAAAACTCACGAGCCGCTACTGCTGAACCAAAACCCAATTCCTTTTTTACCAGTGAGTGGTCCTCCCAGAAAACATTGGCATTTCTCTTTGATTATATCCAAACATCTTCATTCGGATAATTATTCCCAGTATTATTTATGCTGACTCTGAGAATTCATATAATCCAAAGCTCAGTATGTAGGTAAACATTGAACATCTACGGAATTTTCAGAGTTCAACTCAATTACATCTCATTATTCCTCGTTTGACTAAACTTGGTCCCTTCGTCGTTAAAATGTTTGTTTTTCAGGAACTTATACTGAGTCTACTTCGTTTCTAACGCATCCGTTCCATACAGGATGTCACAGAATTTAAATTTGGGTGAATTCATGATAATATTTACCTCCGTTAATGATTTCTAAGATGATGAAATATACACACATCTTCAGATGTCTAGGTCCTCCAATTTTTTTTTCAAGAAACAAGCAATGTATGTTCTGAGGATGAAATGAATATTTTCCTTCATTCCGACTGTAAATAATCGTTAACTATTCTTTGTTTGTCACTCAGATCTTCCCAGGATGAAACAAAATAGAGAAATGGGAGTATCTGAATTCATTTATTATTTATTTCCCAGATTATTGGCCGTGGTCCATTAGGAATAATTTCACCAAACTTCAACTGCGGTAGGCATCTTCAGACTATCCTCTGTCTAAGGTTGTGCCTCGAACGTTAAATTCTTATTCCACTCAGGCAGTTCAGTCCAGTGAGAACATCTCCTGAAATATAACTCCTGAAGATGCCAGACACTCGAACTGGCGAAACGTCGAGAACTAATCAACGGCGACGGCCGGAATGTTTGAAAGAACAGGTTACATACAAAAGTAATATAAATTAAAAACAAAATGAATAATTTCAACCTAGATCAAAAACTAAAATGCATTACATCATCACAAATCAAATACTATTAACGCATGCATAAATTAAATAGATAAGGAGTCACTAAAGGTTCAGAGAAAAAAGCCAAAAACAACCAAATTACATAACCCGCCTTCATAAATTTTCTTTCACAACAAAGGAAAATTGAAATTATAGTGGGAAACGCTCATTTTACACATAAATATACATTAACAATATAACAGTTAGTATATTGATTATGGTATATATGAATCCTCTGGTTTCAAAACCCGAGAACTCCATTTTTGATGAAAAATGAGTTAGATACAGAAGTGGATTAGTTTTCTCCTCATGCACAATCCAGTTAAATATTATAATTCAGAACCCAATAAATCCTACAGATATTTGGCTTTGAAATATGAGATTGGTTCCAAAACCCGACGAATCCAACATTGGGGTGAAGATTGGCGTACACTGGATAAACTACAGTATTTCTCTGAGTTCCTGGAAAAATACTCTAATGCCTCAGAAAATGTCAGTACTTCCGAACCGGCAAACCTATTCGAGCCAGCCGAAGAACTATCAAATTTTTTTAATGTCTGAACTGTTTAAATATTTTGTTGATATTAAATGGAGCAATAAAAACGCGATACCGATAACTGCATATAATTGTATCCAACATCAAGATCTCTAATGAGAAATTTCAAACTTCTTCCCATGCAATTAAGTTTCAGTTCCCGATAAATCCAAAGTTCAAAACCATAATCGGACAATTCCATTTTATTTATCTGATTCATCGCTATATTTACTAATTTTTTTCAAATACAGGGTTGTTTTTCAACTGAGAGACCTAATGTTCAAACAAATGCAGCGTTTTTTCAGAAAAAAAGCGATTCAAACATTTCGGAACAGTTTTTTGAGAGTTTCTAACATTTGTCCTGAACGGATTTGTCGGGTTTTGGAACTAGAGGATTCATATAAGATATGAAAAAATATCCTCATCCTTGAATTCTACTATCGAAATGATGAAATGAAATGTATTCGTTTCTTCAGTGTTTTGCATTCCTCAAAAATTCACATGCTAATTGACCGATTGAATATGAAAATAAATTTTTGAGATTTGATCATACAGGGTGTCCGGGGAATAACTGTACATACTCCTACCAGAGATAGAGTTGGACAAGGTGATTACTGATTGGCTATAAAAAATTAATTTCTGGATTACCCTAGAAAGCTACAGGGTGATTTTCCAACTTCATGTGAATACTTAGACCATCATAAAACCCAAACTCATTGACGGATATTATTGAAACTTGGGAGGTTATTGGCACATGCTAAGGTCGAGTCAGAAAGATATCAATTATTTCATTATTCCAGGGCCGGACTCATTAATCTTCATTTGAAGTGTTCAGGGTGAAACAAACACTTTGTATTTCGAATTACAACTAATTTATTCGCTTTTTAGAAAGAAGATAATGTATGCTTCAATTTGTGATATCGCACAAAGTTGTCACATCAACAATTATTTTTTTATGAATTTTTGAATTTGAATAAACTTGGAAAAAGAGAATTAATTTACCTGAACAGGACTTAGTCATCTTGTGGACGTCGAAAATAAATAATAAATTCTCTTTAAAAAGTTACTAAAGGTGAGAAAGACTATAATTATTTGTTGATATACTGGGTGGCCACCCCCAAACTCAGAGCTCACTGCGATGGAGTAAATGAAAGTATACCAAAAAAAAAATTGGTTAGGTATATAGGGTATACATGACCATATTTCAAAATTATTCGTATGTATACCGGGTGTTCGACAACAAAGATATGAACCAAAGTGACACTTCTTCCAATGTAAACACCTCTAACTGAATTAGTAAATCGGCAAGAGAAATGTATACAAGCTAATGGTTGTCATTCCGAACCCCTTCTAAAAAAATGTTGACTAAGCAATTTATTGGTTTCTATTTTCATTTTTATTAGGTACTCTTCACTGTATTTTAGGTTTTTTTCATTTGTTTTTGTTTCGTTATGGAATGTGCTTATTGAAGATCTGAACTTTTTTGAAAATTTTCTACTAATACTTTCGCATTTTCTATTCAAACAAGATATTTTTATTCATATTCATGGTGAAAAATTCAATTTTTCGAAGTTTATCCAAATTCAAAAATTCATAAAAAAATAATTGATGATGTGACAACTTTGAGCGGTATCTCAAATTGAAGCATAATTTAGCTTCTTTCTAAAAAGCGAATAAATTATCTGTAATTCGAAATATAAAGTGTTCGTTTTACCCCCAACACTTCAAATGAAGATTAATGAGTCCGGCCCTGGAATAATGAAATAATTAATATCTTTCTGTCTCGAGCTCAGCATGTGCAAATAACCTCCCAAGTTTCAATAATATCCGTCAATAAGTTTGGATTTTATGATGGTCTAAGTATTTACATGAAGTTGGAAAATCACCCCGTAGCTTTCTAGAGAAATCCAGAAATTAATTTTCTATAGTCAATCAGTAATCACCTAGTCCAACTCTATCTCTGCTAAGAGTATGTACAGTTATTGCCCGGACACCCTGTATATCGGAGAAATGTGGAAATGTTTAGTTCGATTGATTTACAGCATCAATAAAAAAAGGCCACCAGCGGCTAGTAGTGAGGGGAATTAGGCGAAAACTGGGATGTTTATGGGTAAATTGGGTTATGCAGTACCATAATTCTTTTCTAATGTTGTAAATACACATTCGTGATATTTTTTTATTGACCTGCCTACCCTTCAGCGACGGCATTGAAAATCATACAATACCTTAATTGAATTCTCCATGAATTGAAATTTCGAAAATTCCCGTTGTTCAAGAATTCGACGACTCTGTTATACGATATCAAATCAGCCCATTCCATAACCAACGGTCATGTTTCTTGCGAATAACATCATCCTTCATGCCTTTCGTATGAACCGGAGAATCTGGTTATGAATTTAATAATTGATGATCCAACGTTATTACTAACATACCGAACAAAATTTCGGTATATCTGTTCATTAAGCGGAGGTAGTGAACAAATAACTGGAAATATATGTTTGAATTTTCTTCAGCACCTGTTGAACGTGCGGATATTATTTGGTGTGAAATGGAATTTTCGAAACAAAATTAAAATTGAAACTTACGTTCCAGTCGGAATATTCATTCAGGTCAGATGAAGATCCTCATGGATCAGGAAATTTTAAATGCGGCAAAGATTCTTTCTCCTTTGAAGGTGAAGAATTTTGCTCCCTGTGAAATCTTAACGTCCTTGTTTTTGTTTTTAATTCGTTATGTAAATTGTGTGAGGAAAAAATTTATACTAAGTAGTATTCATTTATAACAATGAAATTAATCAACAATAAAAGAAATAAACTCTACTTTTTGAATGTATTTCCAGAAATATAAATTTTCAATTTTTACGGACTTTTGTCTTCATGTTAATTGATCAAAAATCTTGAATGGGGTGGTTCCGGCTGTCGTAAATTTTTTTTTTATACAAAGAAAAAAAGAAACTTCTGCTCATTGTGATCAGACCAATAAATGTTAGCCAGTCTCCTCTTTGTTTCTTACTGAAATATCAATTATCTCTTTGTTGTCATGTTCATCTGGGTGGCTCAAGGCTGATTCATCTCATTCTCAAGCTGTATATAATAATGCAATCTGAAAAGAAAACAATCACAGTTTTCAATTTGAATATATTTCTCAATTGAATCGTTTTATGGAGCTCCCGAAGAAACTAATAAATATTGAAATAGAAAATACCTACTTTCATTCATAACTATTGGGACAAAGGCTAAGGGTAGATTTTTGGACCAAAATATGGCGATAGGACCAAATAAACCTCCATGAAATATAGCTGTGGAAAAAGATAGAGGGCGTTGAAGTAGAATTTTTTTTTCATTTTTTGCTAATAATTCCACTATATATTTTCCCATTAGTTTTCGAAAGAACACAACTGAAAAGTTCAAAACATCGTAAGGGGAAAAAAGTAAAAAAAGATAAACTTAAATTGAATGTTCCACGTGGCGTCAGCCGACTTCTATGCCTTTTCTAATTCTTTTAATAGGGGACTTTCGAACTACGAAGATAATATTATTCTGTCTGCTTGAACAGTTAGCCGTAAAAATTATTAGCAGTGAAATTATTAGCAAAAAACGAAAAGAATGGTCCTATCGCCATATTTTGGTCCAAACAATCTGCCCTTAACCTATGTCCCAATAGTTATGAATCACCCTGTATAACCCTTACACTCCTGAAACTTTTTGAATGGAGACATAATATAATCCATACATTTTTTGACCTTTGATATGAACGAAATAGCGTGTCTAATTTTTTCAGATTTTAATTCTGTCAATTTGACAGGTTTTCATGATACTCACAATTGTGTGGTACGGGAGTATACCAGGTACATACACGATTGCGACAGTGTCACAATTGTGAGAACTGGGAGTGTATAGGAAGTGCAAGTAATTGAAAAAAATTGATGAGATACGAATATTTAATAAAAAAATAAGGAAAATACACCTGAAATAATAACATACTGAACTCAAAAATGACAAAAATTTCGTATGAAAAGCTTTGAAGCAATTCTGATTTTTATTAAGGCACAGATAGACTTCATATTTACTGCAAGACATTCTTGACCTACTTTTACACGATTCCCACCGACAACACAAAAGGTTTTTTATCTCCTCGTGGATAGGCCAGTGACTGAAAACTCATACCGTTTATTCTCACAAGGTTTGGGTGTAGGTTTCGATAGTTTTGGCAGTGATTCACCATCAGATTCTTCCGGATCTAGATTCTCAGTGGCTGCATTTTTTGAATCACATAGCAGATATTCTGCTAATTCAGCACAAAGTTCCTAAAAAGATTCTCCGAAATATTTTTTGAAATAACACCATGGTGTTAGAACTTCAGTTGGTTCCTCGAGTTCTTCTGCAGGTTATTCCAAACTTCTAAAAGAACTTTTCTCCCATGAAAACGTTGCTATACTTCGGGAGCTAGTAGATACGGGTATTTCCTGTTGTTCTATACTTTCTTCAATCTCGCTTTCCTCATCTTCATCAGAGGAAGATTTTTCCTTACTGGTATTGGCTACCAATCAACATCATCTTCATCTCCTTTAAATTCAAAATCTGACCCAACCTCGTCCACAAGATCGAATATTGCATCCGGATTACTTGCAAGCCTATTCAGATCGATTTTTCTAGTTTGTTCTGAAATAACGAAAGCAGTGTTTTGTATTATCACTTTCCTAAACTTCTCAATACCTGACTAACTTTTTTATCAGTTCACTCCCGACACCCACAAATGTGATACTCTTTCAAAACCCTGTCGTTGAAGAAAAACCTTGCCTTCAAATTCCAAATTTATACAAGAAAAACAAAATTTGATGTTTTCTCGTGAATTATGAGTGAAGTTGAAACTAAAAAATGAACGTAAACATGTACTTACTTCTAGATGTAATGATGACCACACTGTCACGACAAATCACAATTTTTGACTGGATGCCATTAGGATAAACAACGTCTGCCCGGAGAAATGCATACGCAGCGCTCGTCATATATACGCTCACAATCATATCGTTCAGGAGCAAGCGATGTATAATAATATTTTCTACCTTATATCCACTCAAAATAAAACACTCACAATTGTGAGTATATGGAGCGTGAGGGATAAATGCTTCTTCAATGAACAATTCTTGTGTTATATAGGATTTTCTGATTACATGTCGTACGTACAATCAAATTCATATCATCTGTTTCATTTCAACAATGATCTATGGTCATGAAAGATAAGACTTCTTGAATGCATCATTGTTGATATAAATCAGATTTCATGAATTCGACTCTAGGTGCTAGGTGCGACATCAAATCATAAATGACTCAAGAACTATTCATATTAGGTGCATTAACGTGTGAGAACACTATGATAACTTTTCTTATCAGAATCCAACGCAATCATAAAAAAATCGAGCTCTTATTCGAAAAATGAAAGTTAAGGGAAAATTTTGAACACAATTTTTGATCTCTGCTTAAGTTATTCAGAATAGAAATATAATCCGAATATTCTCATTCCCTATTTTCCTCCAGTTTTTTTCTCTATATTTTGAAAAGTAATTCGACAAATGCAACGTTCTGAAGAAAATATATTCAGAATTAGATACCCTATCGAAATTGAAGAAGAAAACCCATAAACAATTTTTTATTTCCTTTTCAACTGAAGTGGTCTGGCTGCAAGAATATTTAAGCTCAGTAGATAATGTCGAATGTACACTCCCCTCAATAAATTTCGGACAGGCGAAACTTATGTCAAATTCAACACCCTGTATCTTTTTTCGTGGTTCTCCCATTTTGTTGAAATTTTTACCAGTTATGATATTGGGTCCTGTTATATTATGCAGGAATTTACTTTGCGAAAATACTTGTTGTTCATCCGTTATACAGGGTGAAACAAAACCTTTTTTTATACCCTTTATTTCCAAACACTCTGTGGTGAATTTGGGGCGGAAAATTTGGTATCATTCAAGTTTAATTTGAAGTGTACTCTTTGATTTACATCCGTATCCGCTTTAAAAAAAGGGAAAAACAATTTCAAAGAAAGTAAACAGAAACAAACATCTGAAAATTAATGGAGTGTATTTCCACCTCGCTTTCTCATCACTTATACCGTACGACGTGGCATACTTTCAATTCATTTACGAATTGCTTCTGGGGGAAACAACAATTTCTGTTTATGCAGAACAATGGCTAAGCCTCACGTTGTGGAACACTTCGAAGAGGCGAATATTCAACGATTCGTATGGCCAGCCAGGAAGCCGGACTTAAATCCAATCGAACATATATGGGATATGCTAGGTAGACATATTCGAAATCGTCAGCCCACCACCTTGCCCGATTTACGAACAGCCCTTCTTGAAGAACGGGATTATATTTCCCCAGAAGCAATTCGAAAATGCATTGAACGTATGCCACGACATACGGTAGAAGTAATGAGGAAGCAAGGGTAAATACAAGCTATTAGTTTTCAGATGTTTGTTCATGTTGACTAGTCGATAAGGTATGTAATGTTTTAAATTGTTATGAAAATTGAAAAAAAGCAACACTTTCTTTGAAAATGTGTATTTTTTTTCAAAGCAGATACTGACGTAAATCAGAAAGCATTGAACTGAATGATATCAAATTTCCCGCCTCAAATTCACCACAGGGTGTTCAGAAATAAAGGGTATAAAACAAGGTTTTGTTTCACCCTGTATGACGAATGAACTACAAGTATTTTCGCAAATTATATTTCAGGTTGAAATAACAAGACCCAATATTATACCTGGTAAAAATTTTATCGAATTCGGAGAACCACGAAAAAGGATACAGGGTCTTGAATTTGACAAAAATTTTGCCTATCCGGAATTTATTGACGGGGAGTATATATCAGAATCCCAATTTTCAGATTTCAAATAGGTCTACTTATCCGGAAACGTCTAAGGGCCGTCGAACTCGATACATCCTGTATAGTCACCATCATAGTGTCTAGGTTGTTAATCTACACAAAAATGATGTTTATGGATATAGACATGGCCGGATGTCGAATATCTCGTCGATTTTCTCAACTGTGTATAGGATAAAACTTGTAGATAAGTTGTATTGCTCTATCTCAAGATACCGTCCCTCAATCCGAATTGCTCGAAAATTGAATGGAACCTTCCTTGTCGCTAGCAGAAGAACAATGCAGTTTTCAATTTGTCAGCAACACAGATCTGAGTTTCCGAATGAGAAACCGGATAAGCCATTTATCTCGGTTGCGGTCAGCGAGAGCGAAAGAAAAATTAGGAAAGAATACACTAACAGCGGACTCAAATAGGCCTTTCATTAAATTAAATTACCCATACGCAGGCCCAGGCCCTGTGTCTAGCTTTTCGGTTCTCTTATCCGTTTCCGTGGACTGCATAATGAGCAATGAATAATGAAGGATGATGATATTATTATCATTTTGATCCTACCGAAGCATTAGGCTGCAAATTTTTACACATTTCCTTTTTATGACCTACGAGTATTTCGACATTTTCGAACAGCGGAATGGATTCCTTTCTCCTGTTAGAGATATTGAAATATGAATTGAAGGAGTTCCTTTTTCGAATTAAATATTGCCACAACAAAAAAGAAAAAGTGAGGGAGGTCTACATCAGTAATTCAGCGGTGAATTCGAATCGCAAATAGGAATAATATGAGCTAGAGAGCAAAGATTCATATAAGGCTTTCACTTTCATTTAATTTGAAAAGTACATGATTTTTCGTAGAATGCATGATTGATATTCATGATTTTAACTTTCGGACCTACATTGTTCTCTTTCATTAATACTCATACAGGGTGTCCGGGGAATAACTGTACATACTCTTACCAGAGGTAGGGTTGGACTAGGTGATTACTGATTGACTAAAAAATTAATTTCTGGATTACCCTAGAAAGCTACAGGGTGATTTTCCAACTTCATGGAAATACTTAGACCATCATAACATCCAATCTTATCGATGGATATTATTGAAACTTCGGAGGTTATTGGCACATGCTAAGATCGAGTCAGAAAGATATCAATCATTTCATTATTCCAGGGCCGGACTTATTAATCTTCATTCAAACTGTTCAGGGTAAAACAAACACTTAGTATTTTGAATTACCAATAGTAATTTTAGGAGGAAGCTTAATTATGCTTCAATTTGTGATATCGCTCAAAGTTGTCACGTCAACAATTATTTTTTTATGAAATTTTGAATTTGGATGAAGCTCAAAAAATTAAATTTATTTACCTGAACAGGGCTATGTCATCTTGTGGATGTCGAAAAAGTTACTGAAGGTGAGGAAGACTATAATAATTTGTTGATATACTGGGTGGCCACCCCAGACGCGGATCTCATTACGATGTAGTAAATGAAGATATATTTCGAAAAAAAAATTGGTGAATTGTACAGGGTATACATAAGCATATTTCAAAATCATTCGTATGTATACCGGGTGTTCGACAACAAAGATATAGACCAAAGTGACCCTTCTTCCAATGTAAAAACCTCTAACTGAAATAGTAAATCGGGAAGTATCTCATGATTTCCACTCGCTAGATTATTTTTTATGGAGAAAATTGAAGGATATGATATATTTTGAAGAAATCCAGGCAAGAGAACAGCTGATGAACAGAATTATCGACTGTTGCGATATTTTAAGAAATAATACCGATATGATCCGCAAGGCTCTATCCAATTTGAACATTCGGCAAGAGAAATGTATACAAGCTAATGGTTTTCATTTCGAACCACTTCTGAAAGAACGTTGACTCAGCAATTCATTCGTTTCTATTTTCATTTTTATGAGGTACGTTTTACTGTATTTTAGTATCTTTCATTTGTCATTGTTTCGTTATGGAATGTGCTCATTAAAACTCTGAACTTTTTTGAAAATTTTCTACTAACACTTTCGCATTTTAAATTCAAACATGAGATTTTCAGTTCTCTTCATAATGAAAAATATAATTTTTCAAACTTTATCCTAATTCAAAAATTCATAAAAATATAATTGTTGATGTGACAATTTTGAGCGATATCACAAATTGAAGCATAATTTAGCTTCTTCCTGAAAAGCGGATCAATTATTGGTAATTCGAAATACAAAGTGTTCGTTTTACACTGGACAGTTTAAATGAAGATTAATGAGTTCGGCCTTGAAATAATGAAATAATTGATATCTTTCCGACTCGACCTTAGCGTGTGCCTATAACCTCCCAAGTTTCAATTATATCCGTGAATCAGTTTGGATTTTATGATGGTCTAAGTATTTCCATGGAGTTGGAAAATCACCTTGTAGCTTTCTAGGGAAATCCAGAAATTAATTTTTCATATTATGTAGTGCCCCCACCAAAATGAGCCAAACGAAACGCCACGCTGATGAACTGCATACCTTTTCTGGAAGTGTTTCGTCGTATTTTCGAACCCTTATACCTTGAGTTCGTAATTTTGCAGATCAACTTCGTACGTTGTTGATTTTGAACATGCATTGTGAATTTGTTTGATTTTAAATAGATCTCTTGATAATAATATTTTATTGAATTATTATTGAGGAAAAAAAAACGAAATGAAAAGATTTTGTCATAAGCAACGTACAAAAAAAATTGGAATCCAACATTTAAAATATTGCCTGGGTGGGGTCGGATTTCTCACATTGTGAAAAACTCAACAGATCGAAATATAATGATAAATTTATATTGCCACAACATAAAACAGCCACATTCACGAGAAGTTACATTCACCAGTCCATCTGACTTTATAATACATTGCCTCCTGACTGAATATTAATAAGTTCAAGTATAAAGTTGAGACTTTTTCACTAAATAAGCCATGATTCACATTGACCTTGATACATCTGTATGCATGTAGGTATATTTACTGTGTCTATGTATGTATACATTTTTTCTTTCTTGTTTGATCTTGCTGTGGTATAAGAGGGGGGGGTTCTGTCTGATTTACTTATTATTTTTCATTTTCATCCATCTCGTTTCTTTGAATTTCATAAAACAATGCTATATTAGTCTGTCTTCGTACATCTTTGCAGAGTTGAGTTGAATAGCTCGCTGAACTTCGCCCTAGGTGTCATGATTGCCAGGCATTTTATAATTATTTTTATCTGAATAAAGACGTTATTTATTTTTCCCATAAAAAGCCATTTTGCTGAAAGCCGTTTGTCACAACGCTAAATTCGGAACTAATTCACGCTCTTAGTTCTTACTCAGATGCGTGCACATAATAATATCTCGCATTTAATATGCGTGCGCATCTAATTTCGGACTAAGAGATTGAATTAGTTCCGAATATAGCGTAGTGGCAAGCTGCCCCAACTCTACACTTATCCTTATTTCACAAACTCTAGGCCGTGGTTAGAATATTGGCTTGGCCGTTCCGTAACTAAATATAAAAACCATTATACAGGGTGTACCAAGTTCGACGGCCTATTAGGCGTTTCTAGAGAACTAGACTTATTTGAAATCTGAAAATTGGGATTATGATATTGTTTGACATTATCTACCGAGCTAAAATATTCTTGGAGCCTGACCACTTTTAGTTATAGAGGGAGAGAAAAAAAATTTTCAAAATTTTATTTTTCTGTTTTTTTTTTTGAATTTGATAGAGTATGCAATTCTGAATACATTCGTACTCAAATCGTTGCATTCGTCGAAATACTTTCCAAAATATCGAGAAAAACCTGAAAAAAAAGAGAGAAAAGAGTATTCGGTATTATGTTTGTTATTCCTAATCTAGATATCTTAAGCATGAACCGTTTTCACATTTTTGAAGTCGAAGAATGTGGAAATATTGTACATTTCTAGAATTTTGAAAAACTCATCACAGGGTGTTCCAAATATTGGGTCAAAAATTGTGATCAAGATTGGCCCATAACTTTCGTTTTTCAAATTAGAACCCTATTTTTTTATGATTGCGTTGGATTGTACAAAGAAAAATGATGATAGTGTTCTAACATGTTAATGCTCCTAAAATTGATAATTCTGAAGTTATTTAGGATTTTCTGATTTTATGTCGTATGTAGCGTCAAATTCATTAAATCTGTTTCATATCAACTATGACCTTGGTCATAGAAAATAAATTATTTCAATAACTCACTAGTGACACACCTTTTTGTTCAATTCATTCATCATTGTTGTTATGGAACAGATTTTATGAATTTGACGCAATGTACGACATGGAATCAGAAAATACTAAATAACTCAAGAATTATCAATTTTAGGAGCATTAACATGTAAGAACATTATCATCATTTTTCTTCATGCAAAATCCAACGCAATCATAAAAAAATAGGGTTCTAATTTGAAAAACGAAAGTTATGGGCCAATCTTGATCCCAATTTTTGACCCAACATTTGGAACACCCTGTGATGAGTTTTTCAAAATTTTAAAAATGTACAATATTTCCACAGTCTTTGACTCCAAAAATGTGAAAACGGTTTGTGCTCAAGATATGTAGATTAGGAATAACAAACATAATACCGAATACCCTTTTCTCTCTTTTTCTTCAGATTTTTCTCGATATTTTTGAAATTATTTCGACGAATGCAACGATTCGAGTACGAATGTATTCAGAATTGCATACTCTCAAATTCAGAAAGAAAAAAACAGAAAAATAAAATTTTGAAAATTTTTTTTTCGCTCCCTGTATAACTGAAAGTGGTCAGGCTCCGAGAATATTTCAGCTCGGTAGATTATGTCAAACAATATCATAATCCCAATTTTCAGATATCAAATAAGTCTAGTTCGTCAGAAACGCCTAATAGGCCGTCAAACTTGGTACACCCTGTATAACAGAAAAGTTATGAATTGTTTATGAGTTTTTCATCTAACCGGCGAAGTCACCCATTTCGACGAAGACATAGGCCTAGAGTTTGTGAAATAAGGACTTGTGAAGTTGAAAAGTTCAGAGTTAGCAGTTTGAATAAACAGTCTACGAGTGCTGCCATTTTATATAAAATTGGGTATTCAGAGGAACCTTTGGAATTGCTTTGAACGTACTGAAAAGTTAAGGATTTCCAAAAACGCGAATTTCAGAGAAGAACTAACATTTTGACAGCTAATGAAAAAGATCGCTCTCAAGAAAAAACTGTAGCGTACTGTAGAAGGAGGGCAAAATTAGAAATACTGAACTACAACTTTTCAACCGAAAGAGGTAGAGGAAAATGAATGGCACATTATGGTTGCACCTGTAGAGAAATTAATAAGGTCATTAACTGCTTCTACCTTCTTTTACTTACAAGTTATGGATCGAAATTTGCGAGATTTCAACTTTTATTATTATCCCAGTTTTTTTTGTAAAATAATGTCGAAATGAAATCATTATGAAGACACAATTTATTCATAAAGGTCCAATAGCATCCTATGTTTTCTCCTAAGTGGTTTCTCTGCTGATTATTCGATTCAATATAGAGACTGTCTATAAGCCAACTCAAAAACTTGGCCAAATGATCAGAACTACCAAAGACAAAGTCGACCCACTCTCTCAACGCAGTATTTACAGGATACCTTGTGACTGCGGCAAAGTCTGCATTGGTACAAGGAAGCGAAGTATCAATACGAGAATTGAGGAGCATGAACGATGCTGTCGACTCAATCAGACAGAAAAATCCGCACTAGCGGAACATGCTCTGACAGATGGACACAATATTGTTTACTCAAAGGCAGAAGCTGTCTCAAACATCAAAAGTTTCTATCCTAGGTTGAACATGGAAACCATTGAGACATATAAACATAAGAACAATATGAACAGAAGGGAAGAAACTCCTTTGGTAAATAGCGCATGGTTGCCGGTATTGGAGAAGACCAGCATCAAGCCAATACGAAGTGGGAGCGATGGACCAATCAACATCGCGCGCGAAACCCACTACCTTCTCATGCCAATATATATATATATATATATATATATATATATCATTCAATTAGTTGGGTATCTAGGTGGGTATCTGTGGTTCTAAAGAACCACAAAGATTTACAAGTCATCAGAGCAGACAAAGGAAACAAAATAGTAATTATTACAAAATCCGAATACAATGAAAAAATGCAAAAACTTTTAGACGACAATACAACCTATTCACAAGTTAAACGTGATATGACAGTAACATTAGAAAAGGAAAACAACAGAATAGTCAAAGAATGGCAGCAGAAAAACTACATCACAAAACAGGATGAAAAAGCCTTATTAACTCATAATAGTAAGATACCAAAAATATATGGATTACCGAAAGTTCATAAAACAGATATACCACTAAGACCAATAATATCGTGCATTCAATCTCCATTATACAAATTGTCTAAATATATGGCCAATATTTTATCTAAAGCCACCAACAACAACGAATACTATATAAAAAACTCATACGACCTGAAGGAATCATTGAAAAATATTAAGATACAAGATAACCATCGATTGTACTCATTAGATGTGAAATCCTTGTACACCAACATCCCCAAAGAGTTAATAAAGCAAGCAATTGAAAATAATTGGGAAATAATAGAACAACACACACTAATAACCAAAGACGAATTCATAAAAACAATAAATTATATAACAAATAACAGCTATTTTCAATATGAAGAACATTTTTACAAACAAATCAAAGGTGTAGCCATGGGTAATCCAATATCAGGCACAATAGCTCAATTGGTGATGGAACTGATAGAAAAAGAAATCATGAAAGACTACCTAACAACTTTTTACAAACGCTACGTTGATGACTGTCTCATTATAACGACACCAAGAGAAATACACACGATCTTGAATCATTTTAACAATGTACACAAAACACTAGAATTCACAATCGAAGAAGAAGAAAAAAATAGCTTAAATTTCCTAGATATGACACTGAAAAGAAAAAACGATGAACTTATAACCCGATGGTATAGAAAAGAACAAAATACAAAACATATTTTAGATTTCAATTCCCAACATCACCACTTACAGAAGAAGAGCACAGCCATTGGATATATAGACAGAGCGTTGAAACTGACTTCACCAATACTCCGGAAGGAAACTTTAAGAGATGTGAAAGAACTTCTATTAGAAAACCATTACCCTAAAAACCTTATAAGGAAACTTATAGGACAAAGAACGCACCGTCTATACAACACACAACATGCGGAAAAAACCACAGAAACTACGAAGCGCATACAACTACCATTTATACAAGGATTATCACAGAAATTAAATAATATAATGAAACCATACAAGCGAGAAATCGTGCATAAACCATACAACCAAGTAGGAAATATCTTTAGTAAATTAAAAGCACCAACACCCAAAACGAAGAAGTCACAAGTTATATACAGCGTTCCATGCAAGAACTGTGACAAACAATATATAGGACAGACCTCGCAGAGACTAAAGGACAGACTGAATGCACACAAATATACCAAAAACGCCACCACAGCTCTCAACAAACACAAGAAGACAAATAAGCATGATTTTGATTACGAAAACACGAAAATTTTAGGAATCGAACCCCAACAAAAACGGAGAGAGGTATTAGAGATGATTCACATACAAGTGAACAATGAAACTGTAGTCAACGATAAACAAGACACGAAGAATCTTAGTCACATATACATGCCAATATTACGAAAGCGACCCAACGAAGAGAGAAGAAGACTAGACAGCTGACGTTATTACTAGATGACAAGACAATACCCACTAGACGAAACCGAAACAAAGGTGAAAACAAATAGTGAGATATTAACACAATACTGTTTCTATTATATTGATGTTTGTTGTTTTTAGATACCACTTGTAATGTCATTTTATTTATACTGAAGAAGGCGGATGCGCCGAAACGTTTATAATAAAGGAGTTATTTTAGAATATTCAAAACTAACCTAGATACCCAACTAATTGAATGATATACATATACAATACTAGGTAAAAATAGAACATTATACTATATATATATATATATATATATATATATATATATATATATATATATATATATATATATATATTCTTATGAAAAAGAGAGCTAAAATAATATAATAAATGTTGAAACAAAAAGTACCTAAGCTGAGGTAAAAAAAGAACGGGGTATCATAACATTCTTTGTATGATACTATAGAATCATACGATACTATCAACACTAGTATCATACGATACTATACAGCCAGGGGAAAAAACCTCAGCCGAAAAAACCTGCCTCCCCGTAAACAAAATAACATAAAATATCAAATATCGGGAAAATCTTGAAAGACATCAGTGTGAGCATCTTCATGTTATCCGTCGATGGGCTCGGATACACAGATTCTTCCCAAAACGACTCGTAATTCTTAATCTGAAATGAAAAAAGACAAAAGCAAAAAAGAAACCGATTATTCAGAATAAATCGAATGCATTTTGGAAATGCATTTGCTACTTTAAAAAAACATTAAGATTTCTTGGCCAAATAATGTTCGGAGGTTTATGAATATTTATGACAGAAATGTCAAAAAATTTGAAAGAAATGACAAAAAAACTCCATCAATTTCCCCTTTCCGAATCTTTTGAAAGTTACGAAACTGACAATTTTTCAACATAACAAGCTAAACTTGTAAAAAATCAATTAATACATAACTTTCAACTGTCCTCTTTCACGAGAATTTTTTTTTCTGTTGCCGTGTGGGTTTCTTGCAGAAGAATCTCTTTGATACCATGTTCATCAGCTAATTTGGAGACGTAATCACACTTTCCTTTCGAAATTCCTTCGATATTCAAATTCAAAATCCACAAATTGTTGCTCTCTGGTCGTGAGGGTTTTTTCAAACCAGATACGACCTTCCAGGTGATGATTTTTCGGCACTTCAGATGTTTGAAGACCGCTACGGGACCCCAATGAAAGGCAATCATCTCCCATAGATAAACCAAACATGTTATAACACAAGAAAACAGAATATTTTTCAGGACCGAAAACTAAGACATTACGAGAATTGTCATTCTGACAATTCAGGGTATAAGTGGGGCCAACGGATCGAATCCAGCATCACTTTCGGAAATTCAGCGGTAGAGTTACAATCTAAGACCAAGAATTCTCTGAAGATGCCTACCGCAGTTGTGGGCGAAACGTTAGGTGAAATAATTCCTAATAGACCACGGCCAATAAGCCCGGAAGACTCTCTCAATGTCAATATATCCGGTCGAGAAAGCCTGAAACTACACATATTACCATTGACTCTGGAAAATATTCATTGCATGAAAAAACAACTTGGCATCCTGTCCCTGGATTGTTTATTACTGGCAAATTCATGATTCATAATACAGAACAGAGTTTTGCCAAACGATATTTTCGAAATTATTCCATTAGTTCCAAGGAATTTTCAGTGAGTGAGGGAAAATAATTTCGGTATAATACCATTGAAGCACGCTAATTCTTGTTCATTGAAAAACTGTCCTCGTGAAAACTTTTCGAATATACTTATCGTGTTCGTTTGAACAAAGTATTTGTTTCATGGAAAGTATTCTTGATGGAAATAATATATGAGTATGAATGAAAAATTTTCAAGCCCCATTTTGCATACCACTCATCCCTGAAACATATGCAGCAGTAGCATGTTGAATTTCATATTTATGAAGCCTCATACATTTCACAACTTATGACTCACAGATGTATCTAAAACCTACGTAGAAAAGCTTCTTGTATCCAGAGACTGAAGGATAATAATAATGTAAAGGATCTGCGAGGGAGGAAAGATTTTATTATTCACAATGACATACAATTTTTATTCCATTCGGTAGAACAACTCTTCAGAAAGAAATTTTCTTCTGTCTTTTCAGGACGAGATAGTGTTTCATTCAATATTCATCAGATAATTCAACCAATTCCTCAGGTTGAAAAGTTCGTAAAATACAGGGTGTTTGGTGAGTGAGTGTACAAACTTTAGGGATAGTATGACTCTGCAAAGTGAAAGTGAATCACACATATAAATGTTGGGTACGTTAGTTCATTAAGGACCTCAAAGATATACCGGGTGATTAATTTTTCTGCAGATAATTTTGTTTGCTCCAATCATTCGATGTATTTCATGGACTTTTGAAACAGTTTATTTTTTAATACACTCATCAACTGTTCCTCCACTTTAATGTCACTTATTTTCTTCAGCATATCGCCAGCCATCGTTTAATCATTCACGCCAGTGCCCGTCATCTATTATTCTTTCAGGAGTTGTGATTTCATTTTTTGTTCCATTTTCTCAGGTGTCCTTATTTTTCATCCAATTTTGTGTGTGTTTTATTTATGAATTTATTCATCTCAATGAAACTTATAAATGCCATTTCATTGAGAGAAATCTGCACATAAACATTGTTCAGACAGAGCCCCTCAAATGAATTTGTGGAGAGTAATGAATATGAATTATTAATTATCATTGTCTGGTCGAACTTTGAATAATACTATGAGAGTTCGACAAAAAGGCTCCGATTAGAGGCAAATTATGTCATTTTCGGGTATATTGTCTTCCTTTCTATGGGTTGCAGTCGAAAAACAGACAAATTTTGATTTTATTTTCTGCTTCATTATTAGTGGTTAATGTTGGGAAGTATTTCATGCAGTGGCGTTTCGTGAACCTCAGAGGGATTCATAAAAATCAAGGAAAGCTATGGATTTTATTTTGTATGATTTACCGATTTCAAATTTCGGGAGTTTCCGGATCGTCTCGGATCGGGAATCGGCCGGGAACAATTTCGGGTAGCAGGCGCTGGTCGCTAGGACAGTGATGTGTGTGCCACGTCGAGCGACTGATGAAAAATTCTTTCTCTGATATTCCGCTATTCTGGCACTGCAGCTGAAGAGGCAGTAGTTTATCCTCGAGTGAAGTAGTTTAACCTAGGCAATTGTTAAGATTAGTGAGTACGGAGTTGATCAGACAACCGTATACCTATTTCTGCTAATGATTTATATGTTTCATATGAGGGAAGACACGCTTGGGTTCCGACATTTTGAGGATCGTACGACTTTTCATCTGATTCACTCAAGAATCTGACGAATCAACCTTCCTTCTAGATCAGTTTACCTATGTTATTATTGATTGATTGAATTTGAACATTTCACAGTTTCGTGACATTCTGATTTTTTTCAATTCCTCGATTTATCTTCAACAGTGTTCCAGTGAACATGTGGACATTTTTTCTTTTCTTGAATTTTCTTTACGTAAACCAAGAACATCAGAGATCTCGGGGATTTGTGGGAGTTTGACGATACAAAAAACTGAAACAAGTGTTTTCATAGCCTTTTTGGAGGGAACTAAGTCTCCGGCATCTTTTTTTGGAAGGAGCTATGTCCCCGGTATCTCTTTGAAGGGAGCTAAGACTCCAACACCTCTCTGGAAGGAACTAAGACTCCGATACCTCTTTGGAGGGAGCTAAGTCTTCAGTACCTTTTGAAGAAAGTTAAACTTTCAACTACTTTTTGGAAGGAGCCAAGCCTCAATACCTTTTGAATGTCTCCAAGCCTTCAGTACCTGCACCTTGAGAGAAATTAAACCCTTAACGCTTCTCTTTGGAAGAAATACAACCTTCTGGAAGGACTACAACGTCTTTCTGGAGATTTAGGAATTTGAACTTTGGAAGAAGTCGAGGGATAGTCACTTCCCTTACCTGGCATTGTTCTAAGAAGATGAATTAACAAAGAACGAAAAACGAATTGTTCATAATCGTACATTTTCTTTATCCCATATTTTGATGTTTCAATTTGTTATAGTAGATATTGTTAATAGCTACTGTTATCAGAGAGGAATAAATCCCGACTGTTCAAGTTTTGATTATCATTAGCCAGAGTAAAAGCATATTATCTCCTTTTACCTCATATAAATGTAAGGTGGTCTCATGTTCTAACTAGCTGGAGCATCTATTGTTGAATTATTACCTAACGTAATTAATTTCTTTTACCTTACACAATTGGCGCCCAACGTGGGGCACACAGAAGTTTTACTTTTCCGTTCGAGATTGCTGTTGCAATCGGAAAGCAATCGAGTACAGGAAAGATACTTTCTGCACAAGATAGGGCCAATTTTTTTTTCTACGACCCCACTTTGAAAATAAATATTTTATTTCAACATACAAAACATTTCATGAAAATCCATAATACACATGAATTCTACATGTCGTTACCATGGTATTCTCATCGTTCACGTTCGATACTTTGGGACATATATCATAATTTAGTTAATTCTTTTATGAAAGTGTGCGGAAAAAACCCTTGATATTTTCTAAACTAAAATGTGCACTGGAAAGTGGGTGAAAACGCACGGTTGTAGAAAAAAAAAATTTTGTTATATTCGGAATCAGAATTAGGAATTTCGTTACAGTTCTGTGCTGATTTGCATTTTCATCAAAATCTGTCATACAAATACACGGACATTCATGTTCACAATGTTAGTTCCAATAGATTCCGCTCAAACGTTTTTCAGATTATGATTTGATATGTCCTCCGAGTCGTAAAATCTGGAAACAAAAAAAAAAAATCGTTTAAAAAAATTACTGAATTGAATTGACGTCAGAAACCCATTCGATCGAAAGCAGATACATCAAGAGCTTCACAACGGCCCTATTCTCTAGGAAATTTCGGAATTAATGAAGCAATAGATCTCAACAATCCAATTACCTGTTGAAACTGCCGAGATACGTAACCAAGGAGTCTTCCCTTTACCCTCATACCGTAATTCTTGGTTCACGTGTGACTTGAAATGCTCCGAAAGAGATTTATGAGGAGAAAATGCGTGGGTTCATGACGTTGGAAATGCTGCATCACAAATACCGCAAGTACATTGTATAGGCGATTTAACGGTAAGTTGAGCCCTCTGGAAACATTGAGTTTGCTGAACCTTAGTGTCGTTACTTGTTTTAGAATATCCTAAAGCGATTTACTTTTGCAATATTCTCCTGAAATGATGGATTTGAATGAGAATACAGAATTCCTCGCTTCGAATGAATACTTCACATAATTTGGAACTCCTTTCAAATATTAGGAGTTTCTCGGAAGATGGGTACAAATAAATTATGAAAATAGTTTTAATTCACTTTACATCATCCCTGAATTGCTAGTTCCCTAATGGGATGTGATGCTCATAATGCCAAATATAAAACATGTGATTAGGATTTCATATCTGTGTCGAATTTCTTGAAAACTTTAATCTAGTAACTGAAGGGTGCTTAAAAAACCTCGTTAACATGAGGAGGAAGATTAAACTTATTTTCGAATCGAATAAACTATAAATTCATTTTCATAATTGCACAATAGGCAATGAAAAAACATATATGAAAAAAATACAACCATCCAAGTTTATATTGCTGACATTCGTATAGCATTCTGGGAGTTATAGTGTAAGAAATGTAAGGAAAAATTTCATGCAGGTACATTTGTGCACGAAATTTCAATCTGGTGTCATTCAATGTTTAGTAGTTATGAAGAGAATTTTTTAAATTCTGCCAACTTCGGAGGGATAAATCTCCCTTAATATGTATTTCGGTCCATGAGTTTATTTATCAAACTTAACTTATTCTTCAATGTACTATTAACCCCAGAAAGCTCGGTTCACACCTTGGACTCACTCTGTAAATACTGGTTGTTTCATTGGTGAATGAATATACGGTAACCTGAGCGAGAACTACCTTAGGCAAGTCCAAAAACCTATATATGTTAGGTCTAATCAATTCCATAACCGAGATCCAGGATGGTTCATGTATCACCAAAAATTTCAATTTTCAGGAATTTGAAAATGAAACGATCGACCCGTGGAAGGTTACAAGACGTTCCAAGTATCAACCGAATATACAGGTTGGTTGAAAGGTTATTAGCAATTGAAGTTATTGGTGAATACATGAACCAGCTTGTATTCCAGTTATAAAATTGATTAGACCTAACATATATGGAATGTTTGGACTCGCCTGCTAGAGTAGTTGTAGTTCAGGTTACCGTATGTTCATTTACCAATGAAACAGCCTGGACACTATGAAGTGAAGTTTATTAAGAAATTACCCAGAAGACATTTGTAGAGTACAGGGTGATTCATTTATTTTGGTAACCCCAATTTTCTCGAAAACGTCCGAATATTTTTTGATCCTGTGAATGGCGTTTTGAACAAGTCAAAGTCAACTTGAGATGGGCATAAAAATTTTTTCTCCAGGGACATACCATTTTTATCATGTCATTCGAAAGATAATTTCATTCTGAACTTTTTTTTTCAATACAATTTTTGTTAATTTCTAACCATTTTTTTTCTGTATTGTGGTGGTATGCCTTGATTTGGAGAAATAGATATGATTTTGTGCCTTGAATTCAAAGAGGCTAGTTTTCTCAACAATCTTCCCCTTTAAATAAGATTAAATATCTGTATACAGCAAGATGGAGTTCCATGTCACAACGCTGCCATTGTGAAGAGATATTGAGATTAAGAATTCGAAAATGAATGGACCCTTATATTTTGACCAAAGTGACTTATAATGAAATAGAGAGATGATATAACTTGTATATGGGTCATAATGGCTAGATGACCTAGATTTTATTTCGTTTCGTAAAATGACGGAGGCTCTGTAACAAACTATTTTTCTATTTTTTTATTCATTAAATATTATATCTCATATCAATAAACATTTTATTTAATAACAAACAAAAAATTTCGAATCATATGTTCTTTAAACCGGCTATTGTGATCCATACATAAGTTATATCATTCCCCTATTTCATTATAAGTTACTTTGGTCAAAATATAAAGGCCTACTTGGGCACATGGGTTTCTTATCTTTATTTTCCAATTGCCCAAGTTATTAGAATCAGTTTGCTATACCATATTTTTCAGAGTACCCCTCAGAAAGTAATCCATGAGCGTTAGGTCTGGCGATATCTGATGGGTCCATTGGTTTCAATCCATTTATTTTCGAATTCTTGATCTGAATATCTCTTGACAATGGCAGCGTTGTGGCATGAAGCCCCATCTTGCTGTAGCCACATATTTCATCTTATTTGAAGGGGCACATTAACTAGAAAACTTGCCTTCTTGAATTCAAATCACATCTATGTCTCCAAATAAAGGCATACTACCACAATACAGAAAAAAATAAATGGAATAGAATCAAGATGAAACACGCTGTAGATCGCTGACAGTTAGAAATTACCGAAAATTGTATCGGAGAAAAAGATCAGAATGAAATTATCTTTCGAATGAAATGATAAAAATGGTATGTCCCTGGAGAAAAAAAGTTTGATAGCACCGCGACGCCTGGCGTCTTGATTTATTCCGCAGATTTTTATGCTCATCTCAAGTCGACATTGACTTGTTCAAAACGCCATTCACAGAATCAAAAAATATTCGGACGTTTTCGAGATAATTGGGGTTACCAAGATAAGTGAATCACCCTGTACATACTTATGAGGCACTTAACTTTCAAAAACTTTGATCTAAAAAAATTGGACTTGTCCAAATTTCTTTCTCCTGCCTAGTATCTGAAAAAAATTTTACCCTGTAAAGGTTATGGTTTTTATCAGTAATGATATTGTCACATATTGTCCGAATTTCCGAAGTATCAACTCTGACTGCAACATCTTCATACTCAACTTTTGCCTGAGCATATTGAGCTTGAGCAGCCAACCGTTCATCGGTTGTTCCGGATATTTCCTGAAATTATAATCTTCATACAATAAAAATCAGAATCTTTCAGGTCTTACTCACCACAGGTTTTACCTTTGTGAGTTTTTTTATTATTTCTCCGGTAAAGATGAAAAGGTGTATTTTGTCTGATTTGAAATACTTTCCATGTCATAAACTGTATACTTTTTTGGGGAAATAAATTATTATTATTATTATTTACCTGTATTTTACGTTTTTTTCGTTTTTTCATCTTCCACTCATCCATAATTGGTTTTAAACTGAAAATGATTTACTTTTGATTGAAAAAATAGAAAAAATATTGTGTCCAAAAATTATTTGAATACGTCAAATAGCGCCCGAGATATCGAGTTATAAACATGAGTTTCCGAGACTGACGATGGATCCGTGTGACGTCACTTTACATCCAACGACTAGCGAGGTTCAGTACGTTGCCGGGTCCAATATTAGGGCCTCTCCAATCACGGAGTGCGATGCGCGAATGTAGTATGACGTCACATCGCCGCGAGGAATTGAATATTCACGGGGTTGTAGAATCCGAACAACTAGGTCTTTTCGACTGAAACAAAAACTAGTGATTTCATAAACATATAGGTTATACTGTGACGGAGTTTCGATCGATTTTGCATACCTGTGAACATTCCTCATTGGCTATGGTAGTAGTGGAATGGAATCCCTTAGCAAGTTTTTTCTGTAGGAACTGCATTTCTTCTCAGCCTCTAACATGGCCCTTGTTAGCACGACTATTATATCTATAATACCCATAGACTCATCATAGGATAAAAGATCTTTGATAATACCACAATAAACTCTGATTTTCGGCATATTGTTTCGTATGTCACCCATTTTCAAACACAAATCAATTCACGATAAGTAGAAAATTAACTTTGAAGTTTTCTACTCTCACCAACAACTGGTAGAAAATGTAAATACCATGAAATCAGTACAATTAAAAATCCAGTAACACTAACTAGGTGGTTGAAATTTTGGCCGCTAGGTAGCTTCGAGATGAAGTTGAATCGAGATGAACGTTCTCCTATTGAAAACAGAATCTTATGGAATGCCTACATGACTACGTTATATTTTCCTTTATTTCACGATACAAGTTGAATTGATGTTAAAGCCCTCATCGATGAAATTTCCATTAAAAGACAGCTCGCTATTATTCTTCATATGGTTTCCAATTCAATACACGAAGTTGTGGGTTGACTTCGAAATTCAAAGGAAAAACAGGAAATAATTGTTTTTTAATGAGGACGAGTAAGGTTCGTGGTCTATGGAAGAAATATCTAGAACTTTTACCCTGAAAAAGAACCTATGACACATTTTTTTAACTCTTCTTCTTCATCGGAAATCTGAAAACCCAACCACCCATTCCCAGCCTATTATGTCGATTTTTTTTGGGAGAAAACTGAGAACGCGAATTCATATAACACTAATGTTCAATCTCATCAGTCGTCCCAAACTCAGAATTTCAATGTATGTCGACTGGAACAATCACGAATTTATAATATATGCCTCGTAGAATCGGTTCGCAATCAACTCAACACAACCGGAAAAATTGGATTTCGTTCCATTCGTGAAATATTTGCGAACAAGATAAGTCCACAAATAGGGAGCTTGCACAAAAAAATATGATACGCCGTTCTCAAAGGATCACATGAAAGGGTCCGTAAAGTATATTTGCCAATCGTAACACATATATTCTTGACGTAAATTTCATTTCAACTTTGTCTGTTGTGTTACATGCGAGAATGTAGTTTGGGAGCGTATTCATACTTTTGAAGAAGGGGAGCAAAATTTCGACAAGGGGGATCTCAGCCATACTTAGTCATTATTTGAATTTTCAAGTGAACGCTTATTTCTTCCACTGAAAAATGCGTCGGCAGAAAAAATTATAACATCTAATGTAGACCCCAGGAGCTTACCCTACATTCTTCATTTTCACAAGTCATTTTTGCACAAACTCTATTTCTTGATTGAAATGAGTGACTTGGCCAATTCGTAACTAAAAGAACTATTGTATAACAGAAAAGTTGTGAACAGCGAAAGAATTTTTCACCTTACGCTCACGTGGCGTGCTGAAAGAGAAACGCGTAATGTTGAAACCTTAATTTAATTTGTATTATTTCGTTAGGATCTTTGTTACCTTATGTTTTGATTGACAAGAAAAAAGGAGAGTTGCTGTCAAATTACTTTTGGAGAAAGTATGTCAAATAAACTCTGAAAGACGAAAATCGAGTTTTATTGGCGAAATTAAGATGAAAAAGTAGCTTGGCAAAAACACGTAAGGTAAAAAATTCATTCGCTTTTCATATCCTTTCTGTTATACTATAGTTCTAATAGTTATGAAATTTTCCAAAATTTTTTCGTTATGCTGAATTGTGCTAGAAGGTTTGTGCTGCTCTCCTGAGAAATCGAAATTTGAAAAAAGTTAGCCCAGCCTTTTCATTTTTTCTTTCCACAAATGGATGAAAAAAATTCTGCTATATTTGTGCTTTTTTGTGCATTATATATTTTCACGAGATACTTCAGATTTCCTGAGAAATTAGGAAAATCATAAAAATCCAGCTGAGCACTTTTTCTCCAACGAAAGCATGTTCAAAAAATTATGCCAATCGTCATCAAAATTGTGCCGTCGTTGTTATCATGAATTTCGCACAAATCGATTCAAACATCCGACAAATTAGAAAAAAGTTTTCGGTTTTATCCGACTTAAATGTATTTATATGGTTGTGTAGCGATTATGCCAATTTTTACCGGTTATATTCTCTAATGAAAGTCACAGTTTTTTCCTCAAATGAAGATAATGAGAAAAATCAGTAAAATGTAGGAAAATTTTTAAATCTGTCAACAGTGTGTGTGAAGTTGGCCCAGCACTTTTGAATTTTTGAAAAAAATATTGACGAACCTAATTGTACTAGATTTGTGCTGATTTGTGCCTTGGAAATTTTTTTTTATTACATACGGTTCTCAAGATATTGAACAAATTGTGTTTTTCGAAAAATTCTAGAATTTTTCATAAAATTAATTTCTGAGAACTGTTACAGATTCCTGTTCTCATGTACTGTGTTGTTTACTGAGTTGTGCTGTTTGAATTTTTTCAACCGTATCTCTTATTTCCGAAAATTCGAATTAAAGAAAATCTTATTTCCGCAATTATGATTTATCGGATTTGTGAAAAAATCTGTGCTACATTGGTAGTGACTGGTGCCAGTGAAATTTTCAGAAGAAACCTTCAAATTCATTTTTCAAAAAAATTGAATAGATAAATCAGTATACTATACAGGGTGTACCAAAGATCGACAGCCTATTAGGCGTTTCTGAAGAACTGGACATATTTGAGATCTGAAAATTGGAATTATGATATTGTTTGACATTATATACCGAGCTAAAATATTTTTGGAGCCTGACCACTTTCAGTTATACAGGAAGTGAAAACAAATTTCGAAAAATTTTTTTTCTGTTTTTTTGTTTTTGCATTTGATAGACTATGCGATTCTGAATACAGTCGTTAACAAATCGTTGCATTCGTCAAAATACTGTCCAAAATAAAGAAAAATACTGAAGAAAAAAGGAGGATAAGAGTATTCGGTATCATGTTTGTTATTTTTAATCTAGATATCTCAAGCACCAACCGTTTTCACGTTTTTGTTATCGAAGACAGTGGAAATATTGTACATTTTTAGAATTTTGAGAAACTACGATTTTTTTTTAATTAAAATTTTCTTGAAAATAAGAGATACTCTTGAAAACATTCGAACAGCACAACTCAGTACACAAGACAGTACATGAATACTAAAATATATTGCAGCAGTCAAAAATCAATTTCATGGAAAATTCCAAACTGTTTCGAACAACACATTTTGTTCAATATCTTGAGAACCGTATGTAATGAAAGGAAAATTTCGACGGCACAAATCAGCACAAATCTGAAACAATTAGGTTCATCAACAATTTTTTGAAAATCCAAAACTGCTGGGCCAACTTCACACACACTGTTGCCAGGTTTACAAGCTTTCCACATTCTACTGATTTTTCTTCATTTTAGGAAGAAACTGTGAATTTTATCTGAGAATCTGCCCGGTACAATAGCTGCACATAAAAAAATTTTAGTCGGAAAAAAATGAAAATGAGGAACTAACTTCTTTCTAATTTCTCGGGTTTTTGGATTAATTTTTGAACATGTTTTCGTTGGAAAAAAGCAGAGTGATGGGCTGACTTTTTTTTGATACTCCTTATTTCTTTTGAAGTATCTTCGTGAAAATATTCAGGGCACAAGATAGAACAAAAAATATAGCACAAATTTTTCCTTTTATTAGTGCTGGGCAAACTTTTTTTTTTAATTTCAAATTTTCAGGAATTTCTATCTACTGAAAATATCAGTAGATGGATAGCACAATTTTTTTCAGTCATAAGATTTAAATTTTTCTAAAAGTGCTCAGCTGGTCCACTTTCTGGGTTTTCGAAATATCTCGAGAACCACATCGAATCAAGGAAAAATTTAAACGACACAAAGCAGCACAAACCTAGGACAATTCAGCACAACAAAAAAAATTCGAAAATCTAAAAATGCTGGGCCAACTCCACACACATGAATGAACCTAGTATAAACGGACTTCTACATAATGAACACTCATTAAATCGGACAATGATCCCCATTGCCAGACTATCACATTCTCCCAAAATTTCAAAAATTTTTTTTATGTTCTTTCGTTTCAACTCTTGATAGAGTATTCAATTGTGAATACAGTCCTATTCAAATCGTTGCATTCGTCGAAGTACTTTTCAAAATAAAAAGAAAAAAACTGAAGAAAAAGTGTACATGAGAGTGTTCGGTTATGTTTGTTATTCCTATTTTGAATCTTATACACAAACTTTTTCACATTTTTGAAGTCAAAGAAATATTGTAAATATTGTATTTTCTAGAGTTTGAAAAACCCGTCACAGGGTGTTCCAAATGTTGGGTCAAAAATTGGGATCAAGATTGGCCCACAAGTTCTGTTTTTCGAATTAGAACCTTATTTTTTATGTTTGCGTTGTATTCTGAGAAGAAAAATAATGATAGTGTTCTAACATGTCAATGCACCTTAAATTAATAATTCTTGAGTTATTCAGAATTTTTTGATTTTATGTCGTACCTAGAGTAAAATTCATAAAATCTCATTCATATCAACAATGATGAATGAATTAAGAAAAATGTCTATCACTAGTGAATCATTGTAATAATTTATCTTCTTCATAGAACAATGATCAATGTTCATACATCGGTCATTGTTGATATAAAACAGATTTTATTGATTTGACTCAACGTACGACATGAAATCTGAAAATCTTAAATACCTCAAGAAGTACTCATTTTGTGGGCGTTAGAACATGTTAGAACACTATCATCCTTTTTCTCCGCAGAATCCAATGCAAACATAAAAATATAGGGTTCTGATTCGATAAACGAAAGTTATGAGCTAGTCTTGATCCCAATTTCAGACCCAACATTTGAAACACCCTGTGACGAGTTCTTTAAAATTCTAGAAATTTACAATATTTCCACTTTATTCAACTTCACAAATTAGAAAACGGTTCATGCTTACCGAATACTCTCATCTCCTCTTTTGTTCAGTGTTTTCTTCATATTTTGAAAAGTATTTCGACGAATGCAACCATTAATAAAGATTTGAAACGAAAAAGAAAAAAATAAAATTTCAACATTTCTTTTTCATACCTTTATAAATGAAAGAGGCTTCAAGAATCTTTTAGCTCGGTAGATTATGTCCAACAATATTAGAATATCAATTTTCAGATTTCAAATTGGTTTCCAGAAACGTCTAATAAGCCGTCGGACTTGGTATTGTCATCATATGTTCCTATGTAATGATTGTATGACTAATTTTTCATATTTTTTGAAAGCCATCACGTTCCTGAGTATCGACGCCAATGTGGACTACAGGATTATTTCATCGCATTATCTGATACATGTTTTTTCTAATTCGATCCATTCACAGCATAACTCCATTCAGGAATCGTTCATATTATGAAAATGTATGGAATGATATTCAAGATTACCAATTAAATCGACAACAGGCATTTCGCGAATAGCGAACCTGGAGCAGAATGTTGTCTGAAAATGATTCTGATAATTCAATTACTCAGAACTTCGGCGAACTCCAATTGATGTCGGTTAAAACTCATTTAAAGTTAATTGTGTATTCCAAACTATATGTGTAGTGTGAAAATTGCAAAGGGCGCTTCCAAGCCTTCACCAGTTTATGTAAACGAAATTGTCACGTCAATCTGTCGCCAGGGAATAGTCGAATGTTCAGGTTTCCATCGCCACTTTTTTTATTAGAGAGGAGGAAATCCATGTTACGAACACCATCTCGCCTCTTGGAGTGGTGTGTGGTGACTCTCATTCCTTTGTTTCCACACCCCACGGGGAGTAGGCAAGGTTTTATTACCCGGGGCAATGGATTTACTATTTTTTCGAAAAAACTCGCGCTGAGGAGTGCCTATTTTAGCGCTACTCCAGTAAGTTGATAAGGTTACAATTGAGTGAGCATCTGATGATTATTTCTCGACGAAATTCTAAAATCGTAGTTTTGATCCGATTTTTGTTATACCTACCTTTAAATTTGAATGAGCCTCGACTCTAGTAGAACAGTGGAATAGTCGAAACCTCATTGCGATTGGATAAAGAACAAGTGACTGGACTGTTGGAATGGCGAGATCTTCACATTCATTTCTATGTAATTTGCCACGAGAGACGAGGGTCTCTCAGTAAAATCGAAATTTTTTATTCTTATCATTTTATTCAAAAAACGAAATTGCGATATTTGGAATCTACAGAAATTGTAGAATAGGCGAAAGCCAAAATGTTGCGAATTTTCATTTATACAGGGTGTACCAAGTTCGACGGCCTATTAGGCGTTTCTGGAGAACTAGACTTATTTGAAATCTGAAAATTGGGAAAAAAAAATCTCAAAATTATTTTTTTCTGTTTTTTTGTTTTTGAATTTAATAGAGTATACAATTCTGAATACATTCGTACTCAAATCGTTGCATTCTTCGGAATACTTTCCAAAATATCGAGAAAAACCTGAAGAAAAAGAGAGAAAAGAGTATTCGGTATTATGTTTGTTATTCTTAATCTACATACCTTAAGCACAAACTGTTTTTACATTTTTGAAGTCGAAAACTGTGGAAATATTGTTCATTTTTAGAATTTTGAAAAACTCTCATCACAGAGTGTTTCAAATGTTGGGTCAAAAATTTCAAATTAGAACCCTATTTTTTATGATTGTGTTGGATTGTACGAAGGGAAGTGATGCTAATGTTCCAATATGTTGATGCTCCTAAAATTGATAATTCTTGAGTTATTAAGAATTTTCTGATTTCATGTCGTACGTAGCGTCAAATTTATTAAATCTGTTTCATATCTATGACCTTGGTCATAGATGATGAATTATTCCAATAACTCACTAGTGACACCCTTTTTCTTCAATTCATTCATCATTGTTTTTATGAAACAGATTTCATGCATTTGACGCAACGTACGACATGGAATCAGAAAATACTAAATAACTCAAGAATTATTAATTTTCGGAGTATCAACATTATAGAACATTATCATCATTTTTCTTCGCAGAATCCAACGCAATCATGAAAAATTAGGGTTCTAATTGAAAAACGAAAGTTATAGGCCAATTTGATCCCAATTTCTGACCGAACATTTGGAACACCCTGTGACGAGTTTTTCAAAATTCCTAATATGTAAAATATTTCCACTGTTTTCGACTACAAGAACGTGAAAACAGTTCGTGCTTAAGATATCTAGATAAGAAATAGCAAACATTATACCGATTATTCTCATCTGCCTTTTTTTGTTTAGTTTTTTTTTATATTTCGGAAAGTATTTTGACGATTGCAACGATTTGAGTATCCAAGTGTGTGTCACTAGTGCGTTATTGGAATGATTTATCTTCTATGACCAGGGTCATAGTTGAAATGAAACAGATTTAATGAAATTGACGCTACGTACGACATAAAATCAGAAAATCCTACATAACTCAAGAATTATCAATTTTAGGAGCATTAACATGTTAGAACGTTATCATCATTTCTCTTCGTACAATCCAACGCAATCATAAAAATATAGGGTTCTAATTTGAAAAACGAAAGTTATGAGCCAATCTTGATACCAACATTTGGAACACTCTGTGATGAGTTTTTCAAAATTCTAAAAATGTACAATATTTCCACAGTCTTCGACTTCAAAAATGTGAGAACGGTTTGTGCTTAAGGTATCTAGATTAAGAATAACAAAAATAATACCGAATACTCTTTTCTCCCTTTTTCTTCAGGTTTTTCTCGATATTTTGAAAAGTATTTCGAAGAATGCAACGGTTTGAGTACGAATGTATTCAAAATTGCATACTCTTTCAAATTCAATAACAAAAAAACAGAAAAAAATAATTTTGAAAATTTTTTTCGCTCCCTGTATAACTGAAAGTGGTCAGGCTCTAAGAATATTTTAGCTCGGTAGATAATGTCAAACAATATCATAATCCCATTTTTCATATTTCAAATAAATCTAGTTCTCCAGAAACGCCTTATAGGCCGTCGAACTTGGTACACCCTGTATAAAGGTATTTTTATCCGTGTAGAGGTAAGTTCTGTCTTTTCCTAGTTCTTATAATCTATTCCATGTGATGGTTGTGATTTATAAGTTTTTTCAACAAAAATATTAGAAAAGGTTGATCTTTCGGTTTGTGACATCATCTACAATAAATATTCCATATAAAATCATCTTGAATATTCATAGCAGATGATGAATGTTACTTTATCGAAATTTATACTCAGATATTAGTTGTATAATAGGTTTTTCATTTCAGAAATGATGTTCGTGGTATCTCTATCAGATATTTTCGATGAAATTCGAGGAAATATCTAGGAAGGTTGAAAATACGGTTCAAAGTGGAGGCATATCTTCATCAACCTTAGATGGCTCTAAAATGTTTGAGAGGCAATGTAAAGGGTTTTCCAATAAGAGGTGTTATTTTGATATTCAAAGAAAAATGCCATTTTTTATTATAAATCATCAGATGTTTATTTCATTACAAAGAGGAAGGTATGCCGTTAATAGTGGAAAATAACATCAGGCAAATGACCACCACGGCCACGCTTACAGGACAAAATCCTTTTCATGAAATTTTTCATGACTAAATCGCAAAGTGGCTGCTCTATGTCCTCGATAGCCTCACGAATTCCATCTTTGAGGTCTTTATTTGCTTCAATGAAAAGCTATGGTCAGTGCAATTTCTTGAATACTACTGTTTTCGGGGGGGATCGATTATGGTATGGGGTGGAATATCTTTGACTGCTCGCACAGACTTAGTTATGAACGCTGATAAGTATATAAGGAACATTCTTGAAGAGCATGTAGTGCCATTTGCCCCATACATTGGTAAAAATTTCATTTTTATAAACGATTATGCCAGATCCCATCGTGCGCGAATCGTTCAGGAGTACCTTGAAGAGGTTGAAGTCTCTCGAATGGAATGGCCACCAAGAAGTCCAGATCTCAATCCGATTGAGCAGGTCTGGGACAACCTAAATCGAAGGCTGAGAAGTTCAGAAAATCATCCAGCTACTCTTTATGGTCACTCATTTTGAGTTTGAACCGTAGTTGCCGAGCTGTAATTAACGTAAGGGTTGGAAATACCAAGTATTAAATCACTTATCAGCATTTCAGTATTTTGAAAATTGTTCATTTCTCTTCTTTCACATAAGATTCGGTGGAATCCTGAATTTTTCTTCCATTCAATTTGTCTGGTTTCGTTTAAAACCTTCCCGACAGAACATAAAAATAAGTTATAAAGTCAATGTGAAGTTAACCCTCAACTGGGGGTCTACAAGACTCCCATCACTTTATAATCCCCTCTAAATTATGCATTTTCAGAGTACTTTGCCGCGCCATCTAGCTTCACCTTAGGTTATGCATGAACACTCGATAAATGCAGGCTCGTCCTGAATTATTTTTTGATCGAGATATCGAGTGTTAAAGTTGTGTTGGCGTCTGTGTGGCATCACAACAGTATTGGTGTTTTATTTTCGTGATGGCGAGTACTTCGGGAACTGTGCGTTATAGTGATAATAATTTTGAAAAACAGAAAGATTTTTGCAAAACACAGGAAAGACAACTTGCAGGAGCCTTATCTCAATATGAGACTACAATTCCTGATTGCCTAGAGAGATTCGCCTAATTATTGGAATATAACTCCATAAACCTTTACCAATAGAAGAGATCGATAATGTGAATTTACATAATAAGAAACGAAAGAGACGTGGAATTTGTGATAGGAAGTATGATGAGAAAAACAAAATGTTATGCAGCAGATGTACTCTACCAATGTATGGTGACTGTAGGTCATACCTCTGCCAGAATTTCATTTGAAATCCCAAATTTCGGTACTTGCAGTTTCATGGAAAACATCTCATTGTTGCAATTTTTTGTTTACATTCTTTGATTTGATATTCAAATAAACCATGAAAACCTTAAATAAATGCATTTTTTTTTCTTTTATTACTCATTTAACCAATTTTCATTTCGGTTAACAAAAGTCCGGACTATCTCATTAGAAATTTAATACCTGTTTTTTTTTTCGATATTGAAATCAGAATTATGAAGATGAGCATATATAATTTGAAGATCATAGTTAACCACTACCGAATAAAAGAAAATATTCGAATATATCTTGAGTATCATTCCCGAAACAACCCGTTGAACATTGGGGTCAATCAGACCCCACCCCAGCAATAACGTCACAAAATTGACAACGCCAATTGAGGGTTAACTCTCGTTAAAATTGAGATTTTCAGAATGTGCGTTAGAAATGTTTGCGCTGTGTAGTTAGACGAGGCGTGAGTTGTCTTGATGAAGTTCAGCTATTTTCAACTCGGTAAAACTTAAGAAATAAGTATTCGGATCCAAAACTTATTTGTCGATTTAATCAAGAACATAAGCATACAGAAATAAATTCGGAATATATTCAAGAGGTAGTTTCGAACTCTGAGATGTCATAAGTTGTTGTTTTTCATCAACACCAACTTGAATCCTGGAACTCAAAAGTTACTGATGGAATATTACGAACATAATTTCTAGATTACACAGCCGCTCGAGGTGCCATTAATTTTAAAACGGACTTTACAACTCTGAACGAACATGAGTCAAAAAACTGAATAGACACCATTTACCAAGCTTAATTAGATTTTGTGGGACTTTTTTCTATTCCCGAAATTAAACTTGCCCTTCTGTGAAACACGTTTCGAGTCCATTCAAGCCTTCAACAGAAATCGGCGCTTGGGTTAAATGCCATCCCAGAGAGTGCTTTCAAAAGAGATTTTGGAGAATCGAAAAGACTATGAGGAATACTTCGAACTCTACAATATAACTTTTGATAGTTAAATACATAATATGGGTTTTATTCAACAACTAGCTGACCCGGCAGACTTCGTACTGCCTCAAAAAAGCAATATTAATATTATAATAAACTATTATGGTATAATACCTTCAAAGTGGACATAAACCTGTCCTGTACAGCATGTGTTTCGCCAAACGTTGTCGTCTGGAAACAGCTGTAAAATTTTTAATGTTGGCCAAGAACTATTTAGAATCATTTACTATCCCAGAAACTAAAGAGCGAAAGGGATCTCGTGGTGGAACTAATTGTGGCAATTGGCAATTAAATAAGCTAGCTGGCTTGGCAAACATTGTTATGCCTTAAAAATGAATAAGATTGTTTGTTTTTCAAAGAAAATATAAATGGTGAAACACAAAAAAAATACAAAAGTACAAAAAACACAAAAAATTTCATTGCAATGTCAGTTAATATTGGTAGTGCACAAAAGTTCAAAGGGGCAAATTTGCAGTATATTTTATCGGCATTTATAGTTCAGTACTAAGAATTGCATTAAAGGCACCATTAACCTAAATATAAATGTGAATTGTTGTTTTTCAAATGGCACACCGTGTATTTCATTTTCCTAATCGTCAGAGCCCTTTCTTCTGATTTTAAATATTTATATATACTCTATTGAGGTTTTTTCGACAGTTTCTGAAAATTATTGGTTTTTCTTGTCTATGGTCTCATGAAAGTCCCTTCTTAACTCCATTGAAAACTTTTTTATGGGGATATTTGGATTATAAAGGCCCTTCCGCAAAATATTGAAGAAATTAAATACAGAATAGGAGAAGAAATTGAGAACCTCAATATATTCCATAAATCTTGAGGAAAATCTTCAAAAACCTTTGAAAAAAAATATCGACTCTGTCTAGAAGTAAATAGGGGTCATTCGAATCCCTAATTGAACTTTCAGTTAATAAATAAATAATATTAATATCAGGTGTCATCATCCACGGTTCCTTTGATATGAAAAAATCGCATCGTTCTCGTGTGGAATTCCACAACTGCCTTTGAAATCAGAAGAAAGAGCTCTACCGCTGTTAACCGGAGCGACATCTATTGGCTTTATTCGCAAGAAAGAAAATTATTTCCTATATTCTTCCATTTTTCATCAAATTTTTCAGGCTTTTATGGTATTTTATGTTAACCCCGCCGTAAAAGAATCCAACAAAAAAACTTTCATAAAAAACAGTTCATCCAATCGTGAGTTATAAATAGTGTAACAAACAATATGGCCGACTGAGTTTTATATATTAAGATTCCTGGAAGGTATACATAGATATCAAGGATCTTATCTCTGAAGAGGACTCTGTAACTCCACCATAATCCTGTTACGAAATATCGAAGCCGGAACATCGAGATTACGTATCACTTCACATAATATGCGAGCTTCGCGTCAATTAAGCTTTGTTGCTATTCCGAGAACGAAAGGTGATAAGGGGTAAAGGGTTCAGTTAATCTGGATCCGTTATTCAGCATCGAACTGAGGGTTATGCGTCTGGTAATGGAGCTTTCATAACGATGTAAATCTCATGCGAAGTAGGGTGCTAAAATCGGGAGAATTCGTGGTTGGTTCTTACCACGATGACGATTAAAACTCAGCTCTTCGATGTTAGCCATGAATAAAACTTATCTTATTGTTGTTAAATTTATACTGTCTCATGTAAACCACCTACAGAGTTTCACATCTTGAATTATTCTAACTTAACAGTGAAATCAAGATTTCATATAATGTTTGTATATTCTGGAAACGTTTGAGGGAATTTTTGTCAGAAAAATCTTACAATAGTCTTCCTGAATTAAGTTCAATCTGTTTTCGATGTTTGTGTTTTATTTTCCTACTGTTCATGGCGTGACTTTTGTGCCATACTGTACTGGCTGACATTCTGCTGGAAATAGAGGTGTTTATTATTATTATATATTATTATTACCGTACTACCTGGCCGGCGAACTTTGTTTCTCCTCAGAGATTCATGAAGTTGTATCAACAAAACTGGTACTTTTCATGTCGGAGGTAAATAAGACAAATTTAAAGTACAAAATATACAACAAATTTTATTACGTTGAAATAGGTAGGTATGTACATTGTTATTTGCATGAATAGACTTCACTTCACTTCAACCTCTTCAAGGTACTCCTGAACGATGCGGGCACTATCGGTTCTGGCATAATCGTCCATAAAAATGAAATGTATGGGGCCAATGGCATAACATGCTCTTCAAGAATGTTCCTCATATACTTATCAGCATTCATAGCTAGGTCTGTGCGAGCACTCAAAGATATTCCACCCCATACCATAATCGATCCTCCCCCTTATTATTATTTGAAAATTGTCTGATTGTTGTACCATATGATGAACCACATTTTTAGTGTTTTCGTCATAAAATTTTCCATAGTGTTCGGAAGAAAGAAAGGTGTGATAACACATGGACTCAGATGCATTAATATTTTTTTAAATGTAGTTCACCGAATTTATATCAAATATAATACTAACACGAAAACGCTATCAACCTCAGCGACATCTACTGGCGTTATTCGCAAGAAGGAAAACTATTTCCTACTTTCTCTTCAATTTCATCAAATTTCTCATAGTTTTAATGTATTTTATGTCAACCTCACCGTAGAAGAATCCAACAAAAACACTTTCATAACAAACAGTTTTTCCAATCTTGAGTTATAAATGGTGTAACCAACAATATGGCCGGCTGAGTTTTATTCATTAAAATTTATATTGTGTACCGGGATAAAAGTCAGCATATAAGAATTGATTCCGAGTTCAGTCAATTCAGACATTGAAAAGAGTGTTTGCCCACAAAAGGTCGAATGATGTTTCTAGCTTACAACTAGTGTCTTGGTACCACAATTATATGAAAAAAGCAAATTCCACGAATTTTTCATAATTGAGTTATTTTCAACGTCTTCAGGAATTTCAAATTTTTTTTTTTAATATAAACATTTTCCATATTTCGATGTAGGATTTTAAACTTTTTATAAATATGATATCGTTGTAACTTTAAGAAGCAGAATTCAATGCAGAACACTTTTGAAAACGACAATGTTTTCGATTAAGTGCTTAGTTTAGGAGCATTCGGGAAAACCCTAAAATAAACCGAAATTTTTTAGGTTTTTCGAACGTCACGACATACGCACTGCTTTTAGGGGTCGACAAATAGAACAACGGAAAATAATGTTGACCCAAAATCTTTATATGAAGTTGATTAAGATTTATTGAAAATAGTTATCAAACTCTTATTTCACACATCTCATGCTGAGAGTACGTGGTTTATCATATGACAACTTTCATACAACCATATAACACGCTATTTGGGAGTGAAAATTACTTTCATTCGTGTTCTAACAAGATAATTTATTAAATTCTGGTGATGAAAATAATGAGCATATATTGGCATAGAGTAGACTTTGAAAAAGGAGGTAAGTAAAGCTTATTTCCAAAATTTTATCAAAATCGAAGCATCTTGATAAAATTCGGAGGTGATGCCTCGTTTTTGCTCTCATTGATTCATGTTGTGCTACGATATACAGGGTGGCCATTTGAAAACGAAGCAGACGAGATTGCACACGAAATAAATTTTTTCGATAGAAATGCTCGGACAGGTCGATTTCTGTTTCGAGGGGGACAACTTAAGATGTAGGTTACGGACGCATAGCGCTTCAACCCTTGCTACTACAACCCTCACCCCCAATTTTTGAATAGGGAAGATGGGGTGAGTGAAACCTCATTTGAAAGGTATTTTTATACTGATTTCAGCACAGTAATTGTTTTTTCATTTTATGCATCAGTTCTCGAAATACAGGGTGGCCATTTGAAAACGAAACAGACGAGATTACAGACGAAATAAATATTTTCGATAGAAATGCTCGGACAGGTCGATTTATGTTTCGAGGGGGACAACTTAAGATTTAGGTTACGGACGCATAGCGCTTCAACCCTTGCTACTAGAACCCTTACCCCAATTTTTGAATAGGGAAGATGGGGTGAGTAATACCTCATTTGGAAGGTATTTTTATACTGATTTCAGCACAGTAATTGTTTTTTCATTTTATGCATTAGTTCTCGAAATACAGGGTGGCCATTTGAAAATGAAACAGACGAGATTACAGACGAAATAAATTTTTCCGATAGAAATGCTCGGACAGTTCGATTTCTGTTTCGAGGGGGGCAACTTAAGATGTAGGTTACGGACGCATAGCGCTTCAACCCTTGCTACTACAACCCTCACCCCCAATTTTTGAATAGGGAAGATGGAGTGAGTGATACCTCATTTGAAAGGTTTCTCACAAAAAAACACTACAAGTGTCATGAAAACACCACTTCATTTTCAAATGCTTAGTCAAGAATATTTCGAGAACTAATGCATAAAATGAAAAAACAATTACTGTGCTGAAATCAGTATAAAAATATCTTTCAAATGAGGTATCACCCACCCCATCTTCCCTATTCAAAAATTGGGGGTGAGGGTTGTAGTAGCAAGGGTTGAAGCGCTATGCGTCCGTAACCTACATCTTAAGTTGTCCCCCTCGAAACAGAAATCGACCTGTCCGAGCATTTCTATCGAAAAAATTTATTTCGTCTGTAATCTCGTCTGTTTCGTTTTCAAATGGCCACCCTGTATGTGAAAAATTGTTTTACTACTCTCACCTTGATGTCGATTTATTATTCAATCAAGACCACCAATCATTTCCAACAATTCTTTTCGAGAAATCCGGTGTGCAAAAAAGCTCGCCGATAATACATAAAAAGTTTTTCAATCCAGTTGCGATGTTCAATTCTCTGCCATCACAGCTCTGATACGGTCCAGCTGAGCCATCTAAAAAACTGTGTCATTCATTCGACTCGACACCCTTCTTTCCATTGTTTCTCTCTGCCTGATGAAACCTGATCCGAAATTTGTTCGAGTCGATTTCACTTCTCCACAGGTTTGTATCCAGGAATGTCATTGTGCGCAACTTGGCAACGCGTGATTTGCTTGGAAATTCATTTTCTACAATTTAATATTCGGTCGGACGGTGTCGTCGATTGAAAAGAATCGATTAACAATGGAAGCGGAATTTTTTCTTGTTGGCAACGATCTGAGACAAATGATACCTTGAAAAAGTCCATTGATATGATGGTCATCAAGCTTTGCTCTCGTGTTATTTCATTCTCAAGTTGGGTGTTTCTATCATTCCGAGCAACTTGTATGAGGGCCATGATTCAAGATCATTGCTCAAATCTCAAAGAAATAAAATCTAATCTCATCCCTACATTCCTCATCAGTGAGCCTTTGAATTGAAGATGGTTTTCATTTTCGATTAATCGATATTTCGAAATTATTCCTGGTTTGTTTTCAATCTTTTTTCCTAAATTGAAAACCTTATTTTGTGTTAGTATTGATCTTGAAAAATCTTTTGTAAAGAACACTTCTCATGTGGAGTTTGAAACCTATCATTACCTTTTCCCTTTAATGAAAATCAGTTACATGACGAAATTGAATTCCACTATTTTTTCTTCGTTTTTGATAATATAATACTTTATGTAAGAATTCTATAACTCCTCCACATGAGTTAGGGATATTGACTTAAATTGCAAAGAATTAAGTTTAAATGAGATTTTGTGATTGAAATTCATATAACTATGTCAAGTTCCAGGAATTAGAAGTAATTTTATACTGTAGGTCTACAGCATATACAGGGTAGTTAGAAAAATGGAGTAAAATAACGAAATCTTGTTCCCAGAGAATTCTTGCATTCAAAAACTATCAATGAATGGTATGGCCTCCATGGGCACCAAAAACAACTTGACATCTTTTTTTCATACTACAGACGAGGTTGTTGAACATTTCTTCAGGAATTTGGTTCCATAAACGGGGCAGAAGCTCTTTCAGATCATTCAAGGATTCTGGGGTAACTTGATGATTATCCAATCTTCTATGGAGTACTTCCCATGCATGTTCTATGCAATTCAGATCTGGTGAGTGTGGAGATATTGGTAAATTTCGAATACCAAGCTCTTCGAGCTTGAAAATTTGGCTAAACATTGTCAATGACATGTTCTCTATAGTGTAAGGCTGTCATATTCCCAAGTCAAATGTGTAGATCTGTGCGCCCGTTGAAACATATCCTGGCCCATACCATAATACTACACACTTGGAATGAATGTACTTTTTGGACATAACGAAGATTACGAGGTATGCGTGGCATTGTCCATACCCTTATTCCTCGAGAATCTGGAAATCGTCGGTGAAAAGGACACTACGCCATTGATCTTTCCAATTGATATGTTGGCTTGCCATTCCAGTCTTTGACGCTTATAGTCACAAGTTAATGGACGTCCAGAATCTTGATTCACCTATCTCAAACGTCGTTTAATGTTTTCGATGGAACCTTGGACCTCATCTAAATTTTTGGGAATATGCCGATGCATTCTGCCGTAGCCTTGGTCTTGCCAACGGGGAACCTGTCTCCAAAGTCGAGATATATCACACTTTGACTAACTGGGAGCCTTTCCGCTGCAACGATCTGGGTTACGTCTTGGCATTTTCAGAAATCTCGTCTCAAATCGAAGCCGCTGATGAAACGACACCATTTCAAAATAAGAACATCCACTTCAATAGAAGGCTACCAGATTGACGGAATGTCCCATACTGATTTTTATTGGATCGATTCAAGTTGTTATTGAGTTCTAAATGATTTTCAGCTATGTTCTCGAAGTTTACATACTTTTAAAAACCATTGAATACGATATCCTTAGCTCTTGTGGAGCAGTATATGTGAAAAAATTTTCCGTTTGATATTTGTTGGGTCTTCATCATCATCTAAAACTTTACATCAACTTCGTTATTTCTGATTTTGAATGAAGGTTTGATTTTCTATATAACTATTGGCACCAGATGATAATAGATTCCATTGAGAATACAGTGACGTAGTTTATGAAATGAAACTATTGTAGGTCGTTTCAGAACTGCCATGCTTTATGTTCGTGGAAGCACTCGGAACTTTTTCGTGTTTTATAACGCATAGATGAAGGCAAAATAGTAATTTTCGAGATTAATACAATTCTTTAATTTTCATATCCAAACATTTTTCATTATAAGGTTGTAGAAATGATTCAAGATTTTGTCACTGAGATGAAACATATACCGGTTTCAGCTTTATTTGTCATCATCAATATTTCATACACCTCAGAGACAAACTCTTCATGATAAACAGCGATATCTGAAGTAGTAAGTTGTGATGTACTGTGTAGCAAAAATTATAGAGTATGAAGATGGGAAACGAAGCGACTACAGTGATGTCAGCGACATCTGGTTTTCAAAAGAAATCGGTCTATGGTTGAAATCAAAGATTATAGAATATAAAGATGGGAAAAGAAGCGACTACAATGATGTCAGCGACATCTGTTTTTCAAAAGTAATCGGGTTATGGTTAAAATATTTAATTAGGGTCCATTAGGCATAGATTATATAGAGATTATTAGTAGGCTGTTGTCATTTTTGAAAGGAATACTTGAATACATATCTTTACTGAATGATGATTGAATTATTTCACGTATTTTCCACTGAAATAACTCGAAATCTACAAGAGTAGCACCTAGCTCACTTCATAATCTTGGTTTGTGTGTTTTTCTGTAATGAAATTTGTGTTAGAAACTGGCCGACATTCAAAATGCATGGTGACATTTTGCAGAAATAATAGAAAGTAATGATCTTGAATGTGCATTCTTTTCATAACCGAAGAGAAAGGAAATGTAAGTTTTGAAACTCGTATCATGTAACTGTCTTGTTCATTGCTTTTTATTTTCAGTGTTCTCAAATGGATAGAGGATTCAGGGCAAAAATATATTGTTCTAGATAATTTGTTCGCGAACCGAATTTTCTTCGGTCTTATTCATTAGATCAAAAAGTTCCACTCATAGCGGCAATGGTGGTCAGAAGAACGACTCATAGAGGAGGTGATTCTCTTGACGACCCTTCCAGCAGTTCTACTCATCTACTAGACCCTCTAGACTCATTGAGGTTAAAATACACTGGGAAAGATATGTATGAATCGGCTCCAGAACAACTGTTTGACTTATCGATGTTCGATTCATCGAGAGTTCACTGTATCAATAAGTTCTTGAAATTGTTACAATAATTCTTTAATATGTGAACAAATTTTTGAAATGTTCTGAATTTCGTAATTATTGTATTGTAGTTGATTTTACACAATCATTTCAAATAAAAATATAAAGAATCCAGAAGCGTATTTCATTTGATTCAAAACAATGTGTAGATGGAAAATATCATCCTGATCAAAAAACGGAGCTCTGCTTTTGTTTAGTCGATCAGGATGTTTCTCTAAAAGCTCGACAAAGAATACTCAATTTAATGGAAATTTATGAAAAGTATAATTGGAATTTCGCGCCTATTGAAATAGTTTTCTGTACTGAATTATGTTTTCAGCGCCCTCTAGGTGTCAAAAGTAAGAAACTAGCCAAAAATCGTAGTCGGATTTTAGTTCCACAGATGTAAGGGCGTTTCCTATCTTTCTAACTCTATAATCTTTGCTGTGTAGAAATCACGTAGCAGTGCGTCAAAATGACGTTTCACATCTCTAATCACAAGGTGAAGAGAACTCTACATATTTGACTTCACGATCGCGAAAAGAAATGGGCGTTACCATCACTCGAAGAAACTTTTATGAGGGTTCTGATTCAGGGCAACACCTTAAATCTCATTGAGTGAAAGATGATGTACAGAGTTCTTTCTGGAATGTGATTGGAGATGTGAAACTTTATTTTGACGCTGTTGGATGTCACTGCTTTGCGATTGCTACTCAGTATATCACACCTGATTGTCTTAAATTCGACGTTTTTCATAATATTTTTATGTGTATGGGATACTAATGCCAAACCAGTCTTATACCAGTATATCTCTCATCTCACTAACAGAATTTAATATCATTTCTCCAACCTCATGATAAAAGATCTGTGAGCCTGGGAATTGAAAATAGTATTCATTTCGATTATTCATATTTTGAATTCATCTATGTTTCGAAAATGTTCTGGTTGAGGCCTCCGTAAAGACAAAGAATTTTTTGGTTATTCTTCTTTTTATTTCCCTTATGTGTTCCCGAGCAGTGTGCTCCCAAACCCCTTTTCAAAAACAGTGTTTATTGCAAATAATTACGATCGAGACCGACGTCTTGAAATCTGGGATCTAGTTTTGATATTCAGTCGAGTGAAAAATATCTCACGTTTGTGTGGTACGTTAGTGCGCAGCTTTGCGAAGACCTTTTAAGTTTAGTAAACATGCTTTCGAAATCTTTCATCTTCAATCATTATTATCAATCCAGGGTAGTTCAATGTGAAGTCCATGATTGCAAAGCTCATAACGTTTGTCATGAGATAGAATAGATTTCATTGATGCCTGAGGTTGAAACACCATCGTGGTAATAATTAACCACGAATGGTTCTTGAAAATTCTCCATAATTCGCATGAAATTTGAAAATTTGCATAGTAACGCTCCGCTACCAGACACACGTGCCTGAGTTCTATCCTGAATAACGGATCCAGATTAACTGAACCCTTTACTTGTCATCACCTTTCGTTCTTTGTATAGCAACAAAGCTTAATTGACGCAAAGCTCGCATATTATATGAAGTGATACGTAAGCTCGATCTGCTCGATACCTGGCTTCGATATTCTGTGACAGGATTATGCTGTCGTACTGTAATTTAAATAGAGATGAATTGCTATGGTGCGTTGTCATCGTCCTACGCCTTAACGACCGAATCAAATCCAGTTATGTGGATCCGGTGCAATATGGCGTACCTAACATCAAGATCCTTATTTTTGTATGAAACATAATAATTCAACTTGACCATTTCGAATTAAGCTAGCTTAGTGTATTTTCTTTAGACTTCCACCAACTGAACTACGTAGTTTTTTCATGTATTTTTCTGAAGACGATGGGGCATTGTGTCTGGGTTAATGTAACATGTACGTTTAGGTGAAAAAATAAATTTCTTTTATACCAAAACTCTTAGTTATAAAATTTTTTTTATGTATACTGCTCCACAACAGTTAGGGATATCGCATTCAATCGTTTTGAAAAGTATGTAATCTTCGAAGAAATCGCTGTAAAATCATTGAAAAATCAATACCAACTTGAATTGATCCAGTAAGAATCAGTCTGAGACATTTCGTCAATCCGGTCGCCTTTTTTCTGAAGTTTGGTTCTTTTCATATGCTTCATAAATGTTCTTATTTTGAAATGAAGTCAGTTTATCAATGGCTTCGATTTGAAACGAGTTTTCTGAAAATGCCAAGAGGTGAATTACGAAACTCTTAGGCTGATAGAGCTATCTGAATGCTACAGGGTGGCCTGACTCAGGTTGTTGTAGGCTCCAAGTCAGCCAAAGGGTGATATCTCGACTTCGGATTAGGTTCAGGGAGGCAGGTTCCATGATGAAAAGACGAAGGCTTGGAGAGCGACGAGAAACAACACCTGCTAAGTATCCTTCATCACCGTTTAGGTGAGAAGAAAGCCTAGATCGGCTTTTATAAAGCTACGGAATACTCTGTGAACAAAAGATGGGGGTCCAAGTTTCCATCTAAACGATCAGACGACGTTTCAGAGAGGTGAATCTAGGTTTTAGACGTCCATTAAGAAGAGTGACATTAACACGTGACCATAAGCGTCAAAGGCTGAAATGGGCAAGGCAACATATCAATTGGAACGATCATTGGCGTAGTGTCCTTTTTACTGATGAATCCGGATATGAAGGATTATCAGAATCTCGAAGAAAAAGGGTATGGACAATCCCAAGCATACCCTGTAATCGTCGCTATGTCCAAGAAGTCCATCCAGTATTCATTATGAGGGGGTAGTGTTATGGTATGGGCCAGGATATGTTTCAACGGGCGCAGATCTACACATTTCTTCTGTGAATATGACCGAATTTCACTATGAAAAGCATATCATTGACATTAGTTTTCCAGATTTTCGCGCTGCTTCTGGTTAAACTTCTCCTTTTGTAGACGATAACGCTAGACCGCACCGTGCAGCAATAGTGGAGAATGCGCCCGAGGAGGTTGGTATTCCACATTTACCATTACCTCCACACTCACCAAATTTGAATTTCATAGAACATGCATGGGATATGCTCCAAAGAAGATTAGATAATCATCAACCTATCCCATAATTCTCAAATGATCTGAGAGAGCTTCTGCACCGTTTATGGGACCGAATTCCTGAAGAAATCTTCAACAACCTCGTGTGTAGTACACAAAGAACATGTCCGGTAGTTATTACTTTATGTGGATCAGTTTATTTCACAATCTCTAACTCTTGAGGTAAACACAATTCTATCGAGCTTCATTCATCGACACTTGACGCCAATTTTGACAAGTTGCCTTTCTTTTGTATTTTCGCACCATCTGAAACCAATAAATAGTAAATCTTAATAGTTTGTTGCATGGGGCGAAACAAAATCTCCGAGGATGAGTTAAGACATGACCTCGTTTGGTTCCATCATTAAAACTCCATTTTGCCCCAAAGCACATGCTTAAATAAAATAAGAAATATCAGTCGTCATAAAAGGATTTTTAAAGCCATGCGTTTAATGAAGAACCTTTATATGGGCAATACCAAGATATAAATAACTTTTCGAAAACTGTACCACCTTAAGAAAATATATTATTCACCTCTACAAAATAAAGCGTTTGCATTTCTATAGTGAAAAAAGTCAAACTTATGTCTACCCGATTCGTGCTGCTTCTATTGTGGTGAAATGAGGATAATACGTCTGAGATTGAGGGAGAATATTTGAATATAATTCACGTAAGATGGCCAATTTCTTTTTTGTAGTGTTGAATATTGTCTGGAGAAGGTCCTTATGAAAAAAAATGAAGAGAATTATGAAGAAAAGATGAGCAGAGTATGATGAAATATCCAAAAACAAAATATACCACGACCAATAAGCCTTTAAGACCCTTTCAATATTAGGTCGTGAAAGCTTCAAACTATTTATTTCCAATTTTTCATCAAATTCACTACTGCAATTGTAACCAAAGTAGTAAAAATTGGGAATTTCAAATTCAATGATATTTCACTGAAGTTGACTGATATTTTTATTGAAAGTCATTATAAAAATATTCACAATTGACAAGAGGTGGAGCACCAAAATTATTACAAAACGTCATGAGCGCCCGCAGAATTTTTTCTCAACATTTTTTTAACATCAACAATATAAGGCGATATGTATAAGATAATACGGTAACTGTTTTCTAAACAAATCACAATCCATGAATGAATATTAACAGGAAAATGAAATATAAATAAAATGAAGAAAGGAATGAAATAAATTGTATGATTGCTATTAACTATAGAAACATCAACCAGTAATAACGAAATAAAAACAAATATATATATATATATATATATATATATATATATATACGCTCGATAAAATGATATTCATAAAAACCATACATGTATAGTAATGAAATATGAAATATAAATTAAATGAAACAAACCATATTTTCAAAACAAGAAACTCAGAGATTGTTCGAAATAACACAAAATAAATATATCATCAAAATGAATTAATTATAAAAAAAAATAAAAAAGACATAACACACACAAAAATAATAATACTAATTCTGAAAATAAAATACCGGAATCGTAATACCACGCATATTTCATTCTGAACTAAAAACCAGCCTTCTGTTTTCTGTTTTCTGATTGTCTCAAGAAATTCAATAGGAAGTTAATTCCTATATTTTTCTTAGATTGTTTCTTTATCAGTACACGAGGAACGAGTCTGCATTGATGTATAAAGGTTTATTTTTTGGCGATTGTCATCGGCATTCGATCTCCTTTGGAAAAATTTTAAAATATCCATATTTTCCACAGTCAAATTCATTATATTATAAAAATATATGAAATATATATAGAAACATAAGTAAAATGACTCTCAAGAAACAAGAAAAAAACAGTCTTCTGGGACTGCCGATAGAAGTGAAATCTGAGCAACTTGTAAACTGTATCGTCGAACTATTTGGTTATCATTTTTGAAGTAATTTTGGTTTACAAAGGAGTGTTTATGATCAGGGATCAAGGAAGTTCAAATTGATCATTAATACTTCCTTACAAATCAAAAATTATTCGCAAATAAAAATCCTATGGGTCGACGCTCTACGATACAATTCACGTGTTACTTTGTTTTCACTTCTATCCGCAGACCCCAAAGGCTGCCACTTTTCGAATTTTTTACAGTTCTTATCAATAATCTACAATTAAAATAGTTGAAATTTCACATTGAGAGGCGCCGAACGAAAAAATCATCTACGTAAATAATCAAAGAAGTTACCCTCGATAACACAATTTGGAGTCAAAGACACTAAAAACGAAGAATACTCTCTGAATAAGATTGTTTCGAATTCGAATACATCTTTCTCTAGAATGAAAATACTAATGAAAAGATTCTATATTTCCGCCTTCTCGGAAAAAAATATTCTGATTGGGGAATGGACAATAATTATTGAAACATGAGAGTAGTCCCACTAGTCGCATGAAGAATCCCTCATCAAAGAAGCCGCCTAAAAAAACCGGTCATAAAACGAACATCTGGTAGCTATTGAAGAGAATGCCGATAAGCATGGGGTAGTTTATGAATTATTACTTCGTTTTAGGTAAACAAAAACATGAAATTCATCGTCTTCGAAAACTTTCCATGATTTTTTTCACCCAAAAAGGGCTCAACACGCCTCAGGGAGTTATCAATTCGATAGAGGATCGAAATCTCAGAGGGGCCACGGCCCCCCCTGGCCCCCCTCTGCAGGCGCCCATGCACAACGTCATCAAAGTTTTATTCTCTGATCAATACGACGAAACTAAACAAAATTCGAAGATTTTAGTATTTTATCGATTCATTCCAACAAGTATTACGAATTCCCATTCATATTTTTTTTATAGGAATGCATCTCGGTTACTAAACAAGAAAATTGATAAAAATAATGAAATTAATAAAAAATTGAATATCTTGAAGTATTCACTTTCAGAATCTCATATTATTTCGAATAATCATTTGACATTCGGAACCCTTCGTTGTTCCATCTCACTACTCAGAACAACATCTCTTTGAATGAAAAGTTTCATAAATCGTTTTGATCGAAATGAACCTTCATCAACAAACAACAATGAGAAAAAAAATCAAAACATCTGAATGACGTAAGCTTTTTCAAGGTTTTTTCAAGCACATTTCGTTCCAGATCAAGAAAGCCGAGCTTCGTATCTGTTCCAAGCGCTGTAAATCTCAACTGCTATGAATGTTTCCCATTCTGTCAAAAATGAAGACGACTCACGATGAAAATGACTAGTCCTCTACATAAACGGTGGGGACTGGGGACAACATTCCAAAGGACACTTCAGAGAAAGCCTTTCTTCTCGAATAAACCTGCAGCAGACTACAAAACGAGAATAACACGGAAAAACGAGTTGTGACCTCTTCGCGTTTGAATGAAATCCTTCAACAGCATCTGTTTTATTATTTTGTTGTCATTTTGTGTGTATGCATGAATCAGACGAAGGGTAGATGAAAATGTACATCTGCCCTCTACTGCAAACACGGGAATAGCTACTACTGGCGTTTGTCGATGAAATCGACAGAGTCCAGTTGGTTATTTCGCATGAAAGAATAACAGTTAATGGAGTTTTTTCTATTAGGAGGGTTTCAAGAAACTTTGATTGTGCGATCAAAAAAACAATGTATATTCGAAGCAAAAGAATCACACTCCTTTCAAAATTTTAACGAATTGAGGTAGCTCCAATTATTTGACGTTGCACCCATGCATACTTCGTAATCGTCGCTATGTCCTAAAAGTCAATACATTCCGAAGGGGCAGTGTTATGGTATGGGCCGGGATATGTTTCAACAGGCGCACAGAACTACACATGATCGCCCTACGCTGAAGGAAGCATATGTCATTGAAAATCTTCTACCAATTTTTCACGCTGCTATTGGTGAAACTTCTCAATTTCTAGAAGTTAACGCTAGACTGCACCGTGCAACCATAGTTGAGAATGCACGCGAGAAGCTTTGTATTCCCATTTATTAATACCTCTGAACTCACTAGATTTGAATTGCATGGAAATGCAAAGGATGTGCGCCAGAGAAGGTTAGATAATAATAAACCTTCCCCAGAATCCTTAAATGATCTGAGAGAGCTTCTGCCCCGGTTATGGAAACAAATTCCCGAGCAAATTCCTCAAGAAATGTTTAACACCCTCGTGTGTAGTAGAAGATGACAAGCTGTTATTGATGCCCGTGGAGGCCATACAATATATTTATATTTTTATGCCCTGAATTCTCTGGGAATTAAATTCCGTTATTCTACTCGATTTTTCTCAACCACATTGTATACCACCCTTTATATTGATTTAAATACTTGAATCAATATTCTTACTCATGTGGAGCAGTTCATTTCCTCATATTCGCAACGTGAAATTTTGAAGTTCAGGATGACGGAGTTTCAAGTTTCTCTCCATTCCTTCCATATCTATAAAATGGTGAAGCAAAAGTTGGAGAGAGATGTTAAATAAAATAGCTGGAAAGTGAGCTTCGACTTAATCTGTGGCAGTATCTAACCCCAAGATTCTTTTCTATCTATAATTATATGCCCATCAGCGAAAACTTCTGCACCACTTAACAAAAGTGATAAACATCCTCAAGGTTTCTCTATGTGCGCTCAAAACGATATTTTTAAAGCGGCACACTAAAAACTGTATTGCCTGCTATCGACCAAGCCTGTAATATTTCATCAAGTAAAGCTGGAAGATCTTCCGCATCGGTTGAAACCCATCTTGGATTCATTTTCCGTTACATTACTCCAAGTCAGTGTTACAATGAGAATATTTATTTTCATGGCAACAGTTCGTGTAACAGTTCAGTGAAAATTTATGGAGGTATCAGCTTTCGTATGCGACTCCTGTATCCTATTCCATATTTGGAATATGCTCTGAATTCAATGAAGGGTGTTCGATAACTTCGACATTTTTTTTCAATGCTGTTTCATACTAGAACCTAACACCATATTTTTTAATGTTTCGAAAAATGACAAATATAGAGGATTTTCTCAGACAACCCACTCTGTATATTTGATAGGGGAGAGAGTTCTTGTAAGCCTCTTTGCAACGTTGTCTAAAGTTGCAATTTCGACGAACTATTTTTGCCAATTTTTGTCACATGGCCCGAAAAATTCGAAATAAGCCAACGAATTGTAAATGCGTGTGCGATTAACTCTAACTATGCTGAATCATGTTAGAGGCAGTTTTCAGGGATGATTAGACAAGGAAAGATGACGTCCAGGTATCCTGAGCTCGATTTTCGTGAAAACACCACTAATGAAAACCGTTTCACGATATCTTCTTTTTTTTACTTTTGATATATTATATACATGCGCAAAAAAATTAACGTACATTCTATAAATATCAATTTTAATGAAAGTTAACTCTACATTGACTTCATAACTTATTTTTTATGTTCTCTCGGTAAGGTTTGAACAAAACAAGACACATGAAATGGAAGAAAAATTCAGGATTTCACCAAATATTATGTGAAAGAAGAGAAATGAACAATTTCCAAAACAATAAAATGCTGATAAGTGATTTAACGCCCCTTGCGTTAATTACAGCTCAGCAACGACGGTTCAAACTCAAAATGAGTGATCTTGAAATGTTCTGATCTAATCCTTCCCAAATTTCTCTGAGTTGGATTCCAAAGCCTTTGAGAGTAGCTGAATGATTTTCTGAACTTCTCAGCCTTCCATTGAGGTTGTCTCAAACGTGTTCAATCGGATAGAGATCTGGAGTTCTTGCTGCCCATTCCATTTGAGAGACTTCAACCTCTTCAAGGTACTCCTGAACGATGCGCGCACGATGGAGTCTGGCAATATCGTCCACAAAAACGAAATTTTCACCAATGTATGGGGCATATGACATTACATGCTCTTCAAGAATGTTCCTTATATACTTATCAGCATTCATAGCTCCATTATCAACGACTACTAGGTCTGTGACAGCAGTCAAAGATATTTCACCCCATACCATAATCGATCCTCCCCCGAAGCCAGTAGTATTGAGGTAGTGGTAGAGGTAGAATCTGGACTCATCTGTAAAGAGAACTCTCTCCCAATCGGCCTATTCCCAATGGATATGCTCTCTCGCAAAATCCAAACGCGCGTCGAGCGGTTGCAAACCGTTGTCTCAACGAAGAAACTCTCAAGTAACGTTCTTGAATGGCAGTTGTTACCGTGTCTACCCTGTCCTGGTCTTCGGACATTCATAACTGTCTCCCTGAATTGCTCCAACATTCTGGACACACTTGTATGGGAAACGTCAAACCTTCCTGCAATTCTTGTGTATGTCCACCCTTCCTTTCGCAAAACTACCGCTTAGGTACATTCCTCTTGGGTCAAATTGCGTGTTTCGCGTTGCATAGCAATCGAATGAAAGAAATAGTATTGATCACTAGGATTGATCTGGATCAAATGATTTTAGAATGAAGCCAATACATTTAAAATCTGATATTATCTTCTTTTTTATTCTTGTTGGGAAAAAACATCTGTATTGAAAAAAAAGTTGAAAGTGGATAACATGTGCATGTATTATTCTGATAAAAATAATTATCATTGAGAACAACTTTATTTTTAGAATAAATTCGAGGTTTACATAATGTGCGTTGATTTTTTTTCGCAGTGTATTTCAAAAATATGTCATAACTTTTTTATTCATGAAAATATCCGAGAACGATCAATTTCTCTAGAAGCACTTTTTCATCGGAAATGAGAAATTTTTTTTCTCATTTCGAATAAAAAAGTTTTTTTTCCATATTTGAGGTTGAAAAAAATTTAAGTAATGTCTCATTTCCAGTAAAAGAGTGCTTGTTGAAACTTTTCATCCTTTTCAGATACTTCCGAAAATGAAAAAGTTATGACACATATTCTAAATTGACAAAGTTTCAAAATTTTGTTTTATCTTCAAAACCAATGAAGATATCGCGAAATGGTTTTCACTACTGATGTTCCCACGGAAATCGAGCCCAGGGCTCATTTCAACGTTTTTACCTCTAGAAGTACCAGAAACAGCCAAAATCAAGCAATTGTACAGTGGTCAGCTTTTTTTATGTAAGTATTAATGTCGAACATGATAATCCCATATTTCAAATAGGTCCAGTTCTTCAGAAACGCCTAATAGACTGTCGAACTTGATACACCTTGTATATCAAAACATAAAATCTTAATAATCGAGTATGAGTTTCAGATAGTTTCATTATTATTATGATAACAATCTGGCCCGGCGAACTATGTTTCGCCTCAGAGATGCATAAAGTTGTATCAACAAAACTGGTACTTTTTCAAGTAAGATATAAATAAGACAAAACTGAAGTACAAAATATAAAAAAATTTAATTACATTGAAATAGGTACGTATGCACATTGATATTTACATATAGACTTCACTTCATTTGAGAGGTACCTTATTATTATTTAAAAATTGTCTCATTGTTGTACCTTATGATGAACCACATTTTTAGTTTTTTCGTTATGAAATTTTCCGTAGTGTTCGGAGGAAAGGAAGGTGTGATAACACATGGACTCAGATGCGTTTATAATATTATCGAATCTAGTTCACTGAATTTATATCAAATATAATATTTACACAAAAACGCTATCAACCTCAGCGACATCTACTGGCGTTATTCGCAAGGAGGAAAACAATTTCCTACTTTTTTTCCCTTTCATCAAATTTTTCATTGTTTTAATGTATTTTATATTGACCCCACCGTAGAAGAATCCAACATAAAAAACTTTCATAACAAATAGTTCATCCAATCTTGAGTTATCAATGGTGTAACCAACAAAATGGCCGACTGAGTTTTATATATTAAGATATAATACTTACACGAAAACGCTATCAACCTCAGCGACATCTACTGGCGTTATTCGCAAGGAGGAAAACAATTTCCTACTTTTTTCCATTTCATCAAATTTTTCCTCACAAAATGGGCAAATTTTCAACGTAATATGCAGAAAAGGTCTAGTATCTTTTTTTTACACCACGTCAGATAGAATTCAGTACAAAAAACACTTCTTTCAAAAAATGAATTTATTTTTTTTTTCAGAATACCTGTATAATATTTTGTGTTATTTTTCATTGCATAAATTCAAGTAATCATTCAACAATATTCACGGAAAAAACTGATTCAGAAAGTATTCAATTGTAGCTTCCGCAAGAGAGAAAACATTTTAAGTGTAAAGGTACAATTCCACCAAAATCGTGTGCGGCACAATTGTTCACGAACATTTTGTGCAGTACTTCAGCTGTGCGCGTACAAGCTGTTAACATATTTAGCGACCGTTTCCACCGACAGAGCTGTGCGTAACTTTTGTACGCGCACAGTGCAGCACACAGTGTGCACGAACAGGATCTCACTGTTCTCTCTCAGTGTTTCGCTTTTCTTTCAACCGTTGAATATGGAGGATCAAGAAAATGTGGTGCTTTGTGCTACAGCGTGTGTAGGGGTATACACTTTGCTTGAAAAAAAAAATAAGAATGAAACATAGATGTTTCCTTTTTGCAACATCGTAATGAAAAGATGAATCGATTTGTGGAATGATGATGAAAATAGACCCATTGAGTAGATTTTAAAATTTCACTCGAATATCGTTCGAACAGTTTGAGTTCTTGATTAATGCTGTTAGTCCTTTGATTGCTAAACGGGATACAAACTACTTTCTTTCCTATACTGAGCCAAAATAATCTTCTACTTCCGCAAAATCTCGGTCGAGTCTCAATTGAATTCTTTCGTCAACTCCTCAGTTGCGTCGTGCTTTTTATTTCTGTTCTTGTAATCTCCGTGATTACAATCCCACAGAACGGTATAAAGTTCAATTTCTTCGATAAATTCGATTATTTTCCAGTTATTTCACTCCATATTAGCGCGAACAAATAGATGTTTTCGCTAGCGTAGCGGAAGCAAGAATGAGTTCTCTGAAACATGTTTGTGTGCGTCGACCCGAGTCCACCGGTAGAAACTGTGCGCGCACAAAAGTATGCAACTGTACTCGCGAACTTTTCAACAGAGTTCGCGCACTTTTGTTGCTGTTCTCTTGGACGAGTACACCGCAACGAACATTTGTGCGGCACACTGTGCGCAACAGTGCAGCACTCCGGTGGAATCGCTCCTTAAAAATTCAACATTTTCATAAAACATCAAATATTTCGAAAACTGTGAGACTTTCATATGAACAATTTTTTCACATCAGGTAGAGCACATTCTGATCTACATTCCGTTTTCGTTTGACGTGGTCTTTACAGGACACCCTGTATATTGAACATTCAGCAGAGTTGAGGAATTGAGGTACACGAATGATTTCACCTAGAGAAAAAACATTGAATGAAAGACGTATATCAATTATCCAAACCAGAAGAGCAGAATCAAAGAAAGCAACATACTTAACAAAGCACCCGAACCGAGCTTCCATAGATCGTAATGGTTTTTGAACATGTTGCTTCAATTTGAAGCTTCATCGAATGTTACATACGAGCAGATTAATTCAATTCTCCTGCATGTTGTCAAAGGGCTTTGCTCAGAATTTGAATGATTGCTTGCCTTGCTCCCCCCCTCATTTTCTGGGATACGAGCCTAGGTAGAGCCTGTTGATTCTCCTTTCACAACAGTGTCGCACTCCCGTTTCCCTCTCGGAATGAAATTCCGTGCAGGCTTTTCTCGAATATGAAAATTACGCGGGAAATCCCATTGCATCCGAATTGAATTTGATCTAAACCTCTGGATGCTGTGTGATGAAAAACGGAATTCTATTTTGACTACACTCGAGCAGTATTACGATATAACCTACGGGGTATGACCGATTTTCGAAAAAAAAGGCCATAAGTTCGTTTCGAAAAAATCACCCTCATGAAGGTGGCATGACCTCCAAGAATTTTCTGAAGGAATATCTCGAGTTCTGGTGAGTGCAAACACTCCAGTTCAAATTTTTGAAAATCCTCTGTTTTGAACTAAACGATGTCATGAAAATATGAATAATTCTTTAGGTAGAAAACATTTATTGAAAAACATTAACATGAAGAACATTCTCCAAAAATCAAATTTAACACAAAATTCTGAATATATCAATTTCTCCTTCACCCAATATGTGAGACGACGTGAACTTTTCATCAAGGAGTGAAACATAATATGTTTACTTTTGAGAAATTGTTCTCTTCCGAAAGGGCATACAAGATGTTTTGTAGGATTTGCACATGTCAAGAAGCTAACTGCGATATGCCGCTGTTAATTTGGTATTTTCGTAGCGCTTCAAGCATCCTTCACAATAATTTTCAGCAAAAGTTACGACGTCTGTAGGATCTTTTGTAAAAAACGCACTGGTTAATCCCTCCTGTGTACTCTCTCCTGTGTACTCTCACGACTTGTGTATCAATAAGTCATTTTGGATTCTTAAAATAAGAAAAGTATTGAAGGTCATCTATCCCAAACCAATGGGATGGATGATGCACCTGATTAGGTTACAACAAATTCCGAGAGGAGACGTTTGATTAGGCAAAATAGCCTAAAACTAAACACCTTGCAAAAATTTTGTGTACTTACTTACTATGTATGTATCACCAAATATCTTGTACTTTTATTGTATTTCCAACACGATTATTCGAAAACGAAAGAAGTAAAACGTATTTTTCTTGAAAACTTTATAAAGGTTTTCTCCCCCAGTCTTTGAAGCAAGAAACAAGGAGAAAACATTTTTTAATAATATAAAAAAGGCCCTTGCGTGAAAATTTGAGCACTGATTTGTCAGGGGCTAAAACTTTACGAGAAGAAATTGTTGCCTAACAATAAAAAAAAAAGAAAATGAAAACACTTTGAAATCTTGAGCGTAACGTTTCGGAGTCTAAATCAGACTCCTTCGTCAGATAACAACTGATTTTCATTCAACTCTGTAGAATCGTGACAATTTTTTTTAATTATATTTGGATAGACATTTGTCAATATATGATGATCAATATGGATTACTAGATGTCGATATCGGTATTATATTTCAAAATTCTCTGAAACCAATTTTTTTTTTATAAATCCATCAAAATTCAATACTATTCATACTGAACAATTGGCCTCATCCAACAAGATACAAGCTGACTCCTTGTTTTTTTTTAACCATCAGGTTCTGTTATTAGAATTTTTGATCCATTCTAATCCATCATGTGATTGCCAGTGTTGGAACACACATGATCTGCTATCTGTGATCTACCAATATCACTATTTTTTATGTAATTCTTATATTACGTTTTCTGATTTCTAACGGTCTTGATGTTTCTCTGGTATAAGATTTTCCACAAATACCGGCAATACTGTAAATACAATTTCTTGATTTTTGGTTCTCATTCAAAGATTTACTTTTTGTTAATGAAGATCGTAGATCATTTCTTGTTTTGAAAACAGTTCTTATGTTGAATTTAGAACCAATTCTTTTAATTTTTTCTGAAAGTTGATGAACATAAGGAATTAAATTTATTGAAATTTCCTTAAACATTAATTTCTTTGCCAGCTTTCAGCATGAAGAAGTTATCAAATATCAACAGGCAAGATAAACTTGACAGAATTTAATGTTACATTTTTTATTTCTAACTTTACATACAGATTTTCAAAAGGAAGCTTCACTGTTATACTCCCTTCTCTTTCATTCGTGAGTCATGGGTATAAATAATTATATCACTTTTATATAGGGTGTTTCGAAAGAAGGTGACCCCCTTCTCCAAAAAGAGATTGATAGAAAACTAGAAATTACAGTTTGATCTGTAAAAAATTTTCGTTTCGCCATCGGTTTTCAAAATACAGGGCATAAAAAAAAAAAAAAAAATTATGTTTGCAGTCTCTACTCAATTTTCTTTGGATTTTTTGTTCTACTAATACATTCATCATTAAAAAATCGAGTTTAATCAATAATATCTTGTTGGTGTGGAATTCAATGATGTTTGAGATCGTTTTAAATTCAGCTTAATAAATAATATATGATAAATAATAAATAAATGTTATGAAAAAAGTAATTTTTTTTTCAACGCCCTTACGATGGCGTCATGAAAATATCAACAAAAAACCTTTATTATTTTTCAGATTTCTATGTATCCTAGAGAGGGGGTCATCTTTATTTGAAACACTCTGTATGCAATAATAACTCTCAGAGATAATAGGTATAATACGCACTGAAAATAGTTACACTAGGTTTTCTGAAAGACGACTGATTTCAGTGAAATATTATGAATAATAGGTATAGTCTGTGAAAATATTCATATTTACCGATCAACTCTAAAATTGTACATAGGTACTACAAGGATGTTTCATATCAGAAGTAGATATATACAGAAAAAAACCCTTTTTTACTTAGCGCCTAGTTTTCGATTCAAGAGAAAACGAAGATCAAGTCTATACGCAGCGGGAGCAATGTGCTAATCAACATCGAGCGCGTAAACTCACCACCTTTTCCCGCCATTAACCGAGGTGAAGATAACACTTACGGTTCGAACACGTCATTGTCAGAAATTCGGCGTTCGAGGTACAATTTTTGACCAAGAATCCTCTGGAGATGCCTACCGCAGTTATAGGCGAAATGATTGATGAAATAATTTCTGAGGGACCAAGGCCAATAAGCCTGGAAGGCTCCAATGTAAATGATATCTCGTAAACTTTTAAATTCGCAGAAAAATATCTCTGGCAAATTTTGTGGACAAATGCAAAATCGAATTGAACCTTTTTCTCTTTATCTAGCATTCAATGATTAAATTGAGAAAAACAATTACTCAGATAATATCGTAAAAACGTAGGTGTTTTTTTTACCTATCAAATACGACGCTGATAGATACTCAAATTTTAAATATCAAAGGATTTTGAATCTTTTTTCTTAGACTTTGTTCATGCTTTTTCTTATATCGATAACGTCCTTTATTTTGATATATTGTTATGAACATAAAAAGGTTTTTTTCCATTCTGTCATGTTGTCGTGATTCTTATAAATTTTTCCTTTAATTCAGTTATGAGTTGGAGTATACAGATGAAGAAAATCCTTATGCAAACATATGAATTTGAATGTTGAATTCGAATGAGCTCCGAGTTCAGTAGAACAGTGAAATAATCTGAATCCTTCAATTCAATCATGATTTTCAGTGCGATTCGATAACAAATAAGGGACTGGACTGTTGGAATGGTTAGTTTCGGCTGCCGCGAATTGCAATGCACATTAGTCAGTCGCATCCGAACGTCAGATGTAATAGCTAGAAGATTTGAACATAAATTAGATTCTCACAAAATGTTTTTCGGTAAAATAAAAATTCAAATAATGGTACTTCTTTGGTCAATCTATTGTGGAGACAAAAACTTCATTCATTGTTGCCTTCGAAGATAGGCCGGTACCTTCAAGTTCGGCAATCCAACTTTGTGCCAGAATAGCAAATATCTAATCTTTTCAGAGATGAGACTATCTCTTTATGAAAGAATTCGCTACTGTTTGGCTCAAGAAGGTAGATTATTGTGAACATTAAATTTTAATTTGTCGATCTTCAATTTCAGTTTTAGAATTCGTTTTTGTTTTTTCATGTTCATAATATTTTTGTTAATACATTTTTTCTCATTCTACAATTTATTTTATTTTCAAACCAAATTCGACGAAAAAGAACTTGAATACTAATTTGTGAGTTTTCTCTTGAGTACATTATCAATTGCTTCTTTTTTCCGGGTTTTGTGACTGCCCTTAATGCATTTTTTAGGCATGATAGCAGAAAACTGTTCCATTAGATTCAGAAGTGTTAGGTATACAAACTTCTCCACGAGTTATCACCCAACAGTATTCATTCATGTTTCTGCCTGCAAAAGACGAAATTCGTGGAACTGTTGACACAATGAATGGGACTACGCCCGAGCATCAAAACGACAATAATTCTTGAATGGCCGAAGTCTGAATTTCAGCAGTGGATTGGAGAGATGAATCTCGGCGAGCAACACAGCAGGATAAAATGATTGTTCAACGTTCCTGCTACGTAATCTGCGGTCCAAAGCAGTCTCAGTTTTCGTTTAATCTATATCAGATTCGCCTTTGCAAAGAGCGATCCTTCGGGATTTTTGGCACACTGCTTACGTGAAATCAGGGTCGAATATAAAGGAAAGGATACGTCCAAGTGTATTAGCTTCAAGATGAGATAATGAAATATTCAGCCGGCTCTATAGTCTGATATTGGTTCAACGTTTACTGAAGCAGGAACTTTCAGATGTTGAGTATACCTATGTTGATGTTAAAATTCCATTTTAATCTGTTACTCTTGGGAAGTAGCCTATGAAAGTCCTACAATTCATAATTCATACTGCATAGAATTCTTGATCTGACGAGCCAGGCGAAGCGCTGCGCCGGGGCACTACGCTGAATAAATAATAATAAACCGCATGTTTTCGATAATCTGAATTTAAAAAAAAAAATCATAACCGTCGTTAATTTCGAGAAAAATTCTGGTCTACGACATTCCTCTCCATCACTGCTAAAAGCGTTGAAATCAAATCCATATTAACAAATCAATTGGGAAATCAATTTATTCAAAATAATAATTTTCGAACCAGACAAACATTTTAGGTTATATACATATTAGACTGATTAAAAAAAATGGACTTTTTTTGTTTTCACGAAACCCCCCCTAATTATCTTCAGGGTATCGAAAAAAGACCTCTGTGAAAATATCAGCTCCAAATAATAACATTTAGAGGTCGCTCATCAATTATTTCTATTTTTTCTACTAATAGCAGGGGAAAATTGTCTTTTTGCAATAAAAAATTCCTAGAACACAAACCAATAGACGGATTTCTTTGTGTGATACATTTTCGTGTAGGCAATCAGATACTCTACAAATATGTCCGTTACGATATTTCGATAAAACGCCCGCTTCAAAAGTTATTCGATTCGATGCTAATATTGAGGTATTTTTGAAGAAAAAAATTGTTCAAAAAAATCGACTTTACTTGTTTTCACGCAACCCGCCTTCTAATCATCTTCAGGGCATCGACAAAAGGCGTCTCTACGAAAATGACCCTTACGAAATTTCGATAAAACGGTCTCTTCAAAAGTTATTCGATTCGATGCTATTATTGAGGTAATTTTGAAGAAAAAAATTATTCAAAAAAATCGATTCTGTTCGTTTTCACGAAACTCTATTTCTAATTATCTTCAGGGTATCAAAAAAGGGCGTCTGTGAAGATATTAGCTTTGAATATTAATATTTAGAGGTCGCTCAGCGATGATTCCTATTTCTGCTGTTGATAGCAGGAAAAACTTTTCTTTTTTCAATAAAAAATTTTTTCTTCACGAACCAGTTGAGGGATTCCACTCTGTGATACATTTTCGTGTAGGGAACTAGATGCTCTACGAAAATATTTCATACGATAGATATTTCGATAAAACCGCTCGTTCAAAAGTTATTCGAACTTTTTCTTCAAAAATACCTGTATATTAATACCTTATACTGAGGTATTTTGGAAAAAAAGTTCAAATTACTTTTGAAAGACTGGTTTTATCGAGATATCGTACGAAACGTTTTTGTAGAGTATCTAGTTCCCTACAGCAAAATGTATCGTACAGTGGAATCCCTCTATTGGTTCGTGAACAAAAAATTTTTTATTGAAAAAAGAATTTTTTCCCTGCCATCAGCAGCGAAAATAGAAACCATCTGACCATGAGCGACCTCTAAATATTTATATTCTTTTTGATACCCTGAAGATAATTAGAAATAGAGTTTCGTGAAAACGAACAGAATCGATTTTTTTGAATAATTTTTTTCTTCAAAATTACCTCAATAATAGCATCGAATCGATTAACTTTTGAAGAGACCGTTTTATCGAAATTTCGTAAGGGTAATTTTTGTAGAGTATCTGATTGTCTACACGAAAATGTATCACACAATGAAATCCGTCTATTGGTTTCTGCTCTAGGAATTTTTTATTGAAAAAAGAAATTTTTTCCCTGCTATTAGTAGGGAAAATAGAAATAATTGATGAGCGACCTCTAAATATTATTATTTGAAGCTGATATTTTCATAGAGGTACTTTTTCGATACCCTGAAGATGATTAGGGAGGGGTTTCGTGAAAACAAAAAATTTCGATTTATTTGAAAGTCTAATACATATACATGTAAATGATTCTATGGTTCTTGAATTAACTTCAGGTTTACCCACATTTTCGGTGTTGGATGAGTTAACTGATAGTTAACCAGGTTTCGTAGTATTGTAAAACGCTTAACCTACAAAATTTCCTTAATCAAGAGTTAACCTTCGATTGTGAAAGTGGGCCTAACAGAGAAAAGCAATAGTTAACCATGGTCAAAGGACCAAATGAACCCTTATGTACATATGTTTTGTGATTCTTTCTGCTAGTGGAATGCCTCGAAATGTGATAATGAAGGGTGATTATTTTAAAGGCGGAGAACTTTGAATTCAAATAAAAAATTTCCATGGTCTCCGATTTGACAGTTCTTTGTTAGTTTTTATTGAGACTGCTTTGGCAAATTCATCATTCCTAGAGTTACTTCGGTGCAACGCTTGCAAATTATTAAAATTTATTACGAAAACCATAGTTCAATTCGAGCAATTTTTACGTACATTTCATGGTTATCATAATCGTCTTTCAGTACGATTAATTCGAGAAACTGTAGATCATTTTTGCAATACGTTCACCTTACACTATACTGCGAATCCCGTTAGACGTCCCAGGCCACACAACCCGCGATACAATTACTTTACTGAGGAAAACCTTTGATGATCGACTGATTTCCCCAAATGGACCTCTTAACTGGCCACCGTATTCGTGCGACTTTGGACACCTTTGGACTACTTTCTCTGGAGGAGTGTGACGTCACAAGTCTACGCCGACAAACCACAAACGATTGAGCACCTGGAAACCAATATTCAACGGGTAATTACCGGAATACAGCCAGGTTTACTGCGATAGGTGTGTGAAAATTGGACTTCAAGATAACGTCATGTACGTGCAAGCCGAGGTGGCCATATGCCCGAAATAATTTTCAGACGTTAAATGCCAAAGAATTATCTGTTACAAAAACCTATGTTCATGAATTTTTATTTTTATTTTGGGAGTTTTATCATGATTTGAAGTTCTCCGCCTCTAAAATAATCACCCTTTATAATTCTTCGATTGAGCCTACTTAATACTCAATATTTCAAATTTAAAATACAAACTAGATATATTATTCATGATAATTGAATGAATCTGGGGACGATGTATGAAGTATTATATTTATAAAACGAAAAAAAATATATATATAGCTCAGAAAGGAAACCTCTTGGGAAAAAACGAAGTGTGCTACTTGATTGATATGAAAAACGTGCCTGTATAATATTTTCATTTCAACATCCTAGCACAAACAGAAACGGAGATAGTTTCCAAAGTTGAAATCACCCAAATTTCAATTTCAATTTTAAAAGTTGTTCAGGTATCACCAATTTTGCCTATCCTCTGCGTACATATTTTAATGCAACTAAACTTTGTTATATTTTTGGTAGTCTTGTATTTTTTTTTATCTCACCTAATATATTTCCTTAAAAAAACCAATGGGTAGTATAACTTTATTTATCCATAAGGCGGAACGAAGTTCGCCTGGTCAGCTAATAGCTTATCTAATTGCGAATTGCCACAATTTGTTCCACCACCAGATCCCTCAAGCTCTTTAGTTTCTGGGATAGAAAATGATTTTAAACACTTCTTGGCGAACATTCAACAATATAAGTAACAGCTATTTTTAGATGACATCATTTGGTGCAATACATATTGTACAGGACAATTTTATGTCCTCTTTCAAGGAATTATACCATAATGGTTCATTATAATATTAATGTTGCTTTTTTTATTCATCGATTGAGGCAGTAAGAAGTCTGCCGGGTCAGCTAGTTTGTAATGAATTGAAAAACCGAAAATCTTATCAGAACTAAGATCTTCCCAAAAAACCTGCACAAGTTCGATTTTTTGATATTTGACTCGAAGAATTCTATAGACGTGACAAGTTTTGAAATGTCAAGAGGAAGGCTTTCATAAGTTCACAGCCAATTAACTTAAATTCCGAGATTTCTACTGCATTTTGAGTAACTAGAAAGGAGTGATCTTAAACTTCTTCAAATTCCCATTCGAATAAAAAGAATCCGCCATATTTGCAAATTAATGGAGAAATTATGATTCCGCTACAATTTCTCATCAGAAACACTGACGAATTGAGCAGATAAAACGATGGGATAGAACTCATTCTGTTCTCATAAATCCACCTCATACTCAGACCGCACGTTCACAGAGCACCATAGAGTTTTGACAAGGGTTTTATGCGTGACAAATGGATCGGTTTCGAGAAGATTGCCATCGTAGGTCGATGCTATTATGCTCTCGATAAGTTCATTCGCCCGAAGTCATAATTCAACATGCGTACAAAATAAAAAATTTCAATTCGAGAGGAGGGATGATTGATGAAGATGAATATTTCTTATCATACCATACCGTATGCATTTAGACATTCCGTACCCGTATTTGGCACCATACGCGAATAGGCTCTATGCCAATGGTCAGACGAGCACGAATTGAGAAACCGATCCCATTCCGAGTGCAAATGTATAATGCGAACAATAAGCGAGAGTCCGGCTTTAATATTAATTTTATTCAGTTATATCGGCTCATTGAGAGTGAGTTGTTTTCCTATTGTTGAATATATTTTGACCCTAACATGACGTTTTTCAGTAGATACAGTTGCCAGATAGATTTTTTCAGCTTACCTATACTACAGGTGGTGCCTTAGAAGGAGAACAAGTGTGAGAGAAATTTAGGTATGGGTAGTGACAACAAAAATATTGGAAGTTACATCAGAGATCGTTCAAAACAATGAATATATCCTCAATTACTCTAACACTAATTGCAATAAACGCTGCGAAGAGTTCGAAATCATAAACTCAAATTGGGAAATTTTGTTCCAAATTGTTTTTTTAATATGACTGCTTTGGGTCAAAACTGTATCTTCATTTATAACTCACACTCTGACACGCATTTTCTGTTTTATTCCCTACTGATGTTGCTTTTCTTTATTTCATGGAATCTGTAAGTAAGAGTAAAGCTCTTTTTTTATCAAACGAAATATATTTTCGGAAAATTTGTTCTTATTATTTGTGAAATCAACCCATGTCAGGGATGGGCAGTTTCAATATCATGAATCTCATCAAATGGTAAGTAATTGTCTTTGATTTTTCATCTACCCAACATCAATCATGTATATTTCTTTCTCTATTTCAGTATCGTAATGAGTTCATTACAGTACCGAAAGTAGTGCTGTAATGAAACTCATTACAGCATTGTTTTCAGTTATATTTTTCGTTTTATGGTTGTCAGTACTGACCTCCGATCGAATCAAGTTTCGTATTAAATCAATTCAAATTCCGTGATCTGTCAAATTTCGTATGTTACACCAACTGCCAAGATATAAAACAAAAGTCACTAATCTGAATTTTCATTTGAATTTCGAGAGAATTTCACTAAAATTGACTGAAATAGAGAAAATACCGTCTAATACTCGTTGCAGAAGGCAATTCCAACACTCATGCTATCGAAAACTCGCTCCTTCGTCGCTCGTTTTCGAACTCCGCATTCGTGTTGGAATAGGAGCTCATTCTGCAACTTGTTTTAGAATATACTATTCTTTATCGTAATGAGTTCATTACAGTTCTAAAAGTGGTGCTCTAATGAAACTCATCATTACATCATTGTTTTCAGTTATATTTTTCGTTTTGTAGTTGTCAGTACTGACCCCTGATCGAATCAAGTTTCGAATCAAATCAATTCAAATTCCGTAATCTGTCAAATTTCGTACGTCACACCAACTGCCAAGATGAAATATAAAAGTCACTAACCTGAATTTTTATTTGAATTTCGAGAGTAATTCACAAAAATTGACTGAAATAGAGAAAATACCGTCTAATACTCGTTGCAGAAGGCAATTCCAACACTCATGCTATCGAAAACTCGCTCCTTCGTCGCTCGTTTTCGAACTTCGCATTCGTGTTGGAATAGGAGCTCATTTTGCAACTTGTTTTAGAATATACTATTATTTCATGGAATCTGCGTTTTTTGTGAAAAATATCTCGTTTTATAGTAATGCTTGAAATTTTGAGATACACCAAGAATGAAATTAAACTAATTTGAAGAATGAAACAAAAAGTAAAAAATTATGTTCAGAATTGTTTCTTCAATATGACTGAGTTAAGGCAAAACTATTTTCCTTTTGAATTAAGAATCTGTTTTTTTCATTAGGAAGTATCTTGATTAATGACACACACTATTCCTTAGTTAGGTTGCTTTTTTTATTTCATGGAATGTATAGACAAACGGGAGGCTCATTTTTCATCAAACGAAATATATTGTCTGAAATTTTGTTCCTATTATTCTGTGAAATGGACTTATGTTAACATAATAATCGTAATCATCTTTATCAATCCCAAAAGACATAATTAATATGTATAAGACAAGTCAAGGACAAAGACAAAAAATTAAACAATCATAAATCAGAGATCAAAAATATTACTTTGATCTAGAAATTCTTTAATACTATAATAGCTCTTTTTGAGCAGTTGACATTTTACTATTTTTTTAAATTTTATTTCACTTAACATTTTAACAGAAAGTGGGACATGATTGTATAAGACTATGGCCTGATAAATAGGCGAACACTCAAATTTTGTTGTTACCTACATGTGTAGGAATGCACAGAGTAGCAACATTTCTTGTAAAATATTTATGAAAATCAGATAATTTTACCATTGATTTTTCATGTTCCTTCACATAAACTAAACATCTATATATAAACAATGAAGGAAGAGTAAAAACTTTATATCCACTAAAGAAAGGCTTACATGAATCTCGCGAATTTATACTAAAAATTAATTCTATAATCCTCTTTTGAGCAAGTGCAGTCCAAGTGCACTCCCAGGAATTTCACCGTATCCCTGGAAGTCACCTGTTCCCCCAAGCATTGCAACACCAAACGATCTGAACCAGGGTTGCGGATTCGGAAGTATATACAATCCGTTTTCTTGATATTTAATATCAAGGCAATCATCTTACACCATTCGACAAATTTAGAAATCAACTCACCACAAACTGCAGCCAGTTCCCCAGGACTCTGGGCTGAGACCGCCATGGATGTATCATCAGCAATCAATATGATCGGGTAGATCGTTGATGAACAGAAGAAATATGAGCGGCCCCAGGACAGAGCCCTGCGGAACTCCTAACTCCATCCTGCAAGAAGGTGACGTGAACTCGTCGATTTTAACTGACAGCAACGATCCGTAATGAAACTAATTATCCATTTGAGAAAAATACCACGAAATCCAAGATCATATAATTTACACTCGATGAACTTGAACGATAAAACATCGAAGGCACGCGACAAGTCAAAAAAGAGACCAGCAACAAAATGTCCCCTATCTAGCTTTCTATATACATAGTCCACAAACGCAAAAGCAGCAGTCTGGGTAGACCTGCCTCCTCTGAATCCATGTTGGCTATCAGTTATTATGTTGAAGCGAGTCAGAAAAGAGACCATTCGCCCATATACAATCTTTTCAAATACTTCGCTCAAGATAGAAATAGGACGGTAATTTTCTATGTTATGAGGAGTTTCCATATTATGAATCTCATCAACAGTAATCCCGGATTTTTTCAATCTTCTTCATGTTTCTGAAATTGGAGAAATTATAATAATGATAATAACAGAGCGAAGAAACTTCTTACTATATATGGGTTATATATTTATGAAATTATAGTTTTTGTATATAAGAACAAACACTTATTTACTTGTTCAGACCATGAATACAATACTCGTAGGAATGATATTCTATTCCCTTCACATCGCTTGACACTCTTTGAAAAGAGTCCATATTACATGGGTATCAAATTGTTCAATAAACTCGATAATCAGTTGAAAAATGTTGAACCGGAAAAACAATTTAAGCTGCGAATGAAGCAATTCCTGATAAATCTTGAACCCTACAGTATTGAAGAGTTCATGGTGAGAAATTTTAGTTAAGTAAGAGATTATTGATGTTGCAAGTATTTTATTGTTACATGTTTTTTTATCGAGTTGGGTCTTGTTGTGACGTCATTTCACTTTATGTTACTTTTGTTGTAAAAGGTAATTTGATTTGAAATAAAGAAGAATTGAATTGAATTGAATTGAATTGAACTTATTCAGGCGGGGCAGCTGGTCGACCATTAAACACCCTGGATCATCAAAATTTCAAAGGACTTTCCTTACGAGATCCCCCAAGCTGAGTTCAACTCCCAAGTCCATCTTACCCAGACCCAAATAGTCAACATCAAAGGCAACAAGACGGCACGATTTCATTTTTCGCTTACCAGCAACAGGTCAGATCGAGAGTATGCGTAGAAGACGTCCAAAATTTTCGCCCCCGTTGGTACCACGGCCGCCCCGACGAATCTCGCAATCATTCAGCCGCCAACCGACGTCGGCTCACCTTCCCTAACCGACGCTCGCGACGTCGCGACGCGCTGTTGCAGTGCGCTCAGACTCCGCTCGAGTTAACTGGATTGTGTGAGAGCCTGGTGAGTTATTCCAATTGATGTAACAGGTGTCGGGAAGTACTGGTATTTTCGGAAGGGCAAAGGGCAAGCTTGAGTTGAGTAATGACGGCCTGGTCCAGACCGCAATTAGAGGAATGGGAGGCGGTCTGCAGATGAGAGTCGGTGATGGTTATTCATTGGGGACTCGGGAAATTAAGTCTGACTTATAGAAGGGGATGCGGAATATTTTAATCTATTAAAGGGATTGTAGACGATGGTTCAGCCTTTAAAAATGGAGAAATGTGAAAAAAAAACAAATAGGAGGGTGAGACAAACTAGAAAAGTGAAAGAATATTAAGAAAAATTGAGAGAAAAATAAATTACTGGCAATCTGAAGTCGGGAAAGGGATAGGCTTTCGAAGTTGGAAAGAGCTCAATTTTTATTTCCAACTGAAGAAAAAGCAACAAGAAACAATAAGTTAATAAAATATAACTTGGTAAACCTCATAAAATTCATTCAAATTTGAGTCAAATTGAGAAAAAGGCTATCACAGTCGTCATGGATTCAAATTTAATTGCAGACAGAGTTCGTCAATATTCGATGTATTTTAACATCTATCAACATGAAGTCATAAGACAAACATAATAATTACTCTGCATAATCAATTCTGACTAGGACAATCATAATATCTTCCAAGTGTCTATCTACATCCAAATGGAATAAACATTTTTAAGGACGCATTAAGATCATTCGGAGTTTTCAAATCTCATTTGTTTGAACATTTTATTCCCAAATAATTGCATGCCAATATAAAAACAAACTTCGATATTCGATATTATTAGTGATACCGAGAAACAAACCAAAATCAATAGAGATCCAACTGTTATAACAAAAAATAAAGTCAAGAATATTATATCGAAACATTCCCAAAATATCACATATTCTCAGAAAAATTAAGTACACCATCTTATAGCAAATCTCCACATTTATATGGATTACTCTCATTCCATCAAGTCCAATAGTAAGTTTCATTACATCTCCTTGTCAAAATTTGGCAAAATCTCTGTTTTTGAAACCACTGACCGAAAAATTAGATAGTTGTTTGGAGAACACCCAACACTTTCTTGAAAAATTTAGAAATTCCAGTCTGAATTCGACTGATATCCTTGTGAGTTTTGATGTAGTAAATTTTTTTCCTAATGTTCCGGTCGATGAAAAAATTGAAATAGTGTAAACAAAATTAATGGATGATAATACTCTTCAGGAAAATTCGAAATTTACTGTAGATAATATGATGAAAATGTTAGATATTTGTGTGAATTCAACAAATTTTCAATTAGATGATGATTTTTATAAACAAAAATTTGGTATGGGTTCTCCTCTATCACCAATAATGAGCAACATTTTCATGGAATTTTTTGAAGAAAACCATATCGCTTGAAATCAAATGAACTCAGGATTCCCAATAAAAAATAACTTGATAAATAAGTAAACAAATTTCGTCCCACACATTTTTTACATTAACTCCATGTGAAAACTCCCAAATAATATCGTTTTAAGTTTATCATTATTTTTTTCGATGAAGAAGTTTCAATCTAAATTTAGTGAAAACTACCCTGCGTTAGTCAGAACACACAATTTTTTTATTGAAAATATTTATTTTCTCTCCAAACTCTGGCTCTATATCGGAAATAAACCTGATTTCTTCAAACAACATTCCCACATCGAAATGTCGGTGCATTTTTTGATCATTGATATCTATACTTTCTGATGGTTAACAAGCTGTGAAATTGGGTGAAACATACAGAAATTCATACACAAATTGTCAAACGCTCCAATTTCGAAGAAAAACTTGCGAGGAAGTTAATAATTCATATGAGATTGTAAATGAAGAACGACTGCAGAGTGAATTTAATATTAGGCATGAAGACGGTTTTATCAAAGAGATGTTAATCAGATTTTCAATGGGATAATTGTATGAAGAAAAAAAAATAATAGGTTACCTTCTCTAGATCAAATCTCTCTAAAATCTAATATTTCCCGTGTTTTTCGCAATCTTCATGTTTTATGGATTTTCATTCTCTTTTAATGAATCTTTTTATGAAAACACTAGCTAGCCCGCGCAACGTCATCTGACCAACTCGGCTATTGAAATTATTGTTATTATTGTTAGTCCAGTGTAATCTTCAAACACGAGAAATTTTGAAGAAGCCTAGATCCTGATTGCCACAGAGCTTACCAGATCCAATTGTATTTTCCTTACTTTTCGCATATACACTCCCTACACTTGAGTAACTCGAATTATGTTCTTATAATCAAATAATTAGTCACCCCCTCAATGCATGGGCCCTCCTGTGACGCGGTTTCGTATGTCAGGTCTTCTAATGTTAGAGAAATGGGAAGCGGTCTGCAGATGAGAGTCGGTGATGGTTATTAATTGGGGACTCGGGAAATTAAGACTGACTTATAGATGGGGATGTGGAATATTTTAAAATATTAAAGGGATTGTAGACTATGGTTTGACCTTTAGAAAAACAGAAATGTGGGAAAAATATAGGAGAGTGAGACCAATTGGAAACGTAAAAGAATATTATATAAATTGAGAGACGAATAAATTACAGGCTACTTGAAGTTGGGAAAGGAATAGGCTTTCGAAGTTGAAAAAAGCTCAAATCCATTTCCAACTGAAGAAAAAGCAAATAGTATGAAAAAGATTTCAAGTGATAACGATAAGTTAATAAAATATCACTTGATAAATCTTATGAAATTAATTCGAATTCAAGTCCCATTGAGAAAAAGGCTTTCAGTCGTCATGGATTCAAATGAATATAAAAACGAACCTCTGGAAATTATTGACGATACCGAGAAATATACCAAAATCAATAAAGATCCACAGTGGCGTAGCGCAAATTTCGGAGGGTTCCCCGCAAGATTTTAGTCGAGGCCCCCCTCCATAATTCCACGTTATTTCTGATAAGTTCTCGCTGAGGTATTTCAAAGAGAAATATTTAAGAAAATGTGATGAGAAATTTATTTATAGGTATGAATATATATTGAATAACAAAAATTTGGAAACAAAATAACATAGATTCCGATATAAAAATAACTAGAAAGTGTATAATCTTACAAGATTATTATTTCATGAATACTACCAGTGTGTATTTCTAATATTTTATTCAGGCGCTCACAACGATCATTGTTTAAGAACCTGATCTACTCAACTGTCTGTGTTTCCATGACATTATAAAATTAATACATAGATAACTAGTATAATTATAAGGGGCAACCAATGTATCATTGGTTGCCGAATCATTATAAGACAGAAAGAAATCCATGTGATGAAAAAGTTGAAAAATTATTTAACAAAAATGCATTACTCTCTTCTAATTTTTTTTTCAAACATATCTATCAACTTGTCGATGTGCAAGCTTCAGGCTTTTTCTTGTTCAAAGCAGTAGTAGGCTCAAACGTCTGATAGAAGTGTTTGCGTCTAAGATAATTCTTGATTATCTTGACGATGTCCAAAGAGAATCCCGAAAAGCTTGACGGTATATTAAAAAGCTGTTGAAGAAAGGGTAGCACAGGGAGTATTAGAGTGATAATTCGAATTTCGAATGGAGTAATGAAAAACCTTTTATATGTTTCTGAACCATTTAGGAATATTTCTTCATTTTTCAGATGTAATAATAATTGTATATCCATTGTTTCAGTTTTGTTACTTCACTCCCAGAAAAATATAGCGAATCGGCAAGTTCAATAGAATGAAATTATTGGGGGCCTCATTTGAAGTTTTTCGTTTGAATTTAGTGCCGGGGCCCTCTTATTAGCTATTATGCTGCATAATTGACTGTGACTCAGGCATTGGCTTATCGAAGTATCAGAAAAACCTTTCGTCGGGTAGAAAACTCATCCATTAGAAAACTATACTGTAAAAAGCATTTTTCATCAGGAATAAATGCCGTAGATAACAGTCACATTCCTTTTTATATCGATTCATTCCATGTCAGTCCAAAGCCCCCTTCAAATTGACCATTTTTTTTGGTTGAAATGAATATAATAAAAATGACTATCGTGGGTTATCTTCGGCAGTTAGACATATCGCGTCGCGGACTATTTTTATAGAACTTTTCAAGCACTACAAAATTGTTTCTCTATCTCTTATAGTTTACGTAGTATCGCCCGTAAAAGCTGGAAAGTACCGAAATTTTTCATGAAAAATCGATATTTATTCTCATTTCTTCGTTATATAGGGACAAACTCCACATGAAAACCTCCCAAAAAAAAATTCTCCACAATATAGTACTAACTTACCCGGCAGACTTCGTACTGCCTCAATCGATAACTAAAATGCAACTATTATAATAAACAATTATGGTATAATACCTGTACATGAAATTGTCCTGTACAATATGTGTTGCGCCAAATGATGTCGTTAGGAAACAGCTCTTATATTTTTTAATGTTGGCCAAGAAGCTATTAGCTAACCCGGAGAAATTTGTTTCGTCTGAGAGATGAATAAAGCTTTTCTAACCATGGGTCTATTCCAGATGGAAATATAATAGTTTAAATATACAAAATTGGTGATACCTGAACTACAACCTTTTAACCGCGAGAGATAGAGTAAAATGAATGACACATTACGGTGGTCTCTTTAGGAAAACTACAAAAATCCATTACTGCATTCCTCTATCTTCTTTTGTTTCGAGTTATAGGCCAAACTTGAAATGAAGGTGATCTCAACTTTGACCATTATGTCCGTTTCTGTTTGTGCTAGGATGTTGAAATGAAAACATATTATACAGGCACGTTTTTTATATCAATCTAGTAGTGAACTTTGTTTTTTTCCCAAAAGGTCTCCTTGTTAGGCTATAACATTAAGATGTAATTTTTCTGATGGAAATAATACATAGTATGAAACGGCTTAGAAAAATTCGCCATTTTTTTCCGTTTCAAAAATATATGATACATCATACATCGCCCTCAGATTCATTCAGTTATCATGAAAAAAATAGTTTGTATTAGAAATTTGAAGTGTTGAGTAGGATGAATCGAAAAATAATATGTTTCCACTCATGGTGTCATATAATTGAGAACTTGATTCAATTCTCTGTAGTTTGATCTCTGTTCAGAACTTACTTTGCCGTATTGCCGACAATAATGACTACGATTTCTAGTAATCGACAATCAAGTATTCAATGGCAAAATACTAATGACACCATGCGTAGATACATATTATTCTGGGATTGAGCCTACTTAATACTCAATAATTAAAATTTCAGAAACAAACAGAATTTTTCATGTATCTGTGGACGACGTATGATATATTTCTGAAACTGAAAAGAATGGCGATTCTTTCTAAGCCATTTTAAACTATTATTTCCATAAGAAAAAACATATGAGTCAGCAAGGAAAAATCTTTCGAAAAAAAAACAAAGTACGCTGCTGGATTGCTATGAAAAAATTCCTGTATAATGTTTTCTTGTCGAAATCCTAGCACAAACAGAAACGAAGATAATGACCGAAAAATTAAGTCGCCCAAATTCAATTTTGGCCTATAACCCGGAAAAAAAAAAGAAAATAGAGGAATGCAGTTGATGAAATTATCAGTTCTACAAGATGCTGCAGATACAACGGATTTCAAGGAATTACACGGAATTGAGGAATGTGCGATGTGTCAACGAATATTTTCAGTTGAAATTGCGAAATTTTAGCTAATTTTTTTCTTCTTCTTTCATCACTTTGAATCACAACTCTCGTTATTCGCTGACCAACTTCGTATACTCCATTCTTCCGGAGAAACATCTAGATCTGGAATCATAAATATCTAACACCTACTCCAATTATGAAATTTCCGAACTGAAAATCCATTCAGCTTGATTAGTATCAAATGAGCACACATTCAAACTTCGTGAATCCTGCATTCACCCGAAGGCTATATGCCGCCCAAAACTATTGGCTTACTCGCGCTGACCCTTTCAGGAGCTTTCAATACGTAATGCAGGAACAGAACTTGGATTAATCCGGAACGAGTGATTTCGCCTCGAAACAAAATGGCGGTGGTACTTTTCGAATATTGATATTTTCGAGCGGACTTCGTAACTTTCCTGATTGAGAATCAGTCACTGCACGAAGTTCTCAGTAATAACCCATTCTTGCTCAGTTTATTGTATGCTCTCAGTACGTTAGTGGCATGATGTTATATTCTAAAACAAGTTGCAGAATGAGCTCATATTCCAACACTAATGCGAAATTCTAAACGAGCGACGAAGGAGCGAGTTTTCGAAACGTCTGAATCTTCATATTTGAGAGAAGCTATGGAATCAGCCTGAATAACTATTCGAACATTCTCATGGTCAAGAATATTTGAAGAGCCTACAGAAGAAAAGTGGAATATCCATCAAAAGTTGTTTCGAGAAAATCGAATTTTAAACTTTAAAACTCCAACCAGCATAGTAAAATATGAATTAGTATGGATCTTTTTTTGCTTACTCATTCTTCATATTGTTTTGTATAATATTTGATGATTATCAATAAGAAAAACTGACACTTCAGAAAAAAAAGCTTCATTCGGAATAAAGAAAAAAATTACACGGAAAAAAAGCGAAATGTTCGCTCCTGTATCCATTATAGGTATCTCTATGCTCCAAAAGACGAGGTTAGTCATTTAATACTCTCAGTTCTCTGATTGATCTTGATTTGTAGGGTGGTTTTTTCAAGTACAAGCTGTCCAACATATAAGTGATTGGATTGGGTTTAACTCTGGATGATCTAATTCGTCTGTACCAGTCTTCCGGAGGTTCAGCTCTAATTTTCTGATTGATCACGCCCATATCTCGAAACGTAACTTCAATTTTGTCTAGTCTCTTCGTAACATTGGTTGTGATATTGGGAGTACCTTCATAATTTTTTTCACAATCCATGGCAATAGCTATACTTCTGGGCTATATTTCGAGAATTCCTTTTTCGCTGATAAAACACCTAAGCTTAAGCTTTGTGTAACTGGTTTTCCGAGGTAATTTTCCTCAGGGCCGCCGCCAGACATTTTGCCGCCCCGGCAAAATATAATTTCGCCGCCCCTGGAAAATTATATTTTGCCACCTTGCTGTGATACATTGATATTCAATGGATATAATGACTAGATCAGATAATCTATCTTGGGGCCATTGTTGATCGTAGAAAATTTTTTATTAGTTTCAACTCTGAAAAGCTTCTCTCGCCAAAAGTATCCCAAAAGTATTTTCCATATTGAAAAAAATCATTATACGACAGTTTCTACGATACACGATACCGATAAATATAAATGCGTATGTAAAAATTCTCAATCAGGCGGTAAGGTATCATAATAATAATAAAATAAATCAATCGATTCAAGTACAATGAATAAAAATTCAGAATTCTAAAATGCATTCACTTACAAAATATCGAAACAATGAAAACGTACTCTGCTTTGAGTGTACGAAGCTAAATGATCTCATGTTAAAGGAAAAAAAATTACAGGTTTTGGTTTTTGATTATTCTTAATTCCAAGGCAGCACAGCTCTCGTATGTAAGAAAAATTCTAGGCAATGATATCCGGATCAGAATAAGGTACCTACAGGACCCTATTACATTTATTGCCTGTTGCAATGTTCTTAAACTCTGGCATCTTATCAAGTAAATGAAAAGAGGTCAATATAAATCTTAAGTATTCACCTGTATCTTATAATGAGTATTATAATAATATTGATATATTCTTCTACTATGACCATTATCCAATAAATCAAGAACACTAATCTACCTCAAATTTCAGGGAGGCATATTTTCAACTCATTTAAAGGCGTCTTTTCGAATAATTGAAACGACGCTTTATGATTAATATGCGTATCTGAGGCGATCGTTGTAAGACTAAAAAAAATTACCTACAACACTGTTAATAAGCAGAGAGCGCCTTATACTTATTTTCGTTTAAATGTGAAATCCGACGGTAAAAAAATACGGAATTATAGAACTCACCTTAAATTTTGTAGGGTAATTCAGTTCGAAAATCATAACTCCGAAGGTAGATGAAAGATTTCTATTTCTATTATGTAGCACTATATAGTGTTGCAAAAATATTGAATATTGTGACGACACTGAGGACTAACGAGTTGATACCCTTATTTCTCGAGTATTATAAACCCCTCCCGAATATTAAAATTTAGATTTCCGATTGGCAAACTGAAAATAAGAATCATTGCTGAATTATCCTAGAAACCCTTCAAAAAACTTTAGTCCCAGATGTTCATGAAAGGGACCGACCGTCTCGATAATAAACTCGTAAACAAGGGAGTGTAACTAGGATGAGAGGTCGCTGAGTAGAGGCATTGGCGAAATTTACAACCTGACAGGGATATTTATTTATGAGTAGAATGCTGCATCTTCGATCGTATTACTTTTGTATTGGTTTAATTGCATTTTTATCTGGTTATTTGTGTACAAGTGTGATATATTTGGTTGACCAGGCTCAAAAAGCCGCCCCTGAGTCTGGTCGTGCTTTCACTTTCAATAACAGGCGGGTTTTCGATTTCAAAGGAAAAAAAATCTAGTATGATGAAACTGATTTTGCCGCCCCTAAAATTTGCCGCCCCGGCAGACTGCCCGGTTTGCCGGCCCTGGCGGCGGCCCTGATTTTCCTCAGCTTATCCTCTTTCACCTTTCTGGGCGGATGAATCACATCCTGCATTTATTTTCGTTTGAGAAACCTTTAAATCAGCTATGTAGTTGTAGGCGGTACTGCAAGTTTCAGAACGCAGATAACCGAAACTGATGTTGAAATGATTATTGAAATTTTTGCGACACGTTTCGTATGAGAATAAAACAACGCAATAAATAACACGGAAGTCAAAGGTATAATAAACTTTTTAAAAGAATAAGTCGGCATGCATCGGCTTCTGGTTGATAATGTGGACATTTCGCCTTTCTCGACATTTCGCGTTTCTTCGCTGTAGGGGTTATTTTCAAATGAACTTTAACGAAATGTGACATTTCGTCTTTCTTCCGTGGACTCTTCATTTCTCTATATATGAGATTCCAATAGATAATTTCCACTCAGAATTTTCCCCTAGAACATGGGTAGGAACGGGAATAATCGGATAATCTCTGAATGAATATAGATTATCAGAAAACGTAATATTATATGCATCAAAGATATGTAGGAACTGGGATGGGTAAAAGCAGAATGAAAATCGATTACTGCCTGCCATCGAAACTAAACTAATTTTAAATAATTGAGCTGTTTCGGACCATTGAGCAATTTCAAATCAATTTTCGTACAAATAATGAATATGTTGTTTTAGGACAGAATTATAAATTAATTGAATTGATTATGCTGCATCTGAATCTGTATATTTATTTGACCAGTTTCTAGTTGATCAAAACTCTGCATCAAACATTATTTTGGGAATTTAGCACAACTAAGCATTCTCAGAAAAAAATTATGCGGTAGAATCTGAACCAACAAAAAAACATCATCTTTAGTTAGTCAGATTCACTTGAATCTTTATCGGAATTATGTTTCGTTAAGTGCAGAGTGGGTACCTGATATTTTTCATTATCAAAATAATATATCAATTGAGAAAAAAGCTAAAATATTTGGTAATAATTTGAACAGAATATACTGGTCACTATTTTCGTCGGTATTCGGCAACTACCCGTATATTGCTTGACGCTGGTGCCAACTTCTTTGAACAAGCATAAAAAATGGCCGATGGATATATCGGAAAAAATTCAGATTGAGATTTAGGTAGCAAATGATTATCATGATAGGAAAAATTAATGAATAGAAAATTTCAGAAGAGATAAACACAGAATGTATCAAACTACAAAAAGAAAATGCATTAAACAAAACTCTCACTTCGAGCTAAAAATCACAAGAAATAGAATCAACATAAAATCGAAGTGTTGTGAGAATCATACACATAACTGTACTTCATCAATCATGGAAACAGACAATAATATAAAAGGACTTTGACATAATTTGCAACAAATCGAGAACTGTTGCCAAACCTCAATTTTCATATACGAAGTTCGACCACATATCACATGTAGATATCAAATAGACAGTAGTGAGAGTGTCAATGACATAGTTTCTTGATTCTATTATTATTTTTTCATCAAAAGAAATGACATCAATTGACGCAATCCAACCAAAAACATTTTCTTCTGAAATATCCAAATCCATCATGTGATTGCCGGTATCGGAACACACATGATCTGCTATCTGTGATCTACCAATATCTCTATATTTTATGTTATTTTTATGTTCACGTTTTTTGATTTATAATGGTCTCAAAGTGTTTTTTTTTTTGTTCATTGTTAGATAGCAATTTCTTCTCGTGAAGTTTTGGCCCCTCACGAATTAGTGCTGAAATTTTTACTCAGGGGCCTTTCTTATTTTTCTGATTGTTTCTTGTTTCAGAAACTGGGAGAGAGAACACAAATGTGTTCAAGGAAGAAGTTAAGCCCAGTGTTTCTAAGAAAAAGAATAAAACGGAAAACCAAAAAATTCATTGCCACACCGGAATTATTTTTGAAACATAGATTTATTCAAAATAGTAATAATCGAAATGAATACTACAGGGTGCGGCACGGAGGATGGATGGTTTTAAAAAAATAATAAAAGCGTTAATGGTGTTCTAATTTGAAACTATTTTAGATTTCATCAGCATCGTGAAATACTTATAAGTGCTAAATTTCATGAAAATACGTTCAGTAGTTTCCCGTATAAATATGGGTGAGGTTCCTCGTGAAAGATCCTGTATAAATACAGGGTGGCCATTTGAAAACGAAACAGACGAGATTACAGACGAAATAAATTTTTTCGATAGAAATGCTTGGACAGGTCGATTTCTGTTTCGAGGGGGAAAACTTAAGATGTAGGTTACGGACGCATAGCGCTTCAACCCTTGCTACTACCTCATTTGAAAGGTATTTTTATACTGGTTTCAGCACAGTAATTGTTTTGTCATTTTATGCATTAGTTCTCGAAATATTCTTGACTAAGCATTTGAAAATGAAGTGGTGTTTTCATGGCACTTATAGTGTTTTCTTGTGAAAAACCTTTCAAATGAGGTATCACTCAGCCCATCTTCTCTATTCAAAAATTGGGGGTGAGGGTTGTAGTAGCAAGGGTTGAAGCGCTATGCGTCCGTAACCTACATCTCAAGTTGTCTTCCTCGAAACAGAAATCGACCTGTCCGAGCATTTCTATCGAAAAAATTTATTTCGTCTGTAATCTCGTCTGTTTCGTTTTCAAATGGCCACCCTGTATAACTATCATTGAGTGAAAGAGGATTTACAGAGGATGGACTTATCATCTTACATATATGTTTCAATGCGATTGAAAGAAGTTTTTTTCGTCAGAGTATATTCTATTTTTCCCGAACTATTCCGGTTATTTCGATGTATTTCAAGCCTTTGTGTTTGCGGCTCTCTGGAAATATACGTGAATGGACATCCTTAACAGGAATTATTTCCCGTGATGTTCAACCATATTTTGTAAGAGTAAGTAAATATCCTTTCTTCCTTCTTCGACCGTGGGAAAAATGTCGAAATATATTTATGAGGTTGTTTTAGCTCGTTGAAGATCAATATATTCGGGGCCCTCCACCATCAAGGATTGGTTTCTAATTCATTATTTATTAGCTTTCGTGGAATCTTTTGTGAAAGATTCTCAAGGGATACATAACGGAGTTTCCCACTGTACCACATAAGGCACAATCTGAAAGGATCTGGAGACTATTAGAAGTTGCCAAGAGCATCATTCGACGTGTTACCCTAATTACTCCAATATTAACTTACTCTCCTCATTTCACTGCCTTATTCAGAGAGAACAAATATAAAGGGGCAGGTAGATTTTAGACAATAGAAGACAATGAAGCAGCCTGCTTTCCAACTATGAGGGCGAAATTGATGCACAAAACTATACAATCTGTGCGGTTCCGTTTGCTCATAATAATACTGCTGAAGGCCTGATGGCAATATTGCTATAAAATGCATAACCAACAATAACGCTCGCTAAACAGAATACTTAATATCACAGCCATGTTGAAAACAAAGAGTATGTAGGTAGGGTACTGAATACAGATAAAGAAAATCCTTATGGAAACATAGGAATATAGATTTTAAATTAGAATAAGCTCCTGACTCTAGTAGAACAGTGGAAGAATTAAAATATCATTGTGATTCGATAACAAATAAGGAAATGGACTGTTGGAATGGAAAGTCTCGGCAGGAGGAGGTTATCTCAGCTGCCGCGAATTGCAATGAACATTAGTGTTATCTGAACGTCAGATGGTTCGAATTTTATCGGCGTGAATAAGAATGTTTACGGTCGAAAAGAAAAATAAAATCATGAAATGGTACTTCGTTGGTTAATTTATTGCGGAGACAATAACTTCTTTCACTGTTACCTCTGGAGATAGGCTGATATCTTCACCTTTGGCTCTCCAACTTTGTGCCAAAATAGCAACTATGCCTAATTTTGTCAGAGATATGAGATTATCCGTTCATGATACAATTTTTAAACTCTTCTCGTAAAATGTGATGTTGCTTTACAATTTTTTTTTAGATTTTTTTAAATCAGTCTTGGCAAAAAAAAAACCTGAATACTCTTTTCCACAGGAAATTATTCGTGTCATTCATTGAGGCAAATGAATTCCTCGCGTCAGAGTGGAGAAAAATTGTCATATTTATTTACAACAGATATTCAATCACTCATACCGCGTTCGGAGTATTACTGATCCGTACCCTTAATTTTTTCTTCTAGATCTTTGTTTCTGAGATACAGGGTGTCAAATATCAATTTTTTTTTCAGTTTTTTGCTAATGTTTCAGGAACCGTTTAGATTACAGAATTGAGTTTTTGTGCACACATTGCCTCTCATAATAGTTACTTTCTTGCACCTCACTTGGTTTCATCGGACGTACGGATGTTCAAGGTTTTGAATTTGCACCTTTCGAGAAATGGTAATCAATAAGTGTATTAATTTCAACAAATCTTCACAACTAGGGTTTTAACTTTGAATTGCTTAGTTGACTTGTTAATTATCCCTACCCAAAAATTGCCAGGGATATCTTTGAAATGTAAAACCATGTGGACGCATCAGAATTTGCTGTGCGAATGAAAATTCGTCCAGTGGTGTTATAGTATATTCTGAAACAAGTTGTATTAGAATGGGCTCCTATTCCTACACGAATGCGAAATTCGAACACATGACGATATTTTCTCTATTTCAGTCAAGTATAATCAAATACTCTCCAAAAACAAATAAAAATTTAGATTGGTGACTTTTGTATCGCATCTTTGCAGTTGGTATGACTCACGAAATTCGATAAATTTGATTCGATTTGAAAATTGATAGGATCGGAGTTCAGTACTGACAACCACAAAATGAAAAATTTAACTGAGAACGATGCTATAATGAGTTCATTACAGCATTACTTTTTTAAGCACTGAAATGAACTCATTATGATACTGAAATAGTGAAAATTTAATTAAAACGGTTACTGAGTTAGGAACTAGCAAAAAACTGAAAACATGAATTTCTCACAACTTGTAACCAAAAAAAATTGACCCAGATAAAAAATGGAATAGAAATTATATTTTCTTACGTAAAATCAACAGTTGGCCATTTATACATTTCTTTAGGAACACCCTGTATAATATGCATCATGTCGGAGAACTTGGACCAAAATTAGCCGAGAATCTAAAAAATTCTAAAACCCGATCTGACAAATTACAAAAGAAGAAATACAAACAAGGAGGTGTGTCGATTATCAAGGGATCATCAATTTTTTCATAACTCATTGTTGCATTTCATTGAGTTGGTCGGTATCTTCTTATGGGGACTTTTCAGATTTATAATTTTCCATAAGTCTGAATATTTTATAAGACCTCTTCATAAATAGCATCGCTTAGTATTGAAAGAAAAATTTCAATAGAGATAACTGATAATGCAAGGTCAACTGGGATATAACCATCATTCATAATGATTATTCGACTAAGAAATTCTTGACCAGAATTGACCAACGTATCTTATGAAACAGTCAAACGGGTGAAAAATTTAATATATTTTCATGCAAGTATTTACTTCGCATCAGGATGATTAAATTTGAAGTATCCACAAGTTATAATGTTTCTCCTGGTTGCGTACTATAGATTACGTCCAAAACACGTTGTACAGGCTTATTGAATCGAGTGTTTCAACATTAGAAACCTGCTGTCGTACGTATATAGTCCAAATTGTTTTAAGACGGCCTACCAGAATTCCATCTGCACAGAATTTCTTCATCGAAAGGGTAATAAAAAAGCAATTATCATCAACAAGTAGTTCATTTTCCATATCTGGAGTATACATTCATTTTTGAGATTGAAAACAATCTCCAGACTTTTCATTGGTAAATTTATACGAATACATTGCAGGTAACCTCAATCGAGCGTTAAAAATCTATAAACAGTGTGAAGAAACAAATTTAAATCTAAAATTCCTGATCTTCTCAGTTAAAATGAACACTTTACCATAAACTGCATGATTCTCAACATAATAATTCGTTCATAATTGTTCTCATTTGAGCTTTTTCTCATATATTTTTATGCAGATAACTCTTGCTGTTTTCCCATTTTCTCATTATTCCTTTATCACCATTTCCATCATGAAATTTTCAAAAACGAGATAATCTCAGTCGAAATGATGATTATAATCATCACTTCGACTTAGATTATCTCGTTTTTTTTTACATCTTGACAATACTTTTTTTGCATTTGCATATTTTTCGGCCAACCACAATTAATCATGTAATTTTACATCAAAAAGGTACCCCGAGAAAAATTAGATAGATAGAATATCCGCATCCCATTTCTTATATTTCGCTTCATCTTCGATGGAATCAAAAAGTTTCAGTTATTAATATCCCGTATAAACCTCTCCTCTGATAAAACCCTGAATCGAAATTCAAGGGTTTACGTTCAGTCAATAAGGATATTCGTTAGGAATTCTATTAACAATTTACTTGAAATTTTCACAGTAGGTAGAAAATACTTCAACAAAGTTTACCCTATGCAGAATATGCTTTTATTTTAGGAGTTGTTCCCAAATTTTACCGGTGGTGGACATTTTTGTGCTGAAATAACCACAGGACTGGATTAAGAATTGAATTTTGAGCAAAAAATGTTCCATAAAATTTTTTCGAATACTCGATACTTTTTTAGTTATGAGTGATTGAAAATATGAATTTTCATTGAAAAATTTCACTTCTTGGGACCCTTATTCACGAATACCACAGGAATTATTCTTTGAACGAAATAAAATGTGAAGAAGATATTTGCAGCGCATAAAGAAAGAGATTCATTTTTTCAGAATACATCCAGGTGCAAAAGACGGTAAGATATCCTAAGTAGAAGAAGAAATATTTTTTTTGTGACCTATCATCAATTTTTGAAACATAGATGAATTCAAAATAGTAATCATCGAAATGAATACCATTTTCAATTCCCAGGCTCAGAGATCTTTAATCATGAGATAAAATAGAGCCACTGCTAAAATCTCATTCAGTGAAAGAGGAAGTACAGATTTCTTTTTTTGCATTTGATTGGAGATGTGAAACTTCATTTTGACGCAATTGGATATCACCACCTTAGTACTTTGTAATATTTTACTCATCACTTCACAACTAATTGCTTCAAATTCTGAAGTTTTTTATGAAGATTTTGTCCTGAGATGTGCGGGATACTGATGGTATTCATTTCGATGATTACTATTTTGAATTCATCTATGTTTCAAAAATGTTCTCGATGTGCCTTCGTAAAGGCAAAGAATTTTCTTTTTCCTATCGTCAATTTGTCTCTTTTTTTTCACTGCATGTAATGTGTTGAGAAAAAATTTAAAATATAATCGATCTTCTATAACTCAAACTCGTACATACATCAGATCCTATGACTAATAATTATGAAATTGTTCAGCGATAAAGCCCAGAATAACTGATTTCATTGCTGCAAAAACTAATTGACTTCATGTTCAACATTAGAATTGGTTAGACTGGTAGATTTCTGAAGTAAATTCTCTGAACAGAACTTCCTGAATAAATAGGAACAAGAAATGTTACATTACCTCGCATCTCGCCCAGCCAAATCAGTCAGGTTAATGAATATTCATCAAGTCGCCAAAGTTTCTTCTGGGAATAAATAAAGGTATTCCGAATGGCAAACATGTAACCACTCACAGCTCCATCTTTTGATAATGATACCTCTGAAGAAATAGGGGATTAGTTTTTCAAAGGATGGATGTACCTACGCAAGAAGCCATTCCGACATTAACTTCATTATTTCGTGCTCAGCGTAGAAATGAATCCTTTGCGTGCCATTCTGTATTACCGGTTTTTTCACTTATTACTATTGTGTTCCTATAGTCCTAGAGAATGCAGGAGCTATTTCTCAGAGATTGCCTGATGTGAGAAAATTGAATTAGAAGACGGGTCTGATTTCCAAACATTGGGGAGGGAAAGTACATAATTTCTGGCCCTCCAATTTCCATATTAAAATCCAATATTCGAGAAGATTGGTTCATCAAGAGATGGAGGAAATTTTTCGCATCAATATTTTATCAGTTCAAGGTCCCAGAAAAACGTGGTGAATTATGGGTTGGGTCGGAATTCATAATTGGGTATGAGTTTTCAACCATGATGGAAAATATCGATTATGGGAAAAAAGAAGAAGGAGTATGATTTTTCAAAATAAAATTTTTTCATGTAAAATGAGAACGAATATCTCACATTGTCGATGGTTGCGCTCTTCTTAGCCCAGTCATTATTTCACAAACTTTACACCTCAATCAAAATGAGTGATTGGCCGTTTCGTGACTACGTATGAAAACAGAAAACAAAGATTATAGAGTATAAAGATGGGAAACGAAGCGACTACAGTGATGTCAGCGACATCTGTTTTTCAAAAATAATCGGGTTATAGTTAAAATATTTAATTAGGGTCCATTTGGCATAGATTAAATAGAGATTATTAGTAGGCTGTTGTCAATTCTGAAAGAAATACTTGAATAAATATTTTTGCTGAATGATGATTGTATTTTCTAGCATATTTCTAACTGAAATAACTCGAAATCTACAAGAGTAGCACCTAGCTCACTCCATAATCTTGGTTTGTGTGTTCTTCTATTATAAATTTTGTGTTAAAAACTGGCCGACATTCGAAATGCATAGTGATTAATTGCAGAAATAATAGAAAGCATAATCTTGAATGTGCATTCTTTTCATTACCAAAGAGAATGGAAATGTAAGTTTTGAAACTCGTATCATGTAACTGTCTTGTTCATTGCTTTTTATTTCCAGTGTTGTCAAATGGATAGAGGTTTTGGGGCAAAAATATATTGTTCTGGATAATTTGTTTGCGAACCGAATTTTCTTCGGTCTCATTCATTAGATCAAAAAGTTCCACTCATAGAGGCAATATAGGTCAGAAGAACGACTTATAGAGGTGGTGGTTCTCTTGACGACCCTTCCAGCAGTTCGACTCATCTACTAGACCCTCTAGACTCATTAAGGTTGAAATACACTGGGTAAGATATGTATGACTCGGGTCCAGAATAACTGTTTGACTTATCAATGTTCGATTCATCGAGAGTTCACTGTATGAATATGTTCTTGAAATTGTTATAATGATTCTCTAATATGTGAACAAATTTTTGAAATTTTCTCAATTTCATAATTATTGTATTCTAGTTGATTTTACACAAACATTCCAAATTAAAATATAAAGAATCCAGAAGCGTATTTCATTTGATTCAAAACAATCTGTAGATGAAAAATATCATCCTGATCAAAAAACGGAGCTCTGCTTTTGTTTTGTCGATCAGGATGTTTCTGTTGAGAAATTTGATGACAGAGTCCGATGAAAGAACCACAGGATGTATTTTTCCCTATTTCTTTATTAATGATGATATTTCATTATAACAACATAACGTCAAAGTCTTTTGTCTCAATCCAAAACCTACCAGATTTTTCTATTTAAAATCTCAGTCCATAGAACATAATATAATAACATCCCCCCTCGATTAAAAATCTACTACTAGATTGAAATCGCTGTACATGAATCTTCAACACATTGAACAAACAAATAGATAAGCAAAGTTAACAAATATTCAAATTATTCCTCATAAAGTTATGTTTCTCTGAACTCAAAGATTTTGTAAAGATGTCAGCAACATTCTGTTCAGAGGATACATATTCTATAGAAATTATTTTTGAATTAACAATATTCTTCAAAAAATGATGTTTCATGTCAATGTGTTTGGCACGTTTACTATTTTCGACAGTCTTTGCAATTTGAATCGCACCTTTATTGTCCATGTACAAAATACACGTCACATCACTATGTCCGTTTAGGTCACTATACAGTCCTTTTGCATAAATCAAGTCACAAGCACTACTCGCACCAGCAATATACTCTGCCTCTACTGTAGATAAGGCAACAGAGGTTTGTTTTCTTGAAAACCAGGCGACAGGACACCCATTGTAGAGAGTCACAGATCCTGACATACTCTTCCTGTCTTTCTGGCAGCCGGCCCAGTCTGCATCCGAGTAAGTTTCCAAGCAAGTTTCATCTGATTTCTTGAAACATAAGCCAATATCTCTCGTCCCTTTGAGATATCTCAACACTCTCTTTCCTTGCATCCAAAGGCTCTTCGTGGGTTTGTCCAGGTATTGACTTAAGTAAGACGTAGAAAATGCTATGTCTGGACGAGATGTTGTGGCAACGAACATGAGAGTTCCAATCAGCTGACGATATGGAATATCAGTCAGAATTGGTTCACTATCTTCGAGTTGATAACCTTTACTTAATGGTGTTGCAGAACTTTTACAGTCTGTCATATTGAATTTTCGGAGCATACCCTCTATTTGTCTCTTCTGTGTGATTTTGAGAGTATTATCTTCTTTCAATATTTCCATTCCAAGGAAAGTTTTAGGAAAACCGAAATCTTTCACATTGAATTCTTCCTTCAATTTCTTTACAATTATATTTATATTTTCTTCTGGTCCAGTTAAAATGATGTCATCAACGTATATGAGCATCCATACTTTAATATCCTTTCCTATATATAAACATACATCATGTTCTGATCTTTTGAATCCCATTTGTTCTACAGAATTATTGAACCTTTTGTTCCAACACTTTGGACTTTCTCGAAGACCGTAAAGTCCTCTGTTTAATTTAAGAACTTTATTTCCTTCAACCTGTATACCTTCTGGCGGTTTAACATACACTTCTGATTCGAGGAATCCATTTGGAAGAGCTGTGGGTACGTCCAGTTGCCTCAAGGCCCAATTCATTTCTACTGCGTAGGCCAGTAAAGTTCTCAAAGTAGACATTCTTGCTACAGGAGCATAGTTCTTTCCAAAGTCAGTATTTTCTTTCAACTGAAAACCTTTTACTACCAGTCTGGCTTTCTTCAATCCATTCTCCTTTGTTTTAAAGATCCATTTTGCTTCAATTGCGTTCTTATCTTTAGGTAATTCTGTTTCTGTCCATGTTTCCATTCTTCTCAAAGCATTCATCTCTGTATCTATAGCTTCTTTCCATCCCTTGTTAATAGCTTCTTTGTAATCTTGAGGATCTTCCACTTCATTCATGAGACAGTATGCTTCATGTAATTCGTATTCTGTTAAATAATTTGGCCTATTAACTTGTCTTCCACTTCTTGTACTTCTGATATTATCTTCTTCTCTTCTTTCTTCGTTTTGGTCATCATCCTCTGATTCATTTCCTTCGTTTTTATTTGCTTCATCTTCCTTTTTCCCTTCATCATCTTCTTTCTTCTTATCTTCTTCATTATTTTCAGTGAAATGTTTGTGATCATGACCATCTTCTTCAATTTCATTTGTAACTTCATATCTGTAATCCAGTTCATCAAATCTGATATCTCTTGTATATGTTACAGAATCAGTCGATGGATCCCAAACTTTATATCCATTTTTGGTATATCCAAGTAGTCTCACCTCCTTTGCTCTTGGATCCAGTTTATCAGGTCTAGGTAAAATTACCATCCATCCTTTACATCCAAAAGGTTTCAATTTATTAAGCATTAAATCATTGCCATATTCTTCAGCTGGAATTCTATAGTCGGTAGCACTTGTAGGGCTCCGATTAATCAAAAAAGTAGCTGTCAGAATAGCATGGCCCCAGAGCTTTCTAGGAAGATTTGATTCATCTAGAAGAGTTCGAGCTTTTTCTAATATTGTTCTGTTCATTCGCTCACTCTTTCCATTCATTTGGGGACTATATGGCATTGAATATTCAATCGATATTCCTTTGTCCTTACAAAAATTCTTGAAATAACCAGATGAATATTCTCCTCCATTATCGCATCTAATTCGTTTCACCCTAATGCCCTTCTCTGTCTTCAATGAATTTATGTATTCTATAATGTTGTCTGCTACTTCTGATTTATTTTTAAGTAAGTATGTTTTACAAAAGTGAGAATAATCATCGAGTATTACCTGAAAATATCTGTAGCCTTCTGAAGTTACTGTCCTCATTGGTCCCACTACATCTGAATGAATTAACTCTCCAATGGCGGTAGATTGTGGTCTTCTTATCTCTTTGAACGGTAACCTGGTACTTTTGTTTTTCATACATGTGGCACAAATTTTCTTACTATAAGGTAGGTTCATAATCCTCAAACCATTCCTATTAATGTGCCCCAATCTAAGATGCCATAGATCCTCTTTTTCTTGGTTTGAATAATTACATTCACTTTCACTAAATAAGTTTAATCTAAGAACATTCAATTTTCCTCTTTTTTCTCCTTTATATTCATTTTTATTTGATTTTATTATCAGCTGTCCTTCTTTGAATATTACTTCCTTGCCTTTATTTGTCAACTCACTCACCGATAAAAGGTTATGTGCAATACCATTGACTATCAGTGCTTCTACTACAATTTGAGTTCCACCATATTTAGCCTTCAAATTTCCTCTTTTATATGCAATCAATTTATCTCCATTGGCAATTCTTATTTCTATAGGATTTTGTAGAACGGTCACATCTGTCATATACTTTATATATCTTTCTTGTATAAAGTTGTGTGTTGCTCCTGAATCCACCACAAAAATAATTTCATCATTATTAGGTACTTCCATACTTGTTGTGAGCGCTACAAACATTTCAGAATTATCAGCTTGTTCGCTCACCTGTGCTTTCGATGTCGACTTTCTTCCTCTGTAGTTCGGTCTTCTCTTGTTACCTCGATATTGACCTCTTCCTCTATTTTCTCCAATTTTTTCTCTGCACTGGTAAGCCTTATGTCCTTCTTTCCCACATTTGTAGCATGTAAAGAAAATTGTTGACTCTGTGTTCTCTCCTTTTTGTTTCAGTTTTAGCTCCGCATCTAGTAATCTTGATTTAGCAAATTCCATCGTTAGTTCTTTTTCATCACTCATTGTTTCCAATGTTGTAATTACAGTGTCATAACAGTCAGGCAGCGACAAGAAAAGATGTGTTAGTTTGTCAGCTTCTTCTAAGCGTGTTCCTGTAGATTCTAGTTCTGTTATCAAAGTATCAAATTTCATCATGAAAGATTGTAGGTCTTCATCTTTGCTGCATTTCAGTGCCAATAACTTTTTCCGCAGAAATAACTTATTGAATACACTTTTCCTCTCGAATACTCGTTCCAAAGCGCCAATCATTTCCATTGAAGTTTTGCACTTCTTTATTATATCCAGGTATTTGTCTGTCACACACTGCACTATAAGGGACTTCGCTTTAGCATCCTCTTCACTATTCAACGTCTTCTCAATGTTTAGTCCTCGTTCTTCCAGCAAAATCTTTACCCTAAACTTCCAATTCGAAAACGAGATTCCATCCTGCAGTTTTGGGAAAATGCACGACGAACTTGTCGACATTTTGCCTCACATCGACCAACCACGCTCTGCTGTTGAGAAATTTGATGACAGAGTCCGATGAAAGAACCACAGGATGTATTTTTCCCTATTTCTTTATTAATGATGATATTTCATTATAACAACATAACGTCAAAGTCTTTTGTCTCAATCCAAAACCTACCAGATTTTTCTATTTAAAATCTCAGTCCATAGAACATAATATAATAACAGTTTCTCTAAAAGCTCGACAGAGAATACCCAATTTAATGGAAATTTAGGAAAAGTATAATTCGAATTTCACGCCTATTAAAATAGTTTTTTGTACTGAATTATGTTTTCAGCGCCATCTATGTGTCAAAAGTAAGAAACTAGCCAAAAATCGTAGACGGATTTTAGTTCCACAGATGTAGGGGCGTTTCCTATCTTTCTAACTCTATAATCTTTGACAGAAAAGTTATGAGTTGCGAATGCATTCGTCACCTTATGCTTACGTTGCGGAAGAGAAAAGGCCAAGTCATTCGGTAACTCAAGGGAGTGAAAACAATTTTTTGTACAACTGCCATTAAGTGACACTTTTAATAAAGCAAATAATGTTGAAATTTATTGTTTACGTGGAAGCGTGTTGAAAACATTTTCAACACTAGTGTTAGAAATATTTTTGGCATATTTTTTCTTATGATGAAATCAGATGAGGACAATTCAGCTATTGCAGATTCTCATGATCAATATCTAGCAATTATTACTTATGAACATTAATATTAATCTTTGAACTAGAACATTCAATAACATTAATGCCCTGTGCCGTTAGAGACTTTCGGAACACATCAGAATCCTCAGCACCATCAGTACCAGAAGTACAATATTGGATGATGATGATCCAAAATCTGTTGAGGTTGGGAGAATTTTTTCAGCAATTACATTTCTCTATGCAATGGAATGATCAACAAAGCACTAGGCTACCGTCGTAGACTTCCATCCGCCATGTTTTTTTATATCCATAATATTTGCTCCTGATTCTGCTATCAATGAAGCGGAGGATCTTCCATAACAGTGTTCTGTATATTGCTTTGATTCTGGCAGATTGAGGAATTCGACAACAATAGATTAAATTTTCCCAAATGTATAAATACCAACTGGAATGGCATTTATTATTCATGTGTTTCAGGAAAAAACGACGATGTTTGATGACAAAATGACGCAGTGCAAAGTACTTATGACAATAGTTTATATACTTCCCAATAATACTGAAAGAACGACTGACATTGGTTTTTGCATTTGGAAGTTGTATATCCAATGAAAAATTTTTTATTTCGATGTCTTCCACTGATAAATTACACAATTTTTCACGCCGACAGGCTCCAAATAATCCGAAAATCGTTGCAACCTTAACCATAAAGTATTTCTCATTTGGTGCCTCCTTATAAATTTTTCAACTTGTTCACGAATGAGAATTTTCGATTTCTTGGGAAGATATCCTTCACTTTTTCGTTTTAAATATGCTATTACCTGAATATTATTACTAACATTTACGCAATTTTTAACAAGAGCGCTTGATTTTATCATTGAAAATTTTCTCCACAAAATTGATGAGCTCCATATTTTTTATTTTTCCTCCTAGTATTCCAGGAAAACAGTTTCACTGAAGTTCCCTTTCACATTTTCCAATTCACACCAGGCCAGGAAATTGTTATATGCAATATCATGCTGCTGAACAGATTTTTTTGGTAGGAGTTCCAGATTTGTTCTTTTTGAAGACCCTTCAATATTCAGAGGAACAACCAAATCGTCACTTTTAATAATGATTGGACTCTCGACAAACATATTGAGCAGTTAAAAACCCAAGACGAAAATTGAACATTAACGAAATTAAATTGACAGCGTTTTTTTGTCATTTGGTTAGCAACGTTTGACATTCACAACAACCTTCTGATTATTTGAATATTAAAATGCATCTTGAAGTTTATTGTCATTGCCAATTCACCCATTGCATTATCAAAATAGGTCAGTGGTACAGAAAATATTGTATGGTATTTTTGTTAAAAGTGATTTTATTTTGTTCGTGAAACGGTTCAAATCGCTTCACTCATTTCACAAACTTTTCCACTCACAAAAGAAAACGTCACTTTTAACACCCATATCATAAATAACTATTTTTTTTATATATGTAACTCTCGGGAAAAGTATGAGCTTAGGATAACTCTTGAACTAATCGATCGAATGATTTCAAATTTTGAAGTTTTGTCATCCACCACTACCACCTTCCTTCAATGTTTCTGGAATCGAATATCAGATCCGGACTTCAAAACTTTCCTATTTTAGAAATATCGAATCATCCTGTACATCGGAAATGTTTTTTCGTTTCTGCAACCATAAAGAAATAGTTCAAAATGAATATTCTAAATCTCAGCTTGGCATCGTCATACTGGGTGATCAATGAACATCCTCTTATGAGTAAAACTTTAGAGTTCAAAATATCTTGAACTTATAAGTAGAATTGTCTCGAATTTGGAATGCCCAACTTTAGATTTACCTCAGATTTGGAAAAAAATATTTTATTTTATTTTTTGACATCCCAAAAATTACAAGAATTGTTGATTGCATGATGAAAATTCATAATAATATAATTTCAAGTTGCAAGAAATGAAATAATATCAGCCTGTGGGTCTGCAGAGTTTACAGCGTGGTTTAGAAAAATGGAGTAAAATAACGGAATTTTATTCCCAGAGAATTCGAGCATTTTAAGACTATCAATAAAATGTAGTAAAACCAGCCTTACATCTTCTTCGCGTTCTATACACACGAGGTTGTTAAACATTTCTTGAGGAATTTGGTTTCATAAACGAGGCATTAGCTCTCTCAGATCCTTCAAGGATTCTAGGTTAGGTTGATGGTTATCTAAACTCCTTTGGAGCATATCCCGTGCATTGTCTATGGCATTCAAATGCAGAGGTATTGGTAAATGTGGAATACGAAACTCCTCTCGCTCATTTTCAAATATGACTGCATGGTACAGTTTAGCATAATCGTTTAGAAATTGGAAAATTTCACCAACACCAGCGTGAAAATATGGTAAAACATTGTCAATGACATTCTCCCTATCATTGTGTAATTCGGTCATATTTCCCGGACAAATGTGTAGATCTGTGCACCCGTTGAAACATATCCCGGCCCATACCATTACACTATCCCCTCGAAATGGTTGAACATAGCGACGATTACAGGATATGCGATTTTCCATACCCTTCCTTATCCTTCGAAAATCTGAAATTCGTCCATATCTGGATTCATTAGTGAAAAGGTCACTACGCCATTGATCTTTTCAATTGAAATGTTTCAAATGATTTCTCAGCGATTTTCTTTAAGATTACATATTTCTTGCGAAGGTCTGATCGAATCCAGGAACTCCTTCGAGAGAAAAAGTTACTAGATTGTAGTAGATAATAGATAGACATTTGAGTCTGTTGTCAAGAAAAAAAAATAGAAACGTAAATAGTAGTTACCATAATCTGTACCAAATTATGTTGGGTGTGAATCGGCATTGATATTGAAAGTGATCCGAACTTTGTCTCTTTCCGCGTTTGAATATTTCGCCGACGAAAATAAGGTAATTATAGTCTGTGGAATGTATGGAAGTGATTGGATTAATTTTTTTTGGTCGTCATTGCTGACCCTGCCGCTGGCCATGCCTCGGATTAACCGCCTCTGATTCACGGATATCGTTATAGATGTTACGTGAAGTCTGTAATGAGAACAACCATCAAATTCTCATCACTGAATTTTCAGGCCATACTATATCATAACATATAAACGGATTCAGGCTTGATTGTATATAGATAAATGAGAAATGCAGGAAAAAAAGACGAGATGAGATATCATGAAATACTTTTCAACATATATGCAACTTATAATAAGTAGAAGATCCGAACCTACATCGACCTTTAAATAATTGAGCTGATAATTGAATGAAACCTACTTCATAACGTTGGACTTATATTATTATACAGGGTCTTTCACGAGGAACCTCACCCATATTTATACGGGAAACTTCTGAACGTATTTTCATGAAATACAGCACTTATAAGTATTTCACGATGCTGATGAAATCTAAAATATTTTCAAGATATGAGCACCCTCGGTTTTTTTTCCGGAAATGACGTCAACTTCCGTTTTTCAAATTAGAACACCATTTTTTTATTGCAGAAATAGATTCCTTAGAAAATTCCAAGATATTTTGATGTAACATTTTTCAGTTTCAGTTAGAAAATTCTCTCTGAGCGGGAAAATTAAAAAAAAAATCGAAAATAGAGCTCCGCTGAAACAAGAATAACTTCGAGGTTTTTGGATGGAAAATTTTCATTTTTGGGATTTTTCAAGATGTAAGATTGATGTATCCACTTTGAAACTCGAAATCGCGATTCATGATACAGGGGGTGAAAGAATCGCTTTCAAAGTTAGGGATGACAAAATCGTGAAAAATCAATTTTCTCAAATTAGAACCCCATTTTTTTATGGCAGATATTGAATCTACGTTAAAAAATAATGCGAGTGTATGCATCACACCCTTGCCCTAAAGTGGATATTTTCTGAGTTATTCACAAAAAAACTGCTTTTCGTCTTGAATTTTCAGCTATTTCTTTTCCCTTCACGCCAAAAAGATGGAATTTTCAGGACCGAGCTTCTGATCAGATTAAAGCAACTGTCGTCTCACCACCATAGGAATGTGAGTAGTAAGTCCAAGGGCTAGTGAACCTTTTGAGTAACCGTTTGTCTGTAAGGCTAGAAATTTTTATAGCGATAGGTCCTAGCATGCTAAGGACGAAAACCATGATCTGGCATCCCCCACCCCTGCACATCATCAACCCCTATATCTTTGAAAGTGTAAAAAAAAATATTAAAAAAACTTGACGCCGTAAGGTTGAAACTTTCATACGATTTTGTTTATCCATTGTTGAGTTAAAAAAAATTTGACAAGCGATTCTGATAAGATCCAGTACATGCCAGGCGACTCGAAAAGAGTGTAAAATATGAACAAAAATGAACCTTTTTCTGTAAGGCTGAAATTTATATATGTGATCGTCTGAGAGAATGAGAAAATAAGTTTTATTATTTAATTCATAATCATCTGATATGTTATCATTAATTTCTTCATCATTTAGTACAGTCGTTTCAAGCGTAGTACACTGTCTCCTAAATTGGTTGAGACTGCATTATAGCTCAGCTATTATTGAAAATAATCATGCGGTTTTCGCAACTCTGTGTCACTTTTTTGTGAAACTTTTAAATCCACAAACAGAAATATTTCATCTTCTTGTGTTCCTGGAATACAGGGCGAAAATGAAAATGTACACTTTTTGAAGATGATATTATTTTTCGGGTCCTGTATAAAAAAAAAATGCTTATAACATTCCTACGTAGAATTCAGTGGCGTAGCTTGAAATTTTTATTTGAAGAATGTTTTTGAGATATAGCACAAACTTGAAATGTTTCAGATGGAACACCTCGTATGTTTTTACGTCAAATTTTCTAATTTTTTTTTCTGAATACATCGATGTATCACAACCTTGACTTAAATAAATTTCAGCGTCAACCATCAGAAAAATTTATATTTCTGTTTATTTTTTTTTCAATATTTCCCCACATGCATCAAAAATGGGTCCAGGTCACATGGCTTTTCGAAAAAGTAAGGATTGAATACTTGTCGGATATTTTCTTCAACTGGAATTTATTGAAGGATAGGTTCTAATACAATTTGACGTTGAAATAAACAGGGTGTTTAATATCAAATTCCATTCCGTTCCAATTCAATCTCAAAAAACATTCTTTGAAGAAAATAATAAGCTACGCCACTGACTTTTACGTGAAAAGGTCATTATAAGAAGTTTTGATTTTTTCTTTCTTATACATGGCGGAGAAATAAAAACATTTTCAAAAAGGTACATTTTTGTTTTCGCCTCGTACCTATTGCAAAAACAAAAGTAGTTGGGATATTTATGTATGTGGATTGTTTTACAAAAAAGTGCATGACTCTATTTTGAATGATAGCTGAGATTTGATGCAGTCTCAACAAATTTAGGACACAGTGTACTACGCTCGAAACGACTTTACTATGTGATGAAGAAACTAATGATAACATATCAGATGATGATGAAGATTAATAATAAAACTTATTTTTTCATTCCTTCAGACGAACACATATATAAATTTCGGGCCTACAGAAAAAAGTTAATTTTTGTTCGTATTTCACACCCTTTTCGAGTCGCCTGGCAGGTACTTGTGCTCATCGAAATCGCTTGTCAATTTTTTTTCAAATTTACAATAAATGAACAACATCGCATGAAAGTTTCAACCTTACAGCGACAATTTTTTTTTCATTTTTTTTTTACCCTTTCAAAGATATAGGGGTTGATGATGTGCAGGCGTGAGGGGTGCCAGGTCATGGTTTGCGTCCTCAGCATGCTAGTAACTATCGCTATAAAAATTTCTGAGCCTTACAGACAACCCTTACTCAAAAGGTTCACTAGCTCTTGGACTAACTACTCACATTCCTATGGTGGTGAGACGAAAGTTGCTTCATTCAGATCACAAGCTCGTTGAATGAAAAACTATCCGGTAACCACTTGAAAAGTTTTGTTACTTGGCCTGGCGGTCTGTGGTTTTAATCTTTTCGAGTGACTCATTTCCAACCGAAACCTCTAGTACCTCAATAGTATATTTTAAAACAAGTTGCAGAATGAGCTCCTATTCCAACACGAATGCGAAGTTCGAAAACGAGTGAAAATGAGTGTTGGAATTGCCTTCTGCAACGAGTATTAGACGATATTTTCTCTATTTCAGTCAAGTTTCGTGAAATACTCTCGAAATACAAATGAAAATGCAGATTAGTGACTTTCGTATTGTATCTTGGCAGTGGGTGTCACTAACGAAATTTGACAGATTGCGAAATTTGAATTGATTTGATTCGAAAATTGAGTAGATCTAAGGTCAGTACTGAAAACCATAAAACGAAAAATATAACTGAAAACAATGCTGTAATGAGTTTCATGAAATAGAGAAATAACTATTATTTCATTTTGAAACCAATAACCGATCATAAGATACTCGCTTTTCGCTTCATGCTGAAGTTCATTCATATTAGTGATTCGATGAGTATTTAATGATTTTTTAGTTTTATAGATTATTTAAATTCATTTACCCATTTATTTTGTTTCCAATCATGGTGAAAAATGATGTCTTATGGTTGATTCGCAATGAACGTAACTTAGCTCATAGGTACGTAAAAAGCGACAATTCAAACAATAGAAATTGATAAGAATATAACTCTTCGCAATATGTTTCGTAATTTCTACATCCACATTCGACTTATAGGATTCAAACACAGAATTGAACCTATTGTAAATATTTTGGTATGAATTTTGGTAGTTCCAACTTTGATTTTCTCCATTGTGAATCAAGCATTAGGTACTACGTTCATAATTTTTTCGCAACAACATACTGAATGACCTCCCGTTCATAAGAGTTATTACCAGTTTCCCCCTGCAACATTTACCGAAATAATCTCCTTGCTTCAATGCTGAAGGATTTTTAGGGGGGAATATCGGTTAACAAGATTACCTTCGATGGCGTGAAAGCTGTGATTCATTTCCGAGCTGAGGAAGTCCGGAAATATAAGATTGAATTGCTGACCTAATCAGAGGAAGAACTTCATTCGAGCAGTTAGCCTTGAGGCTTCATTGAATGGGCATTCAGACCGGAGTGAAGAATTCATATTGCGGTTAAATGATCGAGAAAAAAATGGGGTAATATTTCAAACGAACGCTGAAAATAGTTCAGGTATATATTAAATAAACAAATAATTGGTACATGTATGTGAAAAAATGCGAAAGACGTCATTGAAGTCGAATCATTTTTCAGCTTGAAGTTTTTTCAGGTGGCAGCATGGTAGCCCCTGTGGATTAAATCTGGAATCAAGGTGGATGCGGAAGTCATTCAAACCTCACTGTATTCATTTTGGCCATGGCAATCATTGTCTTAGTGAAAGACCTTTTTATTTTATATTCTCGGCGATTTTCAGAAGATATCCTGCAAATTCACGTTCTATTAGCTCATTTGAAACGTGGAAAAATTCTTCTAATCTAAGTAGCTACCGTCGTATAAGTTATCCTTTCGAATTTCTAGATGGACTAATTCTATTCAGAATTGATTCAACTGAAGTAGAATCATTATAAAATTGTCAGGGCAGTTTCAGGAAAAATGGAAATTTATCGAATCATACATAGTTTAATAACAACTCGAAAACGAGGACATCATTCGTAGATTCATCGGCATAATTAATTGATAAACTTCATAATCGAAGGAATAAAGTTTGAGAAATGGTTCGACTATCAGAAAGTATAATATCTTACAAAAGGTTTCCGGTAGTAATTTCGATACTTTCAACAATGTTTTACCAAAAAGTTCAGTTTGAGCTTCTCTTCTTTTTAAGTTATATTAAATATTCCAACTACTTTCACGAGAAGAATTCATTTATACTATACTGATGAAATTGCTCTGGCTTTCCATCATTCCGATTTTCAGAAGTACATTATTCGTTGAAAATAAATTCAATTTTCTTTCAGAAATCCGTTAAATATAGAGGCCATCTCATTTAAAAAAAAAGCTTTCAACCGTTTTCGTATGTCTCGATAAACCATCGAATTTTAAATGACCATGTATAAAATTTCAGCTTCCTAAGAATCTTTTTAGATGGGTGAAGACTATTTTTTCTGAATTCACTATTTAGAATTATTTTTTCTGCACTCGTTCTTTTCATTTTCGAGTATGATTCTTTTGTAGGTTGGTGAACACTTTATTTTTGCTGTGCATATCAGAATAACCTGAAAATGTCCTTCGAGGTCCTCATATTATTTCTAGCTATATTTTCTCAAATAGCAGAAGGCAGGGTTTTTTCCGCTGGAGATTTTTCCTGAGCCTTTTTATCTGAGAATAGATTCATGATTATATGGTACATTTTTGGATAGAAATTTGGTAGTAATTGTTTTCGATAGGATTTCGGTTGATCAAAATCAAGAAATTCTGATGGTTTCTGCTCATCATAAATGCTGAAGTAATTTCAGTTTCCAATCAACATCCAAACACAAGTTAGCAAAAATAATTATTGCCCTAAATTTCTGTAGTAAAGGAAAACGTAACAAAATCTTTTCCCTATGAATTTTCTAGGTGACAATCTTTCTTTTTTACGTTCTCAGGTGAATTTTTGTGAATTTTCAAGATGAAATAGTTATTTATGATATGAGTGTTGAAAGTGAGGTTTTATTATGTGGGTGAAAAAGTTTGTGGAATGGGAGCGACTTGAACAATTTCACGAACAAAATAAAATCATTTTTCACACAAATACCACACAATGGTTTTTTTGTACAACTGCCCTATTGTGATAATGAAATGGACGTGTTTGCAATGACAAAGGCATTCTGATATTGAAATAATTATAAAGTTGTTGTGAACGGCAAACTTTCCCAACGTTATGATTACTAACAAATGAGAAAAGACGCTGTCATTTCAATTTCGTTCCTGTCCAATTTTCGTCTTGGGTTTTTAACTGCTCAATATGTTTGTCGAGTCCGATTATATTAAATATATTTCAAATAATAATAACTCCTACCTAAAAATCTGTTCAGCTGTACGATATTCTGTACAATTTACTGGCCTGGTGTAAATTGAAAAATGTGGAAGGGAACTTCAGTGAAACTGTTTTCCTGGCATACTAAGAGTTCATGAACTTTGTGGAGAAAATTTTCAATGACAAAGTAAAGCGCTCTTGTTAAAGATGGTGTAGATGTTAGTCAATATTTCAAGGTATCAGCATATTTAAAACGGAAAACTGAAGGATATCGTCCCAAAAAATCGGAAATTTTGACTAGTGAACAAGTTGGAAAGTTTATAAAGGAGGCACCAGATGAGAAATACTTGATGGTGGAGATTGCAACTATTTTTGGATTATTTGTCAGTGGAAGACTTCGAAATAACAAACAAATTATTCGTTATACAATTTCCAAATATAAAAACAAAAGTCAGTCGTTCTTTCAGTATTATTGGGACTATTTTCGTAAGTACTTTGCACTGCGCCCTTCTGTCATCAAACATGGTTGTTTCTTCCACAAATACATAAATAATAAATGGACTGCCAATCCAGTTGGTATTAATACATTTGGGAAAATTGAAAATTCCATCTTTTGTTGCCGAACTCCCCAAACGCAAAACCCCCGAGTTTCGAGATAAATGAAATTGAAAAGAACTTTGAGTTTTTTGAAAAGTTGTGTAAACTTCGACCCCACATTTTTCGCAAAAAAAAATCTCAAACGTACTTTCTTCGGATTAATTTCACAGATTTGCTGTACCTACTATCACCAGTGAGTCAGACCGTTGTTACATGTTGAAAACCTTGTAGGATTAATTACACGAACCGGAGTGTGTTCATTCACGGACCACACAACAGACTCGCATAATAGTTGCGGACTTGTTTTCATTCGTAAATTGTGTATGTCTGGATTAATCGACCGATTTTTTCACCTGGATTTTAGCAAAGCTACCCACGCCATATGAAATGCGTTCGAAAAACAAGAACCATATTACAAAATCTCCGATTGGAACCTGAACGAATCGCATCAATCAATAAAATCACACTCTACGCACTCTACAGTTTTCGAAATTGGACCTTGGTATACAAGGAGCAGAAGTTGAAACTTCTAGAAGAAACTTCTCATAAGCACGAGTAGACCAGTCATTCATTATCAGATCACAGACTTGAGGACCATTTTCACATCCACAATCTTCTTGTAAAACTTTTATATCGGAAACTGGATCATGACACTTGCTTGTGTGTATATACAAGGTGTCCAATCTCAGACTAGCCACACTGTATATTTATTATATCCTAGATCTGGAAAAAATTTCCTGAAACCCGACGAATGTTTCTGTTCAGAAGACATCCTTTGACGTTCATTTGAGACTTGAACGAAAGACTCCCTTCAAGGGGGATACCCCCTAAACTGAATATGTGGAAGGGGTTAAGTGATACTTCATTTGAAAAGTCTTTGAAGCATCTTAACAACGTGGTGGGGAGCTCAAATCTTTATGACCCACACTAAATTGTGAATGAGTTTCGTCGAATAACTCCAGTTTTTCTGAAATATGTTAGAGAAGGTTTCAAGTCAAGATTATTTCATGTAAATCAATAGTAGTCAATTTGACTATTTGATTTAAAAACGCATATCTAATTTTGCTTCATTGCCAGCATGATAAAATAATTAAATTTTCGAAAAATGTGATTTAATTCGAGTTTATGAGATGGGCTCAGTTAAATAATAGTATATTCTGAAACAAGTTGCAGAATTAGCCTCTATTCCAATACGAATGCAAAATTCGAAAAGGAGAGACGAAGGAGCGAGTTTTCGAAAGCATGAGTGTTGGAATTGCCTTCTGCAACGAGTATTAGACGATATTTTCTCTGTTTCAGTCAAGTTCTGTGAAATATTCCAGAAATTCATATAAAAATTCAGATTTGTGACTTTTGTATTGTATCTTGGTAGTTGGTGTGACATACGAAATTTGACTTGACTTGATTTGAAAATAGAGAGGTCAGTACTGTCAATCACAAGATAAAAAATATAACTGAAAACAATGCTGTAATGAGTTTCTTTACAGCTCCACTTTTAGTACTGTAATGAACTCATTACAATACTGAAATAGAGAAAATAAGTTTATTTTTTCGAGAAATTTTTAAACTGACTATTGTCCTACACAATGTGTACCAAGTTCGAAGGCTTATAAGACGTTTCTGAAGAACTGGATCTATTTTCAATCTGAAAATAGATATGATTATGTTTGAAGTGTGAATCCTGCACATTTTCAGTTATACAGGGAAGGAAAAGAAATTCTGTTTTTTTTTATCCAATTCTGAAAAAGTATTCAGTTCTGAATACATTCGTATTCAAATCGTTGCATTCGTCGGAATACTTTTTTAATATCGAGAAAAACTGAGATGAGAGTATTCTGTTCATTATTCCTATCTAAGACTGTGGAAATATTGCAAAGTTCTAGAATTTTAAAAAACTCTTTACAGGACAGGGTATTTCCAATGGTTGGTCATATATTAGGATCAATAACACAAATTTTTCATTATTTCGTAGGATTCTACAAAGAAAAATTAATGCTGCTAAAGTAAGTAATTCTTAAGTTATTTAGGATTTTCTAACTTTATGTCAAATGCATAAAATTCGTTTTCAATCAACAATGATCTCGGTCATAAAAAATTAATTATTCCATTTCTTCATTTATCATTATTGATAACAAAAACAGATGTCATTAATTTGATGCTAAACGACTCAAGATCAGAAAATCCTGAATGAATAACTCAATAAATATTCACTATCATCATTTTTCTCCACAGAATCTGACGTTATCATAAAAATATAAGGTTCCCATTCGAAAAAACTAAAGTTATGAGGCAATCTTGACCTCAATTATTGACCCAATATTTGGAACACCCTGTGACGAGTTTCTCGAAATTAAATAAACGTACATCATTTCCACAGTCTTCGACTACAAAAATGTGAAAACGCTTTGTTCTCAAGCTATTCAGAATATATATAACAAACTTAATACCAAATACTCTTATCTGAATATTTTCTTCAGCTTTTTCTCTATATTGTGAAAAGTATTTCGACGAATGCAACGATTCTACTACGAGTGTATTGATGATTGAATACTCTATCGAAATTGGAAACAGAAAAACAATTAGAAAAATGTGTTGTCCAATTCCTTAATATCTGAAAGTGAGCAGACTTCAAGAATATTTTAGCTCGATTAATAATTTCGAACAATATCATAATCCAAATTATCAGATTTCAAATAAGTCGAGATCTCCAGAAACGCCTAACAGGTCCTCGAACTTAGTACATCCTGTACAGTCTGAAAGGATCAATGAACTTTTTATTATTTTGTTGTCTCTGGTGTCACGTTTATAAACTTTTCAACTAGTTTATGTGTTAAACAATCTAAGACCAAGCGTCCTTTGAAGATGCCTACCGCAGTTGTAGGCGAAAAGTTAGGTGAAGTTATGAATCACGACCAATAAGGCTAGAAGACTCTTTTAATATGAACCTCATGATTAATTGAATATTGTAATGCATTTTGAAGGTAATAACATCGTTCAATATCGTCTATTTCACTTACCAAATTGAACATTACTTTTAAAACCCAAATTATAAATAATACTTTTTTCGATCAAACAAATAGGTTTTTTCTCAACTTTTCCACGAGTAAACAAGAATCGAAACGCCCTGTATCTAGAATACGAAGCGTTTGTGAATGAACGCATAATTACATGTCTTCATCCGTATCGATTTAGGAACACCTGTGAATACTCACTCTCGAATTAAGTATGGCTATTAACATGACAGTTATTGAGCTTTAAAACTGAAATGATTCGTTCTTTCCACGCACAACATTCATAATAAATAATAATAACACCTCTTTATAGATAACCAATTTTTCAGTGAGGCAGTAGATGAAAGTTGTTCGCGCCAAATTCAGAACAACCAATTCATTTCTTCTAATGATCGAAACATTACATATCCATGTATGTTCAGAGAATTTCTTAAGTTTTTGAATAGTTGAATGGCTTTCAGTCTATATGATTATAAATGAAAATTTATCGATACCGGAGTAGCCGAATTATAATTCATCGAAGTCCAATGATTTCCGAGAAATGCAGAATTCATTTCATCTGATATCGAAACCAGTAACGTAATCTTTCGCGATGTTATGTGAACGACCTATATTTCTACAAAAATAATGCGAGCAGTTCGGACTCATGGACTCGACGAAAATAAAAAGTTGAAATACCGATTGTACATATCTAAATGTCAAGTTGAGGCAATTGTTCATGAACTACAACTTACGCAAATATCAGATTCAGGAGTACGGCTTGACGAAATGAATGAAACCAGTTTAGAATTTACCAATATCATGCAAGTTCAGTTGGAGATCGGCACGCCCATCGAAACCAGGTGTCTCACGAAAATTGGGTATAAAAGTGTGTCTAATTTTGAGCAACATATCACTTCAAGTGCAACACTCGACACAACAACCAACAATGGCAGCTAAAGTAAGTAACATGGTTCACATGAACCTATACAGATTTCATTCTTGTCTTTAGCGAATTTTTCTTAACCGTTTTTCTTTCTTTACAGTTCTTAGTTCTCTTCGCCGCTTTGGCTTATGCCAACGCAGGATTTTTGGGAGCCCCAGCAGCAGTAGCAACATACTCTGCTCCAGCTTTATCCTATGCTCCAGCTGTACACGCAGTTCATGCTGCCCCTGTTGCTTCTTCATACGCCTACACTAACAAGGTTCAAACTGCCTATGCTGCACCAGCCATTTCTTATGCTGCTCCCGCTGTAACCGCTGTCCACGCTGCTCCAGTCGCTGTTGCAAAGGCTCTTCCTGCTGCCACCTCATACTCCTACAGTAACAGGATCTCCCAATCTGCATATGCTGCCCCAGTTGCCACCTACGCCGCTGCTGCCCCAGTCATCAAATCCTACGCTACCACCTACGCCGCTGCCCCAGCTCTGTCTTACGCCGCCCCAGTAGCTGCTCTCCACGCTGCCCCAGCTGTAGCCACATACTCTGCTGTCCATGCTGCCCCAGCTGTAGCAACCTACTCTGCCATCCATGCTGCTCCAGTTGCCACCTACGCCGCTGCTTCCCCAGTGCTCAGGACCCAAGGAGTGTCAGTCCACCCATCTCCCATCTCTTATGCTGCTCCAGTAGCTGCTGTACATGCTGCCCCAACATACACCTCATATGCTTCATACGCTAGCCCCTTGGCTTACACCCAGAAACTCCATTTGTAAAAACTAGATAAAAAACTAAGGTATCATCTATAAGATGACTGAAATATTTATTTATTTTGTTCCTGTATCACATGAACTCAAATAAAATAACATAAACCAATGAGTGTTTTTGTTGTAGATATTTTAATAGTTCATACTGTCTGCATTTAAAACTTTTAACGATATTGCGTTATTGTGAAAACCATCGAAACAAATATTCAGTAAGTCTTTTCAATACAGAAAGGCAGGATCATTCACAGGTCAGATCCATAGGTATAAACTTCAAATAGTTTATCTGAATTGAGAAAACTTCATTGGTATTTCATTAGATTTCTTATTATTTATTTATTTATTTACTAATATACAGAAAATCCATTTTACATATTAAAAGAAAAAAAAACAGAAACCATCATTTGCAAAAATGTTATTATTAGTTATTTTACGGGCAGAAACCAAAAAGTCAGATCAGATGATTCGTTTAGTGACTTGTTTCCTATACCAATTGGCATACCACAGGGAACGATGGTTGGCCCTTCATTATTCTTGATTTAAGTAATGTTTTCCAATAGACTATTCTCCGACAATTTCAAAACTTTATATTTTGATTTACTACCGTTGTTGTGTATTTATCGTTATCAGATGAATTATTGATAAACGGATACAAAGGTTCCGTGTAGTTTCTAAGGAATATTATAGGTACTCGATTTCAACTCCACACTCGAATCCACCCATAGAAAATAGAGTATGAGGAAAGGAGTATTTGTATGATTTTCGTTATCCGGAATGGCTTCTGCAAATGGCGACCGAATGGATCAGTTGCACAACGGGTGGTGGGTAGCGTCAGAAATAGATGAGTACCAATACAAAAAAAATTGAATTTGAAATGATTTTATTTCTTCTTTATATTAGTTTGAGACCAAAATGATATATTTCGCCAGCTTCTCTCGAGTGATTATTCATTCAAAAACAAGTATCTTGAATGAAAGAGGATTATGGATAATTGAATCAAATTGAAATACTTGTAAGTTGTAAGCTAAATACAAATCGACCATAAAAGTATTTTTTACAGAAATAATTAACAAATATGTTTCGATACTCATTGTAGCTTGAAATGAATTGGTTTTATTGATTTCGACCTAATTTTTTATCTTTGTGTGCTGCTTTCTACAAATGAAATGTTTTCTTGTATTTATATATATATTTGTATTATTTTTAATGGGGTGGTAATTTATCATGTTCATTCCTGAAGACTGAACATTTTTGAAATGATTTCAGAATTAATTTTCACTTATTCTGATATTTTTGCACAATTCGAATTTCAAAAGTTTCTCGATTGAACTCATATATTTCTGGCCTTCAAGAGATCTCAAGAATGCTTGAGTTGAAGTTATTTTTGATACCAAAAAGTTCTGAACTACATTGTTCACATCTTATTCTTCTAGTTAACCTAAAACTTACAAAACCGACAATAAAAGATCATATGGGAACTATTATATCATCACTTGAATGTTTCATCTGACAGTAATTTTTGGGTTGTCAAGCTCACGTTTATTAATTGTGCAGGAGGATTTCAGAGGAAGGTTGAATTCAATATATGATTTTTTTTTGAAGTAGTACAATTCCCTTCTCATCCAGTTCTCACTTGAGCATTAGGGAGTTATGTGCATTTCAGTTGATAGGTAGTTTTCTTCATAAGTTGATCTCTAGAATCACCCCCCTGAAATATATGAACTTTAGACCAGACACTAACTGCAACAACAAAAATTAGTACTTACATATTTCGATATCTGAACTTGAATGCTGGACAATGTAGATGGTAAACAATCTCACTTGTGAATTTGATGTTCCATCAACAAAATTTTGAGCAGCTTTGATCCAAGCTTCCCTCCTTTTGAAATCTGTTGGCAAACTGAAATGGAGTTATTATTTTGGAAATTAGCACAGAAAAAGTAGCACAAGAAGAAAAAATCCAACTCTAATTAGATCAACAGCCTATGACTTAAATCATTGAAGTTCATTTCATTGGAAAAAAATTATATTTATTCAGATTCAAGTACGATGTTTTTATATGTTTTCGAAGAATCAAAAGGCACACAACTGACCATTTCCAAGTGGATGCACGCTGCAAAAAGTACCAAATCACGAACTAAAATTTGACAATAATTAATTATCAAATGAAGGAAAATTGGTTGATTTATGTCGCAATCGTTTCCATGCTGAATAGACTATAATGCTCCATCCTTTAAATTCTTAATTCTATGGTTCAAAGAATAGTCTAGTTGAACTACTTAATATTCGGAATTGATCTTATCTCGAAAAACAACTAGTTTAAAGTGACGGTCCAGCTGCACAATGATAACTGATATGACCAAATAGAGAAAAAATAGAAACGAAAATGGGGTACTATAGGAATGGAATCTAATGCTTTGTGCTCTGAGATTTATGGTATTCATCATTCTCGATTTACCTATTATCTCCTGTATAAACAAACCACCTCCACAAAATTTCTCAATTTCATGCTCTTTATTATTTCTACCTAATTAATTCACGTTTTTACTGCGTATCTCGGATCCTGAGTGCCTCGGGGTAAATATTCTCATGAAAAATGGTACATCGAGAGGAAAATGATGTTTGGTCTAGTATAAAATTTTAATGATAAATTCTTGTTCTTGTTCCTGTTCAATAGGAGTATACTCGTATTGTCATCAATTCTTCTTGCTTGTGCTCAGACCTAATTCAATTGAACGAAATACATACAGAGAGAGCAAAACATTGAAAATCATTCACCACGAACAATTCTCAAAGCGTCTTTATATGAGGAAATTCAAAATCTTATGAAGGGAAACGTATTTTTGCTTAATTACAACACGAAGCCCCTCCCCCAAATCACTATCCCAACTAATTTTCCAAACGAACATTCCATTCATTATTGCATTGTTGAATTCAGCAATCTTGTGGATTACATGGGTGAATAATTAAGAAATTAATACTACTAAGCATCTACAGATAATCAACGTCACCGAATTATTCAAGAATGTAGACAAATAACCTCAGAAGTGTTACATAATGTCCGGTACTCATTCGAAGCTCGATTGTATCATTGCATTGAAACCTGAATCAATTTGAGCACCATATAGAATAATCTAGTAGCTATAACTTCGCCTTTATGTCCTGTCTTGAAATGTTGCTATTATGGTAAATTGGCATGACCCGCAACTTACAACTGATTTACTTTTCAGTCATGTTTTATGAATTTTTATTATTCTCTCGTGAAGGAGGATCGAACAATGTCATGATATACACAGGTATAGTTTTTTCCCATTCATAAATTGTTAGGGGTGGTCATAGACACGAAGGGATTGAAGTTGTTACGTTTATACAGGGTGTTCCACAAGTTCTATGACAAACTTTGATAGATCGTAGCTGTGCTTGTTCTGAATTTTTTTTCCTATGAACATATATCCAATTCGTTTTTGTTCAGAAGATACACGCATTTGAATAATTATGAACATTTTGAGACTGTGGAAATTGTATTTTCTGACAACTTAATTTGGGTTTCCTCTCCCAGTTTCTGAAACAAATAAAAACTAGAACTTTTCTTCAAATAATAGAAGACAGGCCCCTGCTTGGAAATTTGAGTACAAATTTGTCAGGGGCCAAAACGTCACAAGAAGAAATTGTTGACTAACATTCATCAAAAAGGAAACACTTTGAACTCTGAAGCGTAACGCTTTGGAGTTTAAATTCAACAGTTTCATACAACTTCGTAGAATCGTGACAATACTTCGATTTTTTTATTGACATTTGTCAATATATGATACATAGATAAATATGGATTACTTGATGTTGATATCTTCATTTTATTTCAAAATTCCCTGAAATCAGTCCGTTTTTCCATAAATCCATCCAAATTCGATCTATTCCTAGTGAACAATTGACGAGCCTCATCCAACAAAATACAAGCTGACTCCTTGATTTTTTTCTTAGAATTATCAGGTTTCGTCATTAGAATTTTTGTGCCATTCCAATCCATCATGTAATTGCCGGAGATCTACCCTTCTGTTATTTAAAAAATTTTCGTAATTGTTTTTTTTTTTCAGAGACCGAGAGAGAAAATCCAGATTTAGTTTTCAGAAATATGCAAAGAACTCACAGACAATATTTCAATAGATATCAGCCTATCTGGTGGTGCACCATCGAACACTTGTAACTACGAAGCTAAAACAAATTGGACTTATGTTCATGGGAAGAAAAATGTTAAAAAGAAGCTACCGTCTGTCAAAGCTTGTCATAGAGCTTGTATATCCCTGTTTATCAGAAAAGAGAACTTCATATGTGATTTTCAACTTCTTGATAAGACTGACTCCTCCAGGATTATGTAGAGTTTTAATTTGTGTTTTTAAATGCTCTTTTTTGTTATCCTAACAGGCCTTGGAAGTTAAGTTGCTGCTTTTGAAAAATACATTCTTCCACCATGCCTTGAGGTTGAATTTCTGAATTCTTACGAAAAGTAATTGCAAATTGCGGTGAGTCGATCAGGGAGATAAAATATAATCTAGAAATGTTTCTTCTTTCAAGTGTTCATTTTCAAAAAATACACCCCCCGTCAATAAAATCCGGATAGGCAAAATTTTGGTCAAATTCAACACCCTGTATCTTTTTTCGTGGTTCTCCGATTTTGTTAAAATTTTCACCAGGTATAGTATAGGGTCTTGTTATATTCACCTGAAATTTATATACTTTGCGAAAATACCTGTAGTTCATCCGTTATACAGGGTGAAACAAAACCTTGTTTCATACCTTTCATTTCTAAACACCCTGTAGTGAATTTGAGTCGGAAAATTTTATACCATTCAGCTTCAATCTAAAGTGTGACCATTTCTCGACAAAATGTTTTTTGATATACGTCAGTATCCGCTTTAAAAACAGAAATACACATTTTCAGAGAAAGTTTCGCATTTTGTCAATTTTTTTAACAATTTAAATGAACAAACATCCGAAAATTAATAGCGCGTATTTCCACCTCGCTTTCTTATCATTTCTACCGTATTATTATGACGTGTGGCATACTTTCAATGCATTTCCGAATTGATTATGGGGGAATATTTTCCCTTTCTTCAAGAAGGGCTGTTCGTAAATCGAGCAAGGTGTTGGACTGCCGATTTCGAACATGTCTGCCTAGCATATCCCATACAGGTTCAATTGGATTTAAATCCGGCCTTCTGGCTGGCCACACGAATCGTTGAATATTCGCCTCTTCGAAGTATTCTGTTACAACCCGTGCAACGTGAGGCCTAGCATTGTTCCGCATTAACAGAAATTGTTGTTTCCCCCCAGAAGCAATTCGTGAATGCATTGAAAGTATGCTACATCGTACGGTAGAAGTGATGAGGAAGCGAGGTGGAAAAACACGCTATTAATTTTCAGATGTTTGTTTATGTTTAATAGTCGATAACGTATTGTAATGTTTTGAATTGTTATAAAAATTGAAAAAATGCAACACTTTCTTTGAAATTGTGTATCTTTTTTTAAATAGGTTTTGACGTAAATCAAAAAACATTTCGTTAAGAAAGGGTCCACTTAAATTAAAACTGAATCATATCAAATTTTCCGCTCCAAATTCGCCACAGGGTGTTTAGAAATGAAGGTTATAAAACAAGGTTTTGTTCCACCCTGTATAACGGATGAACTACAGGTATTTTCGCAAAGCGAATACCAGGTTAATATGACAAGAAACAATACTATTTCTGGTGAAAATTTTAACGAAATTGGAGAACCACGAAACAAGATACAGGGTGTTCGATTTTCTCTATGTGAATCTAATGGATATAAATACAGGGTGGCCATTTGAAAACGAAACAGACGAGATTACAGACGAAATAAATTTTTTCGATGAAAATGCTCGGACAGGTCGATTTTTGTTTCGAGGGGGACAACTTAAGATGTAGGTTACGGACGCATAGCGCTTCAACCCTTGCTACTACAACCCTCACCCCCAATTTTTGAATAGGGAAGATGGGGTGAGTGATATCTCATTTGAAAGGTTTTTCACAAAAAAACACTACAAGTGCCATGAAAACACCACTTCATTTTCAAATGCTTAGTCCAGAATATTTCGAGAACTAATGCATAAAATGAAAAAACAGTTACTGTGCTGAAATCAGTATAAAAATACCTTTCAAATGAGGTATCATCACTCACCCCATATTCCCTATTCAAAAATTGGTGGTGAGGGTTGTAATAGCAAGGATTGAAGCGCTATGCGTCCGTAACCTACATCTTAAGTTGTCCCCCTCGAAACAAAAATCGACCTGTCCGAGCATTTCTATCGAAAATAATTATTTCGTCTGTAATCTCGTCTGTTTCGTTTTCAAATGGCCACCTTGTATGTTAGATCAAACTAGAACACTTTCTCACTATGTGAAAATTTTTCCTATAGATTTTGCTAAGAAGTTAGTGTCAGCTCTGACGCTCTCTACGAGGCAGAATATTCACTAATCACTTAGGTTGATAATCAGGACTGAGTCAAAGACATCTTCTCTCATAGTATAATTTTTTTTATGTAGTTCTCTGTTCAATCCTCGTACCCAAAATGAATAGTTCTCCTTATGTTTCATTTCTCAAAAAACTACATATTCATATTCGACATACTTGAGAAGTGGTCTATAAGCCATATTTGTGCATGATTTATTTTTCCCATTTGTTGATTAATTCTAACCATTTTATATTGCACAGGATTGCAGAGTTGCTGCAATGTAGAGCCGATTTTCTACAAAAATACATGCAAACTTAATTGAATTCGTACAGTTTTCGGTCCGTTAACTTAAATTTAAGAACGTGTTGAGTCAAATTTGTTTTCAACTTAAATACACACCTTCAATGTAATTGATAGAATAGTACCGATTTCGACTCTTGTTTCCACATCCGCCCAAGATGACACTAATTCATGAATGGAATAGAAACACCTATATAGTACGCTAACTTAAAAAATCGACGAGTTGAAGTTTATTTTCGTTAGGAACCTGTTAAAAAAAATCTAGAATTTAAAGAATGTTCGAAATGAAGGGGGTGACCCACCGATTGAATTTCTTCAAATGTCAAGTTGAGGCCAACTTTTCATGAACTACGACTACGCGAATATCGGAGTACGTTATGCTGAGACCAGTTTATAATTTACCAATATCCTGAAAGTTCACTTGAAGACCGACACGCCCGAACAAACAAGGTGTCGTAAAAAATTCGGTATAAAACTCTGTTTTGTTCCAATCAACGTATCACTTCAAGTGTAGCATCCGAAACATCAACCAAAAATGGCAGCTAAAGTGAGTATTGTTGGTTTCATGAATGAAATGATGTTGATTACTCGATCGTTCTTTGAACCTGAATTGGATTATATAATTCTAATATTATTGTTTCTTTACAGTTCGTAATTCTTTTCGCCGCTTTGGCTTATGTCAACGCAGGATTTTTGGGAGCCCCAGCTGCCGTAGCAACATACTCTGCTCCAGCTTTGTCCTACGCACCAGCAGTAGAGACACTTCATGCTGCCCCTGTTGCTTCTTCATACTCCTACCCAAACAAGATTCAAACTGCCTATGCTGCACCAGCCATTTCTTATGCTGCTCCCGCTGTAACCGCTGTCCACGCTGCTCCAGTCGCTGTTGCAAAGGCTCTTCCCGCTGCCACTTCATACTCCTACAGTAACAGGATCTCCCAATCTGCATATGCTGCCCCAGTTGCCACCTACGCCGCTGCTGCCCCAGTCATCAAATCGTACGCTGCCACCTACGCCGCTGCTCCAGCACTCTCTTATGCTGCCCCAGCTGTTGCAACATACTCTGCTGTCCACTCTGCTCCAGTTGCCACCTACGCCGCTGCTACCCCAGTATTGAGGACCCAAGGAGTGTCAGTCCACCCATCTCCCATCTCTTATGCTGCTCCAGTAGCTGCTGTACATGCTGCCCCAGCATACACCTCATATGCCGCGCCAGCATTTACCTCATACGCAGCTCCAGCCTACGCTTCATACTCTAGCCCAGTTCTATCTTACACCCAAAAACTCCACCTTTGAAGCCTAGTTTAGAAAAAAATTCATTTGAGAAATGGCTGAAGTATTAATTTATTATGTTCTTGTATTTCATAAACTCAAATAAAATAAGGAACACAAATTTATTTATTTAATTCATTTGACATACATTTACCAAATAACATCAAAAGTAACAAATTTATGAATGAAATTGAAATATAATATAGACCTTGATCATAGTGGAAAATTGAAACTGCGACAAAGTACCTCTTTAGGCTGAAAATAGTTATATAGAATAAATCTACATCTATAGAATCAGCCTCTTTTATCGCTCGTTCAAACAAATGAAGAAACGAAATTTTTGTTATTGAAGTCCTGATTGAACAGAATTGATTTGGCAAATGAATCAAGAAATATATATACAATATTTTTAGGATAATTCAAGTTTATCTCAACATGGTAAATTCGACTTCTACCTACGAATGTTCGGTGAATCGACTCATTGAAAAATATAAGGTGATTCATAAATGAATTATATACAGGGTTGGAATAAAGTATGGAACCAAGTAAATATCTTTTAAACAAAAAGAACGATATTTATGAAAATTTGCAGGTAAGTGCAATGGAAGAAAACGCATCTGAGGTACATTTTTTTGATGATAATATACTTCCGGTTTAACCGGAAATGCCATCAACTTCTTTAATTTAAATGGGACACCCTATATATTTTTACAGATTTTGAAAGAGCTTGTTATTTTGAATTCATACATACTGAGTTTAGTGTGAAAAAATTTATAAAAACGACGAATAACTCACTGTTAGTAGTACAATAGATGTACATTTCATTAACGTTGTAATGTTTTAGTTACTGTTGAGCGTGATATAGGATTTCTCTCCGGATGCAAATTATTAAAAATATGACACACTTCTTCATGAGCTCTAACACGATCACCATAACCGATCATCATTAGAATTTCAATACGCTCTTTTTCACTTAATTGAACCATTCTAAATTGTTCAATTCATTTCCGTCAATTAGAATTTGACAAATGAAGAACGAAAGACGTACTAAACAGTACTTGTTTATTTATTACTATGCATAAAAACAACATCAATTAGTTTATCTAAATAGTTTTTTGCTCTAATGCAAAAAACTCAAAGGAGGTTGGTTGAAGTGCTATATTCTTCGTTTTTACAAATTTTTTTTACACTAAACTCAGTATGTATGAATTCAAAATAACAAGCTCTTTCAAAATCTGTAAAAATATATAGGGTGTTCCATTTAAATTAAAGAAATTGATGGTATTTCCTGTTAAACCGGAAGTATATTATTATCAAAAAAACGTACATCAGATGCGTTTTGTTCCACCTGCAAATTTTCATAAATATCGTTCTTTTCGTTTAAAAGATATTTACTTGGTTCCATACTTTATCCCAACCTTGTGTAAAGAAATCATTTCCAATTTCAAGTCCGAAGTGAGATAACATGTCATAATTAAAACAAATTCGATTCCGAAAAGTTTAGTACAGTTGAGAAATTATCTGACGAAGTAGTCTGATCTAGAGTTCGAAGTGTTTTTTCCTTTTTCATTGTTTAACTGCCATCTCTGCTCTGAAAGAATTTTGTTTCTGTCAAATTATTGCACAAGTTTTAGGCAGGGGCATTTCTCATTTTATTTGAAAAAAATTTCAATTGTGCTTTGTTTCAGCGACTGGAAGAGAAAACTGTCACAAAAAAACAAAACTTGTTGTTTTCCACAACTCTGCCATTCAAGGTTGTCACCTTTAAAATCCTTTAATGCATAATATGCCATTTTTGAAACATGAAACATAAAAGTATATCCTAAAACAAGTTGCACAATGAGCTCCTATTCCAACACGAATGCGAAATTCGAAAACGTACTACGAAGGAGCGAGTTTTCGAAAGCATGAGTGTTGGAATTGCCTTCTGCGGCGAGTTTCAGACGATATTTTCTCTATTTCTGTCAACTTTTGTGAAATACTCTCGATTTTTAAATCAAAATTCAGATTAGTGACTTTTATATTGTATCTTGACAGTTGGTGTGATTAACGAAATTTGACAGATAACGGAATTTGAATTGATTCCATTTGGAAATTGATAGGATCGGAGGTCAGTACTGACAACCGAAAAACGAAAAATATAACTGAAAACAATAATGTAATGAACTCATTACTGTAATGAACTGATTACAATACTGAATAGGAGAAATATTATGTTCTCAGTCCCCATAAGTTTTTGTCCCATATACAGCGTGTTTCCTAATTGATTTACAATGTTTATGGGGGTGATTCTTGGGCCTGTTGCAAGAAAAAAAAACTTCATATGAACATAATAAAATGTTCTAATAGTCTCAATTTTCGGGATACATGGTGGTAAAGTTGTCAGAAATAAATAATTCACTACTATCTGCAATACCTTTTTGGATATTTTGAAATTTGTTTCTTATATGTACTATGAATCAAAAGGCATTTTTTAAAGTATAATTTTTTTATCTCCACCAGTGGCATTCGTACGTGATTTGACCTCCCCTTTTTTTGGCAGACATTGATGGTAAGCCATAGCATTTTATTTAAATGAAAATCATTTTTGAAATTCCCAATCATTTCTTACCAAAACTGTTTACCCTCATGATCATTACAATATCGTTTATACATGCATATAACAAAATCACCATTCATAGACATACTTAGATTTTATTTTTTCAAATATCGGACTAAAAAAATTGAAGAAAATCCAATTGAAGATATTATTGATAAATTCAACTTTCAAATGTGAGTTGATTTCTTCCCAAATTTTTGTGACATGAACAGTTTTCTATTGATTCATCATTCAAACCAATTTATATAAGCAGAATTAAGGAAAAATCCCGACTGTGATTGAAAATTTCTGCTGAATTGGTTTAAAATTTTATGCTGTAGCTTTGGTGCTCTAAAAAATTTCAGTAGTAATTTTTCAAGGATGGCATCGCACATTTAATATGAAATAATAATCAGGCGAATTATAAACATTATCTGCAGAATATACAGGGTGTACCAAGTTCGACGGCCTATTGGGCGTTTCTGGAGAACTAGACTTATTTGAAATCTGAAAATTGGGATTATGATATTGTTTGACATTATCTACCGAGCTAAAATATTCTTGGAGCCTGACTACTTTCAGTTATACAGGGAGAGAAAAAAAAATTTTCAAAATTTTATTTTTCTGTTTTTTTCTTTTTGAATTTGATAGAGTATGCAATTCTGATTACATTCGTACTCGAATCGTTGCATTCGTCGAAATACTTTCAAAAATATCGAGAAAAATCTGAAGAAAAAGAGAAAAAAGGGTATTCGGTATTATGATTGTTATTCCTAATCTACATATCTTAAGCACAAACCGTTTTCACATTTTTGAAGTCAAAGACTATGGAAATATTGTACATTTTTAAAATTTTTAAAAACTCATCACAGGGTGTTCCAAATGTTGGGTCAAACATTGGGATCAAGATTGGCCCATAACTTTCGTTTTTCAAATTAGAACCCTATTTTTTTATGATTGCGTTGGATTGTATGAAGAAAAATGATGATAGTGTTCTAACATGTTAATGCTCCTAAAATTGATAATTCTTGAGTTATTTAGGATTTTCTGAATTTATGTGGTACGTAGCGTCAAATTCATTTAATCTGTTTCATTTCAACTATGACCTGGGTCATAGAAGATAAATTATTCCACTAATGATAAACACTTGAATACATCCGTACTGAAATCGTTGCATTCGTCAAAATACTTTCCGAAATATAAAAAAAAAACTGAACAAAAAAAGGTAGATAAGAGTATTCGGTATAATGTTTGCTATTTCTAATCTAGATATCTTGACCACAAACCGTTTTCACGTTTTTGTAGTCGAAGACAAAGGAAATATTTTACATATTTAGAATATTTTTTTAAGATTGCGTTGGATTCTGCGAAGAAAGATGATGATAATGTTCTATCATGTTGATACTTCTAAAATTAATATTTCTTGAGTTATTTAGTATTTTCTGATTCCATGTCGTACATTGCGTCAAATTCATAAAATCTGTTCCATAACAACAATGATGAATGAATTGAACAACTAGGTGTGTCACTAGTGAGTTATTGAAATAATTTATCTTCTATGACCAAGGTCATAGTTGATATGAAACAGATTTAATGAATTTGACGCTACATACGACATAAAATCAGAAAATCCTAAATAACTTAAGAATCATCAATTTTAGGAGCATGAACATGTTGAAAATTATCATCATTTTTCTTTGTACAATCCAACGCAATCATAAAAAAATAGGGTTCTAATTTGAAAAACGAAAGTTATGGGCCAATCTTGATCCCAATTTTTGACCCAATATTTGGAACACCCTGTGATGAGTATTTCAAAATTCTAGAAATGTACAATATTTCCACATTCTTCGACTTCAAAAATGTGAAAACGGTTTATGCTTAAGATATCTAGATTAGGAAAAACAAACATAATACCGAATACTTTTTCCTCTCTTTTTCTTCAGGTTTTTCTCGATATTTTTGAAAGTATTTCGACGAATGCAACGATTTGAGTACGAATGTATTCAGAATTGCTAACTCTATCAAATTCAAGAAGAAAAAAACAGCAAAATAAAATTTTGAAAATTTTTTTTTCTCTCCCTGTATAACTAAAAGTGGTCAGGCTCCAATAATATTTTTGCTCGGTAGATAATGTCAAACAATATCATAATCCCAATTTTCAGATTTCAAATAAGTCTAGTTGTCCAGAAACGCCTAATAGGCCGTCGAACTTGGTACACCCTGTATACATCTACGAAATCATACTCACTTTTGACCTGGAATTTGAAATGATTCCTTTATATGTATATGATAGATTAATCACCTAATATTTTTGTATTGGGTCGATTCACCAGATATTTGTGCGTAAAATTTGAGTTTACCATTTTTATTTTATTTTATTTTGGTTCGTATAATACAGGAACAAAGTAAATAAATATTACATGCATCCTCTACTCTAGATAAAACATTTTTTTTTTTAAATGCGACTTCAAAGGTGGAGTTTTTGGGTGTAAGCTAGGGCTGGGCTAGAGTATGACGTGAAGGCTGGGGCAGCATATGAAGTGTATGCTGGAGCAGCATAAGAAATAGCTGGGGATGGGTGGACGGACACTCCTTGGGTTCTCAACACTGGGGTAGCAGCGGCGTAGGTGGCAACTGGAGCAGAGTGGATGGCAGAGTATGTTGCTACAGCTGGAGCAGCGTAAGAGAGTGCTGGAGCAGCGGCGTAGGTGGCAGCGTACGATTTAATGACTGGGGCAGCAGCGGCGTAGGTGGCAACTGGGGCAGCATATGCAGATTGGGAGATCCTGTTACTGTAAGAGTATGAAGTGGCAGCAGGAAGAGCCTTTGCCACAGCGACTGGTGCAGCGTGGACAGCGGTTACAGCGGGAGCAGCATAAGAAATAGCTGGTGCAGCATAAGCAGTTTGAATCTTGTTTGAGTAGGAGTATGAAGAAGCAACAGGGGCAGCATGAAGTGTCTCTACTGCTGGTGCGTAGGACAAAGCTGGCGCAGAGTATGTTGCTACTGCTGCTGGAGCTCCCAAGAATCCTGCATTGGCATAAGCCAAAGCGGCGAAAAGAATTACGAACTGGAAAGAAAAAATATTTTCAAAATTGTATCATCCAATTCAGGTCCAATAAACGACCGAGAAGTTGAGTAAATTCCATTTATGAAATCTATAATACTCACTTTAGCTGCCATTGTTGGTTGATGTTTTGTGTTCTACACTTGCAATGATATGTTGATTAAAACAAGACACAGTTTTATACCGAATTCTCATGAGGCATCAGGTTTTGATGGGCGTTCCGATATTCTAGTGAACTTTCAGGATGTTTGGTAATTATAAACTGGTCTCATTCATTTCATCAAACCGTACTCTGGATTTTGATATTTGCGTAAGTCGAAGTTCATAAAATGGTGACCACAACTTGACATTTGAAGAAATTCAATCGATGACTCGATTCGTAATTTCGAACACTCGTTACAATGTAGATCACTTCGAAAACAAGACTCTAAAGAAAACAGGTCGCTCCTGTTATAGTTATTAAAATACGTATATACGTATGGTCCGATTTCAGGCGGAATCGAGAAATCGAAATAACTTAATATAGGAATTTTGAGAAATATGGCAGATGGATCACTGCTCTTATACGTTTGTTGAATATTTTTGTTGGAGATAAAACACGAGAATATTGTCCTCAGGGATAAACACTGGACTTGATGTACAAAACCCGTGTTTCGGGTATACCTATATTGAAAAATAATTTCAGAATGTTAAATATGGGCACAAAAAAAAATATTGTTTTGAAAAAAAAAACTGGTCTCATTCATTTCATCAAACCGTACTCCGGATTTTGATATTTGCGTAAGTCGTAGTTCATGAAGTGGTGACCACAACTTGACATTTGAAGAAATTCAAATTCTCGATTCCTAATTTCGAACACTCGTTTTGATAATAATAATAATAATTATAATAATAAATTTATTTCAAACAGCCACATTCATTACAAGATTTTCATCCAGATTACAGTGGGTTGAAAAGTGTCAAACAAATATATATATACAATGATATATTATCCTTAAATTAACAAAACGGAATTGAAATATTCTTCTACATTGTATGGTTCGATATTAATTAGTAATGTAGATTAATCTGAGAACAAGACCATTACCATAATTATTATCTTCAGCAGGTCGCTCTTATTAGCTACCATTCAATTCACGTATGATCCGATCTCGGGCGGCTGTGATGAATCGGAATAAACATTATGTAGAAATATGGCTGATGGATCACTTACCATATAGGTACATATGTAAAATATGTTTCTCTATTTCAGTATCGTAATGAGTTCATTACAGTACTGAAAGTAGTGCTGTAATGAAACTCATTACAGCATTGTTTTCAGTTATATATTTCGTTTTATGGTTGTCAGTACTGACCTCCGATCGAATTAATGGCGGTATTCTGCTTTCATTTGTAAGCGAATCTGTAACTTTTCATAAGTTTACAGGACAGTTACGATTCTCGACGCTTTCTATAAATCTGTAGCTTACAGGTGATCGGAAACATATCGAAAGGTATATTGTGAGGTTATGTTGAATGATTTGTTTCAGTCACAGAATATAAAATACTTTACTAAACTCAACTACTTTTGTAATTTATCTTTGTACTTCGGTTATTAATTTCTTTTTTTCGTTGTAACGAACACGAATTGAACATAAATATATCCAATAATCAATACTTACGAGCCGAAATGATAGGAAAATAAATTCTATTTTATGATCTTATTACGAAGTAGTTACGATCTTATTAGGGAGTAGTTCAAAATTGACACTTCTAATATGAGAGTTACAGAAAAACTTCCAGAATGTCATAATTTACGAATCTGTAAGTCAGCCACATACAGATCCATAGATAAATTACAGATCAATCGTACGCTACAGATTCGTAGCTTACAGAGAAAAAGCAGAATACCGCCATAAGTTTCGAGTCAAACGAATTCAAATTCCGTGATCTGTCAAATTTCGTATGTCACACCAACTGCCAAGATACAAAACAAAAGTCACTAATCTGAATTTTCATTTGAATTTCGAGGATATTTCACAAAAATTGACTGAAATAGAGAAAATACCGTCTAATACTCGTTGCAGAAGGCAATTCCAACACTCATGCTATCCGAAACTCGCTCCTTCGTCGCTCGTTTTCGAATTTCACATTCGTGTTGGAATAGGAGCTCATTCTGCAACTTGTTTTAGAATATACTATTCTAACATTCTTAAATTATTTTTCAATATAGGTATACACGAAACACGGAGTTTGTACATCCAGTCCAGTGTACAGCCCTAATGCCATAATGAATGTTTCTTCTCGTGTTTTATCTCCAACGAACATATTTAACATACGTATATGAGAAGTGATCCATCAGCCATATTTCTTATAATTCCTATATTATGTTATTTCGATTTCTCAAATCCGCACGAAATCGGACCATACGTTTATAGAATGGTTACTAACAAGAGCGACGTGTTTTCTTTAGCGTCTCGTTTTCGAAATGATCTACATTATAACGAGTGTTCGAAATTACGAATCGAGTCATCGATTGAATTTCTTCAAATGTCAAGTTGTGATCACCACTTCATGAACTACGACTTACGCAAATATCAAAATCCAGAGTACGGTTTGATGAAATGAATGAGACCTGTTTATAATTACCCAACATCCTAAAAGTTCACTAGAATATGGGAACGCCCATCAAAACCTGATGGCTCATGAAATTTCGGTATAAAACTGTGTCTTGTTTTAATCAATATATCATTGCAACTGTAGAACACAAAACATCAACCAACAATGGCAGCTAAAGTGAGTATTATAGATTTCATAAAAGGAATTTACTCAACTTCTCGGTCGTTTATTGGACCTGAATTGGATGATACAGATTTAAAAATATTTTTTTTTACAGTTCGTAATCCTTTTCGCCGCTTTGGCTTATGCCAACGCAGGATTTTTGGGAGCCCCAGCTGCCGTAGCAACATACTCTGCTCCAGCTTTGTCCTATGCACCAGCAGTAGAGACACTTCATGCTGCCCCTGTTGCTTCTTCATACTCCTACTCTAACAAGATTCAAACTGCCTATGCTGCACCAGCTATTTCTTATGCTGCTCCCGCTATAACCGCTGTCCACGCTGCTCCAGTCGCTGTTGCAAAGGCTCTTCCCGCTGCTACTTCTTACTCCTACAGTAACAGAATCTCCCAATCTGCATATGCTGCCCCAGTTGCCACCTACGCCGCTGCTGCCCCAGTGATCAAATCGTACGCTGCCACCTACGCTTCTGCTCCAGCACTCTCTTATGCTGCCCCAGCTGTAGCAACATACTCTGCCATCCACTCTGCTCCAGTTGCCACCTACGCCGCTGCTAGCCCAGTGCTCAGGACCCAAGGAGTGTCAGTCCACCCATCTCCCATCTCTTATGCTGCTCCATTAGCTGCAGTACATGCTGCCCCAGCATACACCTCATTAGCTGCCCCAGCCTTCACATCATACGCTGCTCCAGCCTACACCTCATACTCAAGCCCTGCCCTAGCTTACACCCAAAAGCTCCACCTTTGAAGCCTAGTTAGAAAAAATTGTTTCATCTGAAAGATGACTGAAATATTTATTCATTTTGTTTGTATTTTATGAACTCAAATAAAATAACAAAAACGATTCTCTTTTCTTTTTGTTGAAGTTCGAAATGAACTGAATAGATTTGAAAATACGTGAAGAAACGTATACAGTGTGACACAAACTCATGGTACTCCCCCATTTTCTCCTTTGTTTCTGTTGTTATATTTTTGAAATTCGGAACATTGAAGATACTTACTATAGGGCACTTCTTGACATATTAAGAAAAAAATACAACTTCTGGTTTTTCCGAAACGACATCAACATTTTCAAATGGGACACCCAGTATATTAATTCATTTTTGAAATCTCCATAATTTTTTTAATCTCTCGAAGGTGCAAATCGTATATCAGTCCAGTAAATGAGGATATTTTTTAGGATTTCTGTCAATATGCATCAATCTACTTGAAATTTCCACAGTAGGTAGAAAATAGCTCAAGAAACAAAACTATGCCGAAATATGCTTTTATCTTAGGGGTGGCTTCCAACCCGGGGTGAAAATTTTTTTTTTTTCAAAAAGACCTCGGGACTCGATTCGAAGTAAAAAATGTTTCATGAAGTTTTTTCGAAAATTACATACTTTTTTTAGTAGTTATGAGTGATTGAAAACATGACATTTTCATTAAAAAGTTACATTTTCCGGGACGGCTATTTAGGAATACCACAAACACTATTCATTCAACGAGAAGATTATTTGTTGCTCATAGAAAATCAAAACGACTAATTTTTTCAGAATTATTCTAGGTTCAGCGAAATGCAAGATATCCCAAGTAAAATGAGACAGTTATTTTCGTGAATTCTCGAATCGATACATTCAACTTGAAATTACGGAAAAACGATTGATGATTGATTCTGCCGGAATGATAAGCTCAATTTTTTTTGTAGTGCTTGCAAAGAGCTTTAAAATGAGCAGCGTTAAGTGCAAGGAATATTGAGGATACCCATATATTTTTCACGAAACAATAGGTTGTAAAACTAACCCACATACAACCTAATTGAAATAGATCGTTTTTATTGTACAGGGTACCCCAAATTGCTTGATTTTGACTGTTTTAGGTACTTACTTCTTTATTGGATAGGTAAAAACTTCGTAAAGTGTCCTGGGCTCGATTTTGGTGAAAACACCATTAGTGAAAACCATTTCACGTTACCTTTTTTTTTATAATTTCGATTTCGAAAATGTGCCATAACTTTTTCATTTACGGAAATATCTGAAAACTTTCTAGAAGCCCTTTTTACCCGGAAATGAGAAACTATATTAAATTCTTTTCTAGTGGAAAAAAAACTTTTTTATATTGAATACGAACGCATTTTCTTCTTTTTATTTCTTAAAAAGAAAATTAGAGATGAAAAAAATTTGAAATAATGTCTTATTCCAAGTGAAAAAGTGCTTGTTGAAAATTTTTTTCAGATATTTGCGAAAATGAAAAAGTTATGGAACATCTTCTGAATCGAAAAAATTTCAAAATGTTGTAATATCTAAAAAACAAAAGAATATATCGCGAAACGGTTATCACTATTGGAGTTTTCACGAAAATCGAGGACATTACTCCTCTCAAAGTTTTTACCTATCTAGTCTAAAAGTACCAGAAGCAGACAAAATCAAGCTATTTGGGATACCCTGTACAATGTCTTTCATTTAAATGTTATTCATATGCTCAAAAAGTTTAACTGCTTTGAAATGCTAAAAAATTAGATAGAAGCATAAAGCGCATTTTTGAATTTTCTTGAAAATCTGCTTTTTTTCTCAGTGTGAGTCGAAAATTATAAGAGATAAAAAAAATGACTCACTACAGAAAAATAGGGTTTCTTCCAGAAATTTCGTTTTTTCGTATTACTGTGTGAAAATAGCCAGAGAACATTAGGTTGATAGCGTGAATATCGTCTTTCTGGCACCCGTTAACCCTTTACCCTTCTGAAAACTACAGCTTTTAAATTGATGACTTCGATAGGTTTCGTGGTCCTTCATAATTCCTTTGATTTCCCTTTGTGCTAAAAATAACCAACAGTTTTGTTCAATTTTGAAGCAAATACGAATTTCGGTGCAATGTAAATTCAATCAATTTGACTCTTTTTCTTTCTTACTGCATGTAAATACTCTCTATACCTACAAACATCAGATGCTATTTCAACGAGTATATGAAGAGAGCTTATTACCAAATTCAAATTTGGCTAGGTAATAAAGCAAACAATTCAATTGAGTGCGGATGGAATAATACAAATAAAAAATTACCTGCGGTACAAAAATTCTTAAAATTTTTTTTTCCAACTTCAAAAAATTATTCTATGCGTCATGCACCTACAAAAAAGGATGCCATGCGACATGCATCTGCAGAAAACTCAGTCTTTTTCGTAACGACATATGTGGCGAATGTGCAGGTGCTAACAACCATAACAGTGTGCCAATCTTCGGCTAAGATGATGAAGAAACAATTGACAGTGGCGACAGTGACTCAGAATTGAATTGAATTATTGACGAAAAATATGATCAATTTAACGTGAATGAAGTGATAAATGAACAAAATATTTACAAGTAATTTTCAGTTTGTTATTTTATACAGATAGAGGTTGCTTTGAGGAGATGAGAAATGAAACAGAAAATAATGTTGATTCTGAATACTTAGATAAAGTTGATTTAGATTGATTGACAATATTAATAAAACTCCACTTTTACACAGTTTCCGCTAAGATAAGGTGGTTTATACGGTCTTAAAATATACAAAGACGTTTATACAACTTCTTACAACGCTATTTAAGTCTCAAAACTACTTTTATTTACTTACGTTACAACAAGTTTCTTTCAATTTTGTTGATAAGGGGTAGTTTTCACCCCTGAAAAATAATAAGCATATATCGGCTCATGGTAGACATTGTAGTAGGAAGTAAGTAGGGCTTATTTCTGAATATTTCATCGAAATCGAAGCATTTTGACAGAATTCGGAGGTAATGCCTTAGTTTTGCTATAATTGTCTGGACTATATCTGAATTTTGAAAAAACTTCCTCTCTTTATCGCTTCCTATTGATTTAGGGCAAATATCTGAGGAAAACCCATGCGAGTTCCAGTTTATGAATCTTTTTATCTAGAAATTTTTTTCCCAGAATTCAAGAAGATATATGTAAGAACAATGTGAGACTACTGAAACCAGACAAGTAAATATGATATATGTTATAATGATCTGTTTAAGTAACAATCCTCAGATTCATATCGGTTGTTTAGCTGGTTTCTATGATATATTGCCACTGGTTTTCAACTTCAGGCGTAAGTGACCCAGTTTTCGACCATGTCCCAATTATCGTAAATTCTGAACATTTCCTGAATAATACGAAAAAAGCTCAATTTTCATGCAACAATTTTTCGATTTATAATTTGAAGATCATAGTCGGCTCAAAAACCAATTTATCCTTACCAGAAAATCCAAAACAAACTGCTTATAGTCGCGATTGGATCATCCTCAAGTAATTATTTTTTACCTGTTCATAAGGCAAGCGTAAACGGTATCATTCGTGTATTTCAACGTACATTTGACTTAATCGTAATATCTTGAATACAAACATAGTTTCGACTTGGTATCGTACTTTCGCATCATCAAATTATGATTATGCGTTTAATTAAGATTTTATGAGAAGAAAGGATGTCGATAATAAGTACAGGGTGCGCAAAATTGGTGCCACCTGAACTATAACTTCTTAACCGAATGAGATAGGGAGAAATGAATGACAAGCATTACGGTTGTCTTTTCGAAAAACTGATAATATCATCAACTGCATTCTCCATATATTTCGAGTTATAGACCAAAATTGGAATTTTCTACGCTTCTCTGATGTTGGAACTCAACTTCCTCAAGATATATATTCCAATAAAATACTATTATTATGCCCCCGGGAGAACGAAATCGGGGAATGGACTACACTGCGCAAAAAAATTAATGCATATTCCGACAATCGCAATTTTAATGGAAAATAACTCTACATTGACTTTATTACATATTTTTATGTTCTCTCGGGAAGGTTTTGAACGAAACAAGATACATTTAAAAAAATTCAGGATTTCACAGAATCTTATGTGGAAGAAGAGGAATGAACAATTTTCAGAATACTGAAATGCTAATGAGTGATTTTATACTTTGTATTTCCATCCTTTGCATTAATTACAGCTCGGCAACGACAGTTCTCACTCAAAATGAGTGATCTTAAAATGTTCTGATCTAATCCTTCGCAAATTTCTCCGAGTTGGATTCCTGAGACATTAAGAGCAGCTAAATGAGTTTCTGAACTTATCAGCTGTTTAATCGGATTCAGAGCTGGACTTCTTGTTGGCCATTTCATTCAAGGGACTTCAACCTCTTCAAGGTACTCCTGAACGATGCACGCACGATAGGGTCTGGCATTATCGTCCATAAAAAATGAAATTTTTACTAATGTATGGGGCAAATGGCACTACATGCTCTTCAAAAATGTTCCTTATATAGGTACTTATCAGCATTCATAGCTGCATCATCAAGGACCACTAGGTCTGTGCGAGCAGTCAAAGATATTCCACCCCATACCTTAATCGATCCTCCTCCAAAACCAGAAGTATTGAGGAAATTGCACTGAGCATATCCTTTCATATGGACATCTGCATACAAGGAAACGTCACAATGGTAGAGGCAGAATCTTGACTCATCTGTGAAGAGAACTTTTTCTCAATCGGCCTCTCCTTAATAGATACGCTCTCTCGCAAAATCCAAACACGCCCTTCGATGGGCTGGGGTAATAGCTGGGCCTCTTGCCGCGACACGAGGCCTTGAATCATATTCTATGAGGACATTTCTTATTGTCTGAGTGATAATTTGCACCCCATGAGTTTGCTCAAGCTGATTTTGAACGGTTGCAAACCGTTGTTCTAATGAAGAAACTCTCAAGAAACGTTCTTGAGTGGCAGTTGATCACTAGAATTGATCTAAAACGAATGATTGTAGAATGGAGCCAATAGATTGTAGAATAAATCTGAGGTTTCCATAATGTGCGTTAATTTTTCTGCGCAGTGTATTTTATTTCATAATGATGTCTTGAAGGTCCTATTCAGAAAATCAAATCATTAATTTATCCTGATCGATCCTCCTCATGGTTGTGTAAATTCTTCATTCCATGAGACGAAATATATGACCACATAAAACGGTTTCTAAAAACAGCGTTATAGAAGTGATAAAAGTAGCGACTACTTTTTGTTGAACCCTATATAATAAGAACCGTTCAGCAAAAAGACTAAAGAGGTCATGTCAACGATCAAAACACCAATCGAAATTCGGTAAATGTCAAGTTGACGCCAATTGTTAATGAACTACAAATTACGCAAATATCAAATTCAGCAGTTCGGGTCGATGAAATGAATGAGACCAGTTTATAATTAACCGATATTATGCGAGTTCGCCAGGAGATAGCCACGCCCATTCAAACCAGATGATTCATGAAAATTGGGTATAAAACTCTGTCTTCTTTTGATCAACATATCACTTCAAGTGTAGCACCCAAAACAACACCAACAATGGCAGCTAAAGTGAGTAACATGATTTACATAAAACAAATTTTAAATTATCAATGAATTATCTGGAGGAGATACAATAATTATCGATAAATTTTTAACATTATTCTTTATTTACAGTTCGTAGTTCTTTTCGCCGCTTTGGCTTATGCCAACGCAGGATTTTTGGGAGCCCCAGCTGCCGTAGCAACATACTCTGCTCCAGCTTTGTCCTACGCACCAGCAGTAGAGACTCTTCATGCTGCACCGGTTGCCTCTTCATATTCCTACACTAACAAGGTTCAAACTGCTTATGCTGCACCAGCCATTTCTTATGCTGCTCCCGCTGTAACCGCTGTCCACGCTGCACCAGTCGCTGTTGCAAAGGCTCTTCCTGCTGCCACTTCATACTCCTACAATAACAAGATCTCCCAATCGTATGCTGCCCCAGTTGCCACCTACGCCGCTGCTGCCCCAGTGATCAAATCCTATGCTACCACCTACGCCGCTGCTCCAGCTCTGTCTTACGCCGCCCCAGTAGCTGCTCTCCACGCTGCCCCAGCTGTAGCAACATACTCTGCCATCCATTCTGCTCCAGTTGCCACCTACGCCGCTGCTTCCCCAGTATTGAGGACCCAAGGAGTGTCCGTCCACCCATCTCCAGCTATCTCTTATGCTGCTCCAGTAGCTGCTGTACACGCTGCTCCAGCTTACACCTCATACGCTGCCCCAGCTATTGCCTCATACGCTGCCCCAGCCTACACCTCATACGCTAGCCCAGCTTTGGCTTACACCCAAAAACTCCACCTTTAAATCCAAGTAAAATAGAAATTATCTGAAAGATGTCTGAAATATTTATTTATTTTTTATTTTGTATTTCAAAGGCTCAAATAAAATAAGAAAAACTTATGTTTTTGTTGTTGTTGATGTTCACTTTGATCCTTTCACTCTAGTGTGATGAATTAGACAGATATATTGCTCTAGAAGTAAGTACTTACATCATCTGAGAGAAACTTCTCATAATAATATTGAAATGACAGTCCTCCACAGTATGTAATGAAAATGGCCGCATTCACCAGACGAAGATTCCCCTACAATAATTGCAACCAAAAACGACATCCCAACATCCTGAGTCTGATTGTCTTTTGAAATAGTATATTCTAAAACAAGTTGCAGAATGAGCTCCTATTCCAACACGAATGCAAAGTTCTAAAACGAGCGACGAAAGAGCGAGTTTTGGATAGCATGAGTGTTGAAATTGCCTTCTGCAACGAGTATTAGACGGTATTTTCTCTATTTCAGTCAATGTTTATGAAATACTCTCGAAATTCAAATGAAAATTCAGATTAGCGACTTTTGTATTGTGTCTTGGCAGTTGGCGTGACATACGAAATTTGACAGATCACGAAATTTGAATTGATTCGATTGGAGGTCCGTACTGACAACCATAAAACGAAAAATATAACTGAAAACAATGCTGTAATGAGTTTCATACAGCACTACTTTTAGTACTGTAATGAATTCATTACGATACTGAAATAGAGAAATTATATTCTGCAACTGTACGAAAAGTAATGGACCTATGTGTAGATTAGGACTTCGTTGTTCACCTCTTTTTGGGGCAATTGACATGGACAATCTTGCCTGAATGACGAACCATTTGAAGATTCCTCAGAAAAATAACATGTGACCGATGCAGGAATCCAAAACTCTGAGATTGACTCCGCGCATGTCATCGAAGGAAATATATGCATATATAGAAGGGGAATACGAAAAAGAAGAAAGTTGACGTTCGAGCAGTTCAAACATCTTTCCAAAAAACATGGGGGTGGTGGATTGGGCCCATTAGGGGAAACCACTTAAAACAAAGCGCCATCCTCAAACGTGATGAGGAATAGAGTACGTCAATTATCTTAAATATTACAGACGTTCAAATTGAAGGCAATATTGTGACGAAACGGCTTGTTATTTTCTGATATAACAAACTACCACTACTACTATTTTCTAGAAAATTTCGTCAGATTTTTTTTGCTGTGATGTATTTTTGTCGTAAGTTCTACAGGGACCGAGATATTCATTGAAATTCATACTGGGGCAAGATTTAAGCCCTTTACTTCCTTGCCAAATGTTATACAGTCACTCCTGCTTAGGCCACTTTTGGAACATCATTTGGGACACCGAGACCTTCCCTAAAAACCTTCATTTGCTTTATGAATTGGTAAGAAGCAATAGTCTATTTTCAGTGGACCTGGCATAATTTACGTCCGGTGGATGCAACCAATTAATGATACATTCTGTATGAGTTAGGTATGAGATAGATTTTATTCATTTATTTATTTTTACGAGAATTATATAACAGGATAAGCCTAAGCAATGCATTCACCAATAATCATTCACAGAGGTACTACAATTATTGCTTGAAACTGAATACAAAAAATTCTTAAGCATTAAGCATAATCGTATGACCACTGTAAATGATTATTACTTGAGGTTGTCCTGTTATGTATTCCTTATGAAAAATAAACCAATCAATAGATCATAACAGATCATATAAATGTATAAATCTCACAAACAATTACGAGATAGCTCGCTCCTAGAAATTCAAATATTTGTACAGAAATAAGCACTCCAGCTGTACAGCTTAAGCAAAATATAGCAGCGTATATTCAGAGTAATCGAAGCATAATAGCCTCTATTACCCCAAAGATGTGTAAACGCGTATGACTAATTTCCGTGTTCGATTATTAGTCTACCAGCATCGAGAGAGTCAACATTTGGACAACATAATTTTTGCCACTCAATAAAGACAAAATTTTCTCATAAGTTTTTGTTTTTTTTTTCATTCAATATACAAATACTGCATCACTTTTTTGGACACCTTGTATTTGGACTTGGGATTTCAAAGGAGACCACATTATAGTTTGTCTGAACAATTTCCAATTTCTTTCCAATCGAACCATGCATTGAATATTAATTTAAAAAAAATCAAGCAGAAGTATCGGATTTATGGACCAAACTCATGAATATTGAAACTTAATTGAAAAAAAAAAACTTCTCAACAAAACATAATAGTAGAATTTCCAAACGTTCGACAACATATGAATCATCGATAGATTATTTATATTGAAGGAAATGAATGTGATTCAACTTTGACTGAAATAACCCCAAACTAAATATAATTATCGCGAAAAAAAGAACTAATAAGTTTTTCTTATTTTATTTGAGCCTTTGAAATACAAAATAAAAATAAATAAATATTTCAGACATCTTTCAGATAATTTCTATTTTACTTGGATTTAAAGGTGGAGTTTTTGGGTGTAGGCCAAAGCTGGGCTAGCGTATGAGGTGTAGGCTGGGGCAGCGTATGAGGCAATAGCTGGGGCAGCGTATGAGGTGTAAGCTGGAGCAGCGTGTACAGCAGCTACTGGAGCAGCATAAGAGATAGCTGGAGATGGGTGGACGGACACTCCTTGGGTCCTCAATACTGGGGTAGCAGCGGCGTAGGTGGCAACTGGAGCAGAGTGGATGGCAGAGTATGTTGCTACAGCTGGGGCAGCGTGGAGAGCAGCTACTGGGGCGGCGTAAGACAGAGCTGGGGCAGCGGCGTAGGTGGTAGCGTAGGATTTGATCACTGGGGCAGCAGCGGCGTAGGTGGCAACTGGGGCAGCATACGATTGGGAGATCTTGTTATTGTATGAGTATGAAGTGGCAGCAGGAAGAGCCTTTGCAACAGCGACTGGTGCAGCGTGGACAGCGGTTACAGCGGGAGCAGCATAAGAAATGGCTGGTGCAGCATAGGCAGTTTGAACTTTGTTAGTGTAGGAATATGAAGAGGCAACAGGGGCAGCATGAAGAGTCTCTACTGCTGGTGCGTAGGACAAAGCTGGAGCAGAGTATGTTGCTACGGCAGCTGGGGCTCCCAAAAATCCTGCGTTGGCATAAGCCAAAGCGGCGAAAAGAACTACGAACTGCAAAGATAAAATAATGTTAGAAGAATACCATCAATTAACGACGAAGAAATATGAAATATTCAATTCATGAAATCTATAATACTCACTTTAGCTGCCATTGTTGGTTGTTGTTTTGTATGCTACACTTGAAGTGATACATTGATCAAAATTAGACGTACTTTTATACCCAATTTTCACGAAGCAGCTGGTTTCGATGGGCGTGGCTATCTTCGAGTGAACTTGCACGATATTGGTAAATTATAAACTGGTTTTATTCATTACATCAAACGTACCGAATCTGGTATTTGCATAAGTTGTAGTTCATGAACAATTGCCTTAACTTGACATTTAGAAAAATTCAATTGGTGTTTGGATCGCTTCAATCTCAGGTAAAAATAATATGAGTTATTTCAGAAGATTTAATTTAATGCAAATTATTAGCACGCTCTCATTAGTAACCATTCGATGTTGGTATACGGTGCATGCGATGATATCATTGGAAGCAATTAAACCTGATGAACGTTAGATTGAGGGGTATCTCTGGGATCTTATGAAGAATCAATGACAATAAATATATGTTCCGATATCTCGAACAAGACTCAGGCGAATAATCATTTTAATTTGATATCAGCACATTCGCCCACTTCTTTAATTCTAAAAGTTTTTTGGAAAAATTACCTCCGGGAATTTTGCTCCGAAAGCATACGACACTTTCGAAAATACTCTGCTTGTGCCTTTCAGCAGAGTTTATTTTATCGCAGAATGAATGCATATTTTCAAGAAATATACTAAATTAGTCAGAAATTTTTCGAGAGAAAAATATTGACGTTTTTATCAATAATCGTAGCTACAGAAGATTTATCGTTACCCTAGTTCATTCAAAATCGTTTTTGAATTGCGGACTGGTGGTGGAAGAATACACATTGCAGAAACAGTATTTGATTTCCATCCATCATTTCACTCTCAGAAGATCAGCAACTCTATCGGCTAAAAGGGAAGTTGAGGATCTCCGAAAGAAATGTTCTTTATATCCCTTTTTTAATCAGACAGCATCAGAAATTGTGCAATCTAGTTTATTTTCAATAAGCATGTTAATTTTAGACACAATACTGTGGAAACAAATTAATTTCATTCCACAATTTCGATAGTAGAATTCTAGGGCAAGAGCAAGACTAGGTTTTTTTAAACTATTGAAAACATCTCTCGTCTAGGACTCTAAGTTGAGAAGTTATGAATCTATTTCTATTGGAAATGAGGAATTGGATTATCGCATATTCATTTGCTGCATTTTTCAGAAATGACTCTTCTTAAAGCGGTAAAATGTATCTCTACCTAGAGCAACAGATTGGCTAGCGACTGCCCTAAATTTTTTTCTAACTGTTAGATTTTCTTGGACTCGGAAATTATCATTCTGTCCAAAATTTCAATTTTATTATCGATATCAGCTTATGCTTCTTCCTTATCTCAGTAAAAACCTGAAAATGAAAAGAAGAGCATGCACATACAGAGTGTACCAAGTTCGACGGCCTATTAGGCGTTTCGGAGAACGTACCGTCAAATTCATAGAATCTGTTTCATACAACAATGACATCGGTCATAGAAGATAAATTGTTCAAAGTGACTACCCCTTTGAAATCTGAAAATTGGGAATATTCTTTTATATCTTTTTTTGTTTTTGAATTTGATAGAGTATGTCTTTCTGAATACAATCGTACTCAAATCGTTGCATTCTTCGATATACTTTCCAAAATATCGAGAAAAAACTGAGGAAAAAAGAAGATAAGAATATTCAGTATTAATGTATGTTTGTTATTTCTAACCGAGTCATCGTAAGCACAAACCGTTCTCAAAAATTTGAAAGCAAATACTGTGGAAATATTGTAAATTTTCAGAAATTTCAAAAACCTGTCACAGGGTGTTCCAAATGTTGGTTCGAAAATTGGGATTAAGATTGGCTCATAACTTTCGTTTTTCAAATTAGAACCCCATATTTTATGATTGCGTTGGATTGTGCGAAGAAAAATAATGATAATGTTTCAACATGATAATGCTCCTAAAATTAATAATTCTCGAGTTATTCAGGATTCCCTGATTTTATGTCGTACGTACCGTCAAATTCATGGAATCTGTTTCATACAACAATGACTTCGGTCATAGAAGATAAATTGTTCAAAGTGACTACCTCTTTTCTGAATTCATTTATCATTGTTGATATAAAACATATTACATGAATAGAAACAGAAAGTCTTAAATAACTCAAGAATAAGTAATTTTAGGAGCATCAACATGTTAAAATATCATCATCATCTTTCTTCGCAGAATCCAATGCAATAATAAGAAGATAGGGTTCTAATTTGAAAAACGAAAGTTATGAGCGAATTTTGATCCCAATTTTTGAACCAACATTTGGAACACCTGTGATGGGTTATCAAAATTTCTGAAATTGTACAATATTTCCACAGTTTTTGCCTTCAAAAATGTGAAAACAGTTTGTGCTTAAGTTATCTAGGTTAGGTATAACAAACACACTTATTTTCCTTTTTCTTCAGTTTTTTCTAGATATTTTGGAAAGTATTTTGACGAATGCAACGATTTGAGTACGAATGTATTCAGAATTGCATTCTCTATCAAATCCGAAAACGAGAATACAGAAAAAAATTTTTTTCATGTTTTTTCTCTTCCTGTATAACTGAAAGTGATTAGGCTTCAAGAATATTTGAGATCGGTAGATAATATAATTCCAATTTTCAGATTTCAAATAGGTCTAGTTCTCCAGAAACACCAAATAGGCCGTCGAACTTGATACACCCTGTATGCCGCCAATTGTTTATGAAGGGCGGGAATTTGGAAAGCGTAGTAACTCAACTCTTGACAAAACCTGAAAATGAAAGAAAGAGAATGCTCATATGAGTTGTTGATCAATCGACTGAACATGAGGAAAAACTGCGAAGTTTCCTATGAATCTGTTGAGTATTTTTCACGTGAAAGACTTAAGAAGAACTGACACATATTCATCGATTCTCATAGACTTTTGCACTCTATTAATATCAAAGGGACTATTATGATGGTCGATCGGATATTAATGGATAAAAATGAAAGTTAGTGAAACGATGTTTATGAAATCTAATCTAGTGAAACGATCTGTTCTTGAAATTTTCGACTTCTTTTCTCTCGGAAAATTACACCCGGTATGAGGATAAAACGCGAATTTTCCCCTGCCTTATAACATCATATCCATAATGAATCGACAATCGCAATTTTAAAAGCACCACTCTGTACTGATGCGAAATTAATGTCTGCATTGTAAATTCCTACCTCATCCGAATATTTGCAGCAACGGCACAAATTCTTCACGTTACGAGGCGGCAATCAGTGGCCATTATTTCGCCAATTTGTGCTACATTCGGATCCTTATTCAAATTCATTCTGTTTCGCATGAAATATTCCATTGCCTGATCTGCCGTTATAATTCCATTCCATTAGCTAGCTAGATAAAAGTGCCCTGAGTAGGGCAAGCTTCCTTTGAACTTGAAAAAAAGGTAATATTTCCGATTATTCGCTTATTTACTCTTACCTGTGGAGGTCATTAGTTTCGATGAAAGGCAATTTCTAGATCAGCGGCGGCCACACGAAAAAAATTTAAGGGTTATAATATGAGTGTCAATTAAAATGAAGTGAGTTCATTTATGTTCTAATTCAATGAAACATGATTGAAAAATTCAATGTACTTGAATATCGCAGCTCGAAATCCCTTTAAGATCGAAGCTTCAAGGCTTGATGCAACTGGGACTTCACGCTTCTAATCAAACGCTCCCAAGAAAAATAAGAAAACTTTTAGCGATTGAGAATTATAAACATCAAAGCAACATGAACCGAAAATATTAAACTCCCTGTCCTTCTATGTCTGTGTCAAATTAAGATCATGATAGCATATTTTATTTCATTTATGATAGGAAAATTTTAAAGGAAATAAAGTCAATCTTGACTTGAAATAATTTTTATTTGTTTCTCATTCATAAACGTCAGTTTCCAAAAACACAATATTAACCAAGAAAGTTCATTTTATCAAGTCACTAACTTGAAGAACTGACAGTTATCTGGCAAGATTTCTACAAGTTAGTAGTATTATTTATATTAGAAAATTTTGTTTTATCGTCATATATGTTGAAGTCTTGGTACAATTGTTATTTCCAGTGATTTTTTTTTTATGAAAGAGTTGATACTGATGATGTTGAACTCTCTGTTGACTCAGAAACTGCTGAACTCGAGGACTGCAGAGTGACTCCAGTTCTGCGAAAAGAGTGGCCGGTGTATAACTCTGGATCTTTCAAACCTAAATATTTGGCTATTTGCTTTGGGACACCACCAATAGTGTGCTGGCCACCATTAAGGGAAATGCATTTTCCATGTCGGTATGTCAAAAAAAATCTTAGGCTTTCTGTTCCAGGAGGCCGAAGATTTACAAATTTCCTGTATGACATGCAGGGTTTGAAGCTGCAGCCATCATCGGTTATGGTGAATCTTCTTGTAGTTAAATTTTTCGTTTGCCGCAATGTAACGTATTTTTTCATAACTTCTACTTAATTCATCTTTGAGGAGAGAATTTCGTCACATCAACAACATCCAACAATTCCAAATATTGTTACAATCATCGCCAGCAACCACTGGTCATCAGAAGCATGTAAAAGAAATTGTTCAGCTTCTTCTTTACTCAATACCTTGGCTTTTTCTGGCGTATAACGCTCATTTTTTCGTTTCAGAAAAGCTATTACCTTTTGAAATCTGCAAATGACAACTAAACGTCATATTTTTCAATAAATTTTTCAAGGAAAACAAACCTGCGATCAGGGCATTTTCTTTCATTTCCAAGCAGCATATCAGCATCAGACCATTTTGCCCATAAAGTATCAGGGCTGAATCTAGCAGTAGACCAATAAAACATTTTCAGTTAGCCCAATCACACTATTTTTTTTTATTTATAAAATTAGCTTCAACCACAAGGATTATTAGCGATGGAATAATATTGATACATGATATATTAACACTATTAATTAAATCATTTCTGTTAAATATACGTTGTTGGGAAAGTCCATAATATTTATAACTTCACACTTTTCCATCAAAATGTCTTTCAAATTCCCTGTTATGAGATGTCTTGTTCTTTCCTCTTGGTATGTTGGACATTCACACAGGATATGTTTGACATTTTGTATAACGTTACAGTTTTCACCGGAAGTTTCTGCCAAGATACAATACAAAAGTCACTACTCTGAATTTTTATTTGAATTTCGAGATTTTTCCACAAAGCTTTACTGAAATAGAGAAAATATCGTCTCATTGCAGAAGGCAATTCCAACACTCATGCTCTCGAAAACTCGCTCCCTTGTTTTAGAATATACTATTAGTACATTCATTTTCGCTGTCGGCAAAACAAATGTAAAGAAAAATAAACAGACATGTTCATGGAAACGCTTCCATAGCTCACGACATTTGCGACAAATTATTGAGATTTTTTGGAATTTATCTAACCTTTTCACAAGTGAGAAACAAATAAAATATAAAATATAACAAATAAATATAAAATGAAATATACTGGTTTTACTGACTCAAAGAGGTATATCCTCCGTTCGCCAGTGAAAACCCTCTTACCTTGCTAGTAATGTTATATACTATTGACAGTGAACAGGGTGGGCAAATTTGGTGATACTTGAATTGCAACTTTTTAACCGTGAAAGATAAAAAAAAATGAATGACACGTTACGGTGGTCTTTTTTCGAGAAACTAATGATGCCATCAACTGCATTCCTCTACCTTATTTTGTTTTCTAGTGTTAGGCCAAAATTGAAATTTGGTTGATTTGAACTTTTGCCATTATCTCCGTTTCTGTTTTCCTATTTGTGCAAGGATGTTGAAATGAGAACCTTAAACGGTTGCCCATTTTGTCATTGGTATTCATTTTTTCAATCATGAATTTTTCATTTTGTAATGGTATGAATCGTGAATTCGATTGAGATGAAAAGGGTGATTTTTGCATTTGTTTACTTATTAACTTTCCTGATTCAGTCAATGTTTTTCATGCATTCGTGTAGGTAGTCTTATTTTTCCCTCAGAAAAATCGAAAAGAGGGTATAATGCACCTCGTCTGATACCATTGAAAGCACCTTCAACTTTGAAAAATACGAAGTGACATCAATTCTTCATGTGGAATGTTCGAGGAAAATAATATAGGAGCCTGTGGAACCGAAATTGTACAAGATGATACTCCATCAATATTTCTAGGTGACATAGGAGTTCGGAGTAATTCATTTTTGTTGGTGTGACACCCAAGATATATTTCTGGCGTCGGATATTCTCGTATGATGCGGAGGTGTTGGATTTCCCCAACCATTATCCAAGTCTGGGGTTGTCGAGATATGAAAGCAAAATTTCTGATGAAGGAATCTTAACTTCGAAAAGGAAAACTACATACATACATATTATATCGACCGCCGTTGATTAAATGAGTTCTCATCAATTCAAATTCATTCCGCAATCTGTCAAATTTCGTTTGTGACACCAAATGCCAAGATACAATACAAAAGTCACTAATCTGAATTTTTATTTGAATTTCGATAGTTTTCCACCAAACTCTACTGAAATAGAGAAAATATTGTCTTATACTCGTTGCAGAAGGCAATTCCAACACTCATGCTTTCGAAATTTCACATTCGTGTTGGAATAGGAGCTCATTCTGCAACTTGTCCTGGGAATATGACTGCCTCACACTATAGGAAGCATGTTAATGATAATGTTTTGCCAAATTTTCACGCTGCTATTGACTAAAACTTTTCAATTTCTAGACGATAACGCTAGACCGAACTGTGCAGCCATAGTTGAGAATGCGCGAGATGAGCTTGGTATTTCACATTTACCAATACCTCCGCACTCATCAGATTTGAATTGCATAGAACATGCAAAGGTTATGCTCCAAAGAATATCAGATAATCATCAACCTAACCCAGAATTCTTAAATGATCATAGAGAGCTTCTGTCCCGTTTATGGTACCAAATGCTTCAAGAAATGTTCAACTACCTGGTAGTGTATAGTATACGAAGAAGATATCAAGCTGTTATTGATGCTCGAATTTTCTCTTTACTCGATTTTTCTCAACCGCTGCAGACCTACAGGATAAAATTAATATAATTTTCTGCAACTTGAAGTCATATTATTATAATTATCATTATTATGACTAAATGAGGTTGAGAGTACAGATTCCTATAAATTCAATAAAAGGAGTATATATGAATGAATTCCATAGTGCAGAATAATATAAACAAAATGAAATGAACACAAAGAAACACTCAATCACTGAACCATCGGTCCAATCTCATTTAAACCTTATTTTTTGCAATTCAAGTAAATATAATGTGGAGTAGTTTATTTGAGGAAGTGTGTACCTAAGAAATCTGAGTAGGCATACTTAACTATCTACGTATCACTCGACATGTATCACTCAACCGCCTCTTGTAAGAGGCGGTTCATGTGTCCCGGACACGACGCAGAAATGTAAGAACGGATCACTTTGGAAAACTGTATCACCTCATTTCGAATGTCCCACTAAGCGACCATTACCGTTAAATTAAATGGAGCCACCGCGATTCGTTGAATTTTCAAAACGAGTGATTCGATTGGTTCGAAGTTACGTAAGGTTTTTTAATCGTATAATTAAAGCTTTGTAAAAACCCGCCCCAGATGTATTTCGCCGAACGCCCCAACTGAAGTAATAGAAATACGATGACCCTATAGTTGATTGCATTCATGTTGATAGAAGGTACTTCCATCTTTCCTTTCAACCATTATGTCTTGTCATAAATGATCGGATTTGTGGTTGCTCCTCATAACAAAATTATGCTTGTTTTTTTAGAGGTTGCACCATTAACCATTCTTACCGAATATACAGTGAGTTTGTACTACGATGAGCGCTTAAACTCTAACGCCTAACGTAACGACGTTATACTCTTTTTTATCGGTCCAGTTGCGAGCGACACAGTATGTAGTGGAACAAATTTGTCTCGACTGTCCATCGTGTCATGAACGCCCGGAATGCCTCGCCTCATTGGAAGTAGTGCACTGTACCGCTTAAGTACAAAAGTGAGGCTCCTCTTACAAACTCAATTTCAAAACGTGTACTACCCAACACTAACTAAACTCACTATTTCAAACTCATTATGATTGTCAAGGGCAAAAAATTCAATACTACACTACTAATAGTGTGTATATTTTCTGTTTTGCATAGCATACAATCACAGAAATTGAATTGTAATAGATAGAGGTTAATTCCAATATTTCATGATAATTTAAATTCAGACCCCATCCGAAGAGTATATCATTGGAAATATCGTAATATCAACAGAAAGCTACCACATCATCACGGATGTAGTGGACATGTATGGACTAGACATCAAATAAGCATAAATTAACGAATTAGTTCGTCCAACTGTAATTTCAAGGTCGCGTAAATTTCATAACAAACTCAATTTGTGACATATATTTGCAGTAGTCCATATTTGAATTCGACTAGGTTAATAATCATTTCTAGTACTGTGATTAAATTTCCATATGGTATTGGAAATTGAATCCCTAAACCTAGAATAGTTTCAGAACTTTTACAGGGTGAGTGTTTGACTTCTGGATATTTGTAGGTGAATACAGAAGATTGCTGCGGCAAGAAAATAACACACGGAAACAGTATTCAGTCCGTTAAACCTAGAAATGTCAGATATGTCACCCTTGAAAACTGGTCCACTCGAGAAATATAGCAAAAATTGAATTCTATAAGTCCGAAATGGTCAATTTATTCAATCCCACAGGGTATTTTCTGAGGTGGTTGGTTTTTATTTCAAAATATGTTCCTTTTACACAATATTCAGAATACTCGTGAAAATATTTGTACGGAATTCTGCGATTTTTTCCGCATTAGAATTTTTTCCAAATTTGTATCATTAATTATCTTTCAATTTTTATTTTCACTGTTTTTCATTTGATATTTTGAAACTAAGGAAGAAAACTGCTGATTTGAAGATCCATGTAATGAGCAAGTTCACAATTACCCTTAAAATTCCTCCAAATCACTCACAAAAATATTTAGTCGCAGTGGACATACAAATTATTAACAAATTCATTGAAAAGCCTGACAATTTTCCCTTTTTTCTGCAAATTTCAATCATTTACTTCTTGCTCTACTATCTCTTTTATACAAAAAAAAATTTAATGAAAACAGCATCGTCTGGGTGTTACAGTTTCTTTTGCCGAGATCGGCAATACCATGCGAAAGCCGACGAAGTTTTTAGTCACAGAGAACAGATCAGATAGATTGGTCTAAAATAAACGAACGGTACAGATCGTTTATTAGACAAAATAATACCGATGGTGTCCCTGTCCTCGCCGACGAAGTATTGTTTTGTGTTCACATCAGATTTCTATTTATATTTATGGAATTTTTTAGTTCAAACATTTATTGAATATCAAAAATCGAAATTGTACCATTCATTGTGGATCCTGTGGATTATATTGTAAGTGCAAGTATAGGTAATACTGTCCTTTTTGTTATATTTTATATAAAATATTGAGGAGAGCACTATTCAGTTTTGAATGCTTTTCACATCATCTGGCAAGATGTTTACCAAAGGTTCCTCTAATCATTGGAAATTTTCCAATATCCACATGATCACAGACAGATGCTGTGTAGAGGGTGAGCAAGTGTTGCAATGCAGTCATTTGATTCTATGTAGGAAAAATTATTTGAAAACATTGGAATTCTACAAGGACAACCCCATCATATTGTGGAAATGATGTCTTATAAAAATGATGGTGTGAAGGTTGACAAGATGATATACAGGTACCAAGCAAGATTGTCTGGAATTTGCAAGCATATTCAAGCCCTACAACTCCACAATGTTGTACGTACTACAAAATATCTTGACAATTCTACTGATTGTGAATGCAAAATTAATTGTTTAGTTTTGTCACTGATGTTTTTTCTTTATTCCATAACAATGAAATGTACAAAACAGAAACCATTAGGATTATCCATATTTGTTGAAAGGATGAAATTAGTTTGAGACAGGACATGAAAACATGCATGTAATTGAACATCAGCATGAACAATATATTCATTCAACAGAAGCTACTAATTTGTTTTCTCTTTAGGAAGGGAAAAATCTATGAAAAAAAAATGGGTGATAAATTTTGAATAAAAATGGACATTCTTCAGAGAACTGTATATATTAAGAACATGACGTGATCATCGATTAATCATGTTGAAGAATTCATTATGCTAGATTTTAATGTATTATTCATTTATTGCATCTCACTTCTGTCTAAGGCTGCAGTTATAATAAAATAAAATTATTCAACTTATCCACCGATTGATTGCACCTTTTTCGTAGCTGAATGAACATCATTCATTACTATCAAGATATTTTTAATATTAATATTAAATTGATACATATATGTAGAAAATTGTTTAAAATTGCCAATTCTCGGAATTTATTTGAAATCCCACATGTAGATTTGATGATTGCTGAACATAAGTTCAATTTTGCAACAATCGAGGGAATCACTTGAACTCACAAGGTCCCTAGTTTTATTGCACATTTTCGTACGACTTGCATTCAGCACTTTCAACTAGGCTCCTTGAATTGCTGAGACTTCCTTCTATTCAAAAATATCAAGTAGACTCAAGTAATTTATTTCGATAACAATTAAAATGATTGTACAAGAACGATCTGATCCAAAATTTTAAATGTCTTGACTTGAACTGCTTTTTTTTTGGTAGGTTTTGTGAAAGTACAGTTTTCTTCTTCAGTAGCAGAAATATTTTCATAGCGAGAGTTTCTGAACATATGAAGCATTGTTCTTAATTGACATCAGTTCCCACTCTTGTCAGTTTTCATTCTATAATCTTCTGGTCAGGAGTGACGTGAGCTTACTGCAATATTAGTCTAAGATCCCAGGGCCCCCAGACGTTACTTATTTTTGAAGTAACGAATTTCACAGTATAGATAGTCTTATATGTGTTTAATAGTGTGTGCATACTCGCTATCTTGGCTAGGCGGTCCGTTCACAGGTAGAAGGTAGAAAAGATGGACAAAAACATACCGAACTTTTATCGAATTCGAAGAACTGGTTTTTATATATGTCACGCAGAATATCATGAAAAATAAATATTTCATATTGCCAGACAGTTTCCGTGGGCCGTAATTCCTCCCAGACGCTTCAAATTTCAATAAAATAAATGACAGGTTAGAAACATTGTTGCGAAATGGCCAGATTCAGCACTTTTGTTAAATTCGGAGCACTGATTCTTATATATGTAAGGCAAAATATTATAAAAATAAATATTTCTTATTGCCAGACCGTTTTCGTGAGCCGTAATTCCTCCCAGACGCTCTGAATTTCATTGAAGAAGAAAAACTTTTTTACAGTCGAAGTCTTCAGGGGATCATTTTGATACTTTTTGTGGAAAGCCAGGCCAATCATAAGGGCCAAACATTCTGCCAGACACAATCAAAATTTTTTCAGGTCCCTAGAAACTACTAATGTTTTTGCTTACAAAGTGTATGTTTTCAACATCAAATAATGGTAATGACAATTTATTATTATAATTATAACAGAAATAAAAAAATATAATCATTTTCATCTTAATCTAAATCTCTCTTTTATTGATAGAGGTTTCGTAACTATGGGTTCTTCGAATTTCCTCAAGTTGGTAGAACCTGCTTGTGGGCCGTAATTCCTCGCATACACTTTATAGGCAAAAAATAAATAAAAGAAAATAGTTTCTAGGAAACTAATAAAAATTCTGATTGTGTACTGGCAGAATATTTGGCCCTTGGGATTGGTCTGGCTTTCTACAAACGGAATTAAAATAATTACCCAAGAATTATAATCAAAATTGAAGACTTTAAATGTAAGAAAAGTTCATTCTTTTAATGAAATCAAAAGCGTCTGGGAGGAATTACGGCTCACGGAAACAGTCTGGCAATATAAAATATTTATTTTTCATAATATTCTGCTCGACATATATGAAAATCAGTGATTCGAATTCAACAAAAGTGCTGGATATGGCCATTTCGCAACAATATTGCTAACTGTGATTTTTTTTATTGAAATTTACAGCGTCTGGGAGGAATTACGGCCCACGGAAACGGTCTGGCAATATGAAATATTTATTTTTCATAATATTCTGCGCGACATATGAAAAAATCAGTCCTTCGAATTCAAGAAAAGTTCGGTATGTTTTTGTCCACTTTTTCTACCTGCTACCTTCGAACGGGCCGCCTAGCCAAGCTAGCGAGTATGCACACACTATTCAACACATATAATTTCCTTTACGATTTCTAGTTTGTTGGTAAAGTAAACATTTTTATTTTTACCAAGGAAATGGGCTCCAGGATTCCTAGATTTTTCTAGAATTACATCCATGAACACAACAATTTATGTTTTTCACGGATTTTTTCTTAGACATATCTTCTTATCGCAATGAAAACGTAAAAATAAACAAATAAACCCAGCTTTCACGTACTGTCAAAACGATACTTGTTTCGGGCTTAGTTCCAGCTAAAGCCGCCGGTGTCGCATAGAGTTGTGTTTTGCTCTATATCTAGTTTCTCGATTTATTCATTTGATTCATGTCGAACACCAGCTCAGAAAATTGTGAAAGAAAATTTTAAATTATGAGGTATCCGAGCGGTCCGAGGTGTTTGCCGAATGCCCTGTTTGTGTCTGTTGGTATTTTAGTAGAATTCTCGCATACTAGGCGAACCTCTACACTCGGTCAGTTCGGCATGTTCAGGCTTACCGTAGCCGGTGTACCGAGCCTTAGATTATCCATAACCAAGTGCGCCTCTTGTCGCATGAATTTCTAGGGACGAATCGGATTGAATGGGCCTTTTCATAACGGAATGGTGAGTGGACGCTTTGATGATTCCGAACTATTCAGTAACAGCGATTATGATCAGGTTGCGCCGCAACAAACAGTTCCATCAGCTGAAGCAAGAGGCAGGGTTGTTCACGCAGGCCTGTTGAAGTTCCGTTCGGTGGGCGGCGTAAAGTATAGACAGGATCATAGCATTCAATAATTAACCATTAAATTCGCATTTGCTTTTCAATGCTCCCGAAGTGCCGATATTTGTGATAATCAGGTCAATGTGATTATCGAGGGTATTGCGATTGAATTGGTGATTTGAAAGAGAGGAGGAATCTAATCTAATAGTACCTAGTTTGACCGATCTTCAGTCGGATTAAATTTAATATATAAATTGCTGTTAGGAACTGATGAAATGAAATTAATGATCTTTCCTACATGACTGTAAGAAATAATAGAATAACTCTAATTTGTTCATTAAGCTATTGCATAGCTTTCATCTAGGGCTTTGAGCATGGCGACTGAATGTATTTCTACAGAATCCTCAAATGATCTGAGAGAGCTTCTGCCCCGTTTATGAAACTTATTCCCAAGGAAAGTTCAACAACCTTGTGTGTAGTATGCAGAGAAGACATCAAGCTTTAATTGATGCCAGTGGAGGCCATACATCGTATTGATAAGCTCAAAATGCTTAAATTCTCTGGGAATTGAATTTCGTTATTTTGCTCGATTTTTATTCACCATCCTGTATACGCTGCAGACCTACAGGCTAAAATTTATTTTATTTAATGAAACTTGAAATCCTAATCATATGAATTTTCAACACAAAATCCCAGTTAAACTTTAGTTTTTTGCAATTCAATTCAATATCGCTATCTCATGTGGAGCAGTTCATATTATCATTGATCTCTGCAACATTTTTATTTGGAGGCGCATTTATTTCTCCACAACATTTACCGCTACAGAAAGCTACTGCAAAACGGCGGAAGCAGAGTTGTACAGGGTGATTCATTTATCTTGGTAACCCCAATTTTCTCGAAAACGTCCGAATATTTTTTCATTCTGTGAATGGCGTTTTGAACAAGTCAATGTCGACTTGAGATGCGCATAAAAATCTGTGGAATAACTAAAGACGCCAGGCGTCGCGGTGCTATCAAAAACTTTTTCTCCAGGGACAGAAGACTCTGATATTTTAAGTAAATATGGGTTCTAAAACATGCCGAGGTAACGCTAATCGCAAAGAGAGAAAATTCTCACCTGAAGGAAAATCATATGATGAGTTTTCACAAATGCACTTAGGTTATAAATGAAAAGCTAAAGCTTAAGCTATAGCTTTAATGAAATATCCTTATCACTCAACCTGAAAACATCTGTGAGTCATATTCTTGATTTTTGCACCAAATGTCAGGAAACGAGTATGGTTGTGGAATTATAAACTCAAAACGTTGGCAAAGTTGAGTTCAGTTTATTGAATATCTACGTTTCCCAACATCCCGTGACAAAATCTCGAATTCTCAAAAATGTTTCTCACAAAGAGTTTCCTACAACGTCAAAACTTCTCTATCCCAGCAACCTAAATAGACTCGTGTTCAACTGGTGGTTTTTTTTGTCACAGCCGATAGTGTTTTCCACGTTTTTCTGCATTACACCTACCGTTCTTGCTGACCCCAGCTGTATATCAGCCTGCAGCATGATTTTGTAGGAATCTAATTCAATTGAAGCTGTGAAAATTTTCACACACATTCTTGGTATTAAGCCAGACAAAGAAATCACCATATAATTATTATTATAATATCATTGTTAACATTCATTCACAAATCTACTTTGAAAAGGAAGGTAAAAAATTCAATAGGAAGTGAAATTTCTTTTGAGAATTCCATCTACCATTACCAGTGACGACCGTCAATATGTCATGGGTTCATGGGACTGATTTATGCAGAAAATCAATGCGGTGATGTGTGGATTGGGACAGCATTGCTGACAGGATCGGTATTTACGAATGTTTACAATAAACCGCGTGGAGGACAGAACGACGTTTGTGTAGTATTGCCAGCGATTGATGAAAACAGCGGCAAAACTGGAAATTCCCAAGAGATTTCCACACTACAGATCCAGGGCTGGCCCGAGAGGATGTTGTGAAAAGCCGAAAATTATTTTTTCTCTATTTCAGTATCGTAATGAGTTCATTACCGTACTAAAAATAGTGCTTTAATGAAACTCATGACAGCATCGTTTCAGTTATATTTTCCGTTTTGAAATTGTCGGTACTGACTTCCAATCGAATCGAGTTTCGAATCAAATCAATTCAAATTACGTGATTTGTCAAATTTCGTGGGTCACACCAACTGCCAAGATGAAAAATAAAAGTCACTAACTTGAACTTTTATTTGAATTTCAAGAGTATTTCACGAAAATAGATAAAATATCGTCTAATACTCGTTGCAGAAGGCAATTCCAACATTCATGCTTCGCATTCGTGTTGGAATAGAAGCTCCATTCTGCCACTTGTTTCAGAATATACATACTATTCTGCAACCGAACGTAATAACCTACTTTTTCCCACTGTTTTTGGTGTTACTTTCTCGCATATTCTGTTGAATTTGGAAATTTGAATACCTTCAACATAAGATCAATTTTTAATCAACTTTCATATATTTTCAGTTGAATATTTCAAATCATGTAGCTTTATCACGTTATTGAATGGTTTCAATATTATATTCTTAACTGATTGAAACAACGTTAATATGCTAACTCTTTTCTTCGAATAATCTTTCGCAACAATATCTTCAGTTTAACTTCATGGTCCTCCGTCACAGAAAAATAAAATGATTTTTAATACCTCACAGTTTCATCCATCATTAAGTCAATTTTTCTTAGAAAATTGTCAGTTTTTCAAAACGAACTTCTTGAAGCATAGATACTGGATAGCATTCATATTTCACACAAGATAATAATAATAATAATAATAATTCTCGTTATTCTCCAAATCATTGCTAACAAAGATAAAATAACACGTCAACAAAAAGAAAAAAAATATAACTCTTGATAGTATGATTTCAAGAATTTGCCATAAAATCAAAATATTCACTTACAGAATAGGGTTCTAAATTAATTAACAGTTTGTTAACTTTAGACTCAAATAATTTAAAAGTAGGAATCGATTGAATATCCTTGGAGAGACTGTTGTACAATTTGATACACATATAATTTGCAATTTTTTTGAGCTAAAGTTAGAGTATGCTTAGGAAGATGGTAGCGATTTACTCGTCTGGTGTTATTATTATTTAAAAAAGAGGAAAAATAATGACTGTTCTTATGTACAAATCAGGGATGTTGCGGATATTCGCATCCGCATCCGCAAATGCGGAGCTTCCGCATAGATTTCTACTTCCGCATCCGCATCCGAATCCGCAAAAACCAATGCGGATTTTCATGCGGATGCGGATGTAATATAATTTGTGAGTTGTGCAGTGTCGCCATCTCAGGGCCAACAAAATATGTTAGTGTTTCGTTTAGAAAATGCTAAATATATACTTTTTCAATTTTGAAAGTGTCAGAAAGATGCTAGTTTTTCACTGTTACTTCTTTCTGTAGCTATTTCTGAAACCGAAACATCTGCATCCAAGAGGGTGGAATTTCCGACGCACCCCTCTATTCTGTTTATATTCATACTGTTTATTCTCTTTTCGAAACACTTTCCAAATACATATTTGTTTTTTTTTCCGGTAAGTCCGAAATTCCAATCCGTCTCCTTTCTAACGACCGCCTGTGGTGATATTGAAATGTTATATTTTTGCGATACCCGTTGTTTCAGAAGCATTTGAAATGTTGAAGGAAAGTTCAGGGACCAAGCGTCTTTGAACATGAATTATGATTCGCGAATCGGGGGAAACATTTTCATCTGAATTGCGTATTTTTTGGTTGTTGCGGTTTTTTTTTTGATTTGACAGAGATCTCCCCAAGAAAAAGAGCCAGATGTTCGTCCGATCAGTGAGAATTGTCTACGTTTGTTAACCTAAACAATCCGGGTTGTTGCAAGCTCATAAAACGTTAATAGGGGCTATAAAATTCGCCTAGTTTGACGATTTTTGGGCATCTGTTGATGATAAAGATTGAAAAAAATTCATTTTTACTTTCGGAATATGGCGTATTGGAAAACGTGAGAGTTACGATAAGAAAAAAATGGGCGTGTGCTCTTCGCACGAGAATTTGAATAATGGGAACGAAGAAATTGGTGAAAAAGTTCCGATGCGTTTGTTATGGTGCAATACTTATTTATTGTAAATGAACCATAACGTGTTTTTTGGCCTTGTGGATTACTTGTCGAATAGTAAATTTTTGTGAAATTTTGAATAATATTGTGACTATTATGATACAGTTGATCATAGTGCGGAGTGTACGTGTACTCGAATTATTGTTTATTGGGAAATATTAAGGTAAATGCCATTATATTTCTCGGGTAGTACGTTTCATTGTTTACGATAATATCACCGATAGCACGAAGAATTTTGTCGAGCAATTATTCAGTAGCGCGGGTTTAATTTACGAACCTCTGCGTCACCGCCTTGAAGCAGAAAAGGCGGCAAAATTACTTTTTATAAAGTATAATGCTCCAATTTTCAACTTCTCTTACTAATATAAAAATAAGTAAGTGAAGTTAAAAAAAACATGTAGGTAAATACTTACACTCGATATACTTAATACTAATTTACTTCAAAAATGTTAATAACTGCTGTATCGTTGTTTTAATTCTTTACTCGAATACTATTTTTAAATGAGATCTTAAACATCCGCATCCGCATTGCATCCGCATCCGCGGATGTGAGTTTTCGAAAATCCGCATCCGCATCCGCGGATGTGAAAAAATCGGCATCCGCAACATCCCTGGTACAAATATGAGGCACCTAAAAATGTACAAGGCCGACAACGTCAAAATTTCGAACTTCTTGAACATACCGCGACAAGATTCTCTGTATTTCAAACAAAAAACAGCTCTAACAGCCATTTTTTGCACGACGAATAAGTCACGGGCTGATGAACTATTACCCCAGATCATTATGGCGTAACTAAGATGAGAATGGAAATTCGCAAAATACACCATTCTCAACGTTTTCAAATCGACCTGTTGAGAGAGGACTCTTAGACTAAAAACTGACGAGTACAGGCGTTGTCGTAGGTGGTCAGTATGCATAGCATAATTTAAATTATTATCTAAAATCACTCCTAGAAATTTTGTCGAGTATTTTACTTCAATTGGTATAGTGTCACATTTGACTGTCGTAGGAAACCTAGTTTTATCTTGCGCTGTACTGAAGATGACACACTCAGTTTTATCACTATTAATGGTAAGATGATTGGATTGTAACCAGCCTGACACAAGCGCATAGGCGTTGGCAGCACCAAGCAAAGTCATGTCAATAGTCTTCTCCCTTATTAATATATTTGTATCGTCTGCATACATATAAAGGCTGCATGAGCGATCAGACAACGGAATATATGCAGCATCCAGGTGGTCGGATAGGTCGTTGACATATAGGATGAAGAGTAATGGTCCCATTATACTCCCCTGGGGGACTCCGGTGTCAATCAGTACATCCGAGGAATTGTAAGTTGCACCTCCCAAATTCAGACTGACTCTCTGTGTTCTATCCAAAGATAAATTGATGATAAAGGTTGTTCTAGTATTAGGAATTAGAGGTGCTATGCGTTGTGACGAACAAGTTCATTTGAAAGTGATGACATTGAAGATTGGTCCTTGTCGTAAAAATTTTGCAGACAAAAAACCCGAATCTCAGTTTGTTTACAATCATAGGCGATAATTATTTGCGTTTATTTCGAAAATATGTTGCACTACGACCATCAAGTGGGAAGTGTCAAAGAATGGTTGTTGGTGTTCACAAAATTAGTGCCGTGCCGCAAGAAATGCAACATTTTTTAAGAAAATTGGAAGGAGTATACCGGACATTCGCTACACTTCTTATCAATAGTGACGGTGACCTCACTTGTCTTAAAGACATGGAGGTTGGAAATCGATTACGGCAGCAACAGGAAATATTGAGAATACTGCCAGAAGAATATTGCAAACTGACAAAGAGTACCTGTTCAGATATTTCTGAACTCTCAAGTGAACGTGCTTATAACAAGCGTCTATCGTTTAGATTTAGGTTATTCGTGTTATCTTATAACTAGAATAACAGTATTAGTTCTGCTTAATTTGCATTTAAATTTTAAATGAAGATGAAACAGTTGTGGTTGATCGTGGAATGCAAACTTTAATCGAGACTAGTGTCGACTTCAATGAAGAGAACAATGGCTCAGTCACATTTGAACAATTCAGGAATATTCAGCGAGGAGAATAAGCAGAACTCAAAGAAGTAAGATTGTTAAAGCAGACTTTCAAGATTATGAATCTGTTGGAAATATTCAAATAGATCAAAATGACGTAAATGAATAGCAATATCCATAAGCAATAACAAGAATATATCTAGAACTTAATGGGTATTATTTCCTTTGAATCATCCAAATTTTGTCATTTGAAATGTCCAACTTGACTGCTGGGCTACACTAGAAAGTTCGACGAAAATCTCACCTCACATTTAATATTGCAGAAGTAACAGTTCCAACTTATTAGATCCCATTGTTGGCACCCCTCTCGAAAATGAGATCAGCTTTCACTGGATAACAATTCTCCTGGAATTCGTCCACTTGAAAGGAGGCCACTCCAAATGCCTTTTTGTCGTCTTGATATGTATTTTCGGGGAAAAGACTCTTATCGAAATGACTGTGCAGAAAAGAACGAAAAAGGTTGTTGAGATACCTATTTTTCCTTTGAAAATTATTCCCTTTTCATTTCCCACGACCCCAATTATAATGTTTTTTCCGATCGAAAGGCGCATCTCAGAATCCCAGGATATTTCAGGCACAATTTTTTATATTTGTCCCCTCCCGAAAAACTTCATATTAAAGAGGGATTACATACAGGAGTTCCTGAATTCATACGACAATATTCAGTTGAAAGCTCGCATTACATTAAAATGAATTTTTCTTATAACGAAATAAGTATAATCAAGTCGTGTTAGGTATTGGTAAGTATTCATTCGCGTTTAACTAATATGAATTAATGAACGCGTATATTTCCTGAAGGATAAATGGTGAATGCATAACCTTCTACCTATTAATTCAAAAATTTCTGAATGAACAGTTGGAAATTGAACCAAAAAAAAATTCTCCGAAACAAATGATCTTAGGATACAAAACAACCAATTTTTCTGAAAAGCCGAGTTTTTCGGCATTCATCCTAAAGGCTATGGTCAACAACTCTCGAAATACCCTGACAATGAAGAACCCAGGATTTCAGTTACTGAACGCACTGTAATAAATATTTTCGTCTAATGAATTCTTCTTATGAAGCTTGTTGAACGACCTCTTAATTAGTGGGACTCACTCATATCTCGCAATACAACCCATGCCATTCCAACAGTCCAATCCTTTATTTGTTTGTTCTACTGAACTCAGGGCTCATTCAAATTCAGCATTCATATTCCTATGTTTTGATTTTCCTCATCTGTTGTAACGGTATGATTTTCCGATTTCAAATTCCGGGAGTTTCCGGATCGTCTCGGATCGGGCTGTGGTTTTGTTCTCTTATTCTCGAGTGAACTAATAAATATCGGTGAGTACGAAGTTGATCAGACAACAATATATTCAACTCTGCTGATAATATATTTCATTTGAGGTGGAACACGCTTGGGTTCCACCATTTTGAGGATCGTGTGGCTTCCATCTGATTTCCTCAACCATCTGATGAATCAACTCTTCTTCTAGATCAGTCTATCTATGTTATAATTGATTGATTGAATTTGAACATTTCGCAATTCCTTGACCTCTGATTTTCAATTTCTCGATTTATCTGTGCCAATGTTTCAGTGAAAACGTCAACATTTTTTCCTTTCTTGAACTAATATTGTCAGAGATCGCGGGGAATTGTGGAAGCTTGCAGATACAAAAAACTGATACACGTAATTTTTATAGCCTCTTTGGAGGAAGCTAAACCTCCGGCACTTTTTTAGGGGGAGCTAAGTCTCCGGCACCTCTAATACCTTTTGGAAGTGTTCAAACCTTCAGCACCTGCACCTTGAAGGGAATTAGACCTTCAACGCTTCTCTTTGGAGGGAATTAAACCTTCACCTCCTGCAACGCCATTCTTTCTGAAAGAATTACAACGTCTTCCTGGAGATTTAAAAATTTCAGCTATGGAAGAGCTGTGAGAAGTAGAAGATCCATCATTCCGGTTGGAAAAGAACTGGAAGTATACTGCATCTCAACTCTGGAAGAAGTCGAGGGACAATCACTTCCTTCACCTGGCATTATTCTGATAAGATAAGTTAACTAAGAACGAAGAACGCTCATGAATGGATCATCTAACGAATTGTTCATATTTGTACATATTCTTGCCGTCATGTTTTTATGTTTCAATTTGTAAAAGCAGATATCGTTAATGATTATTGTCATCAGAGAGGAATGAATCTCGACTGTTCGAGTTTTTATTTATTTATTCATTTATTTATTTATTTATTCATTTATTTCCCATTTAGGATACAAACAGTAAAAGATTTACCAACTAAGTATCCACTTAAAAACATTGAAAGTTCGAGTTCACCGAGCATACCAACTCGTCGAAATCAGAGGAAAACAAAAATTCTCACTAACTCGATATAAAAAAAAGTCTTAAACATTTTCTGAACCTAACAAAATTGTCTGAGAAAATATCTATTCCACTATTCCATTCAAGACTAAGACCGTTAAAGGTGGCCTGAAAGCGCCGCATTGGAGAGTGCTGTCCTGTGTTTGTTCTTCGATATTCAATGTTGAAGAGGGCCTTATCCCGTAGATCACGACCAGGTACACTCAGATTAACCCTACTAAGTAGAAAGGGCGAATCAATCTGAGTGTGTATGATCTTATAAAGCATACAAAGTTCCTGCACCATCCTACTATCCTTCGAAGATAAGATGTAAAATTTTTTTCTTATAGTTTTGAAAGCTAGAAATTTCAAGAATTTATTCTGAACACTTTGAACCCTTTTTATATGAACTTCATAATATGGTTCCAGATAGCGGACGCGAAAGATAGTTTACTATGAATAAAAGCATAGTACAGACCGATGAAAACCTTAGGATCTCTAAATTCTTTGCAACTTCTGTTAATAAATCCGACCATTTTGTTTGGCGCACTAATTATCTTATTTATGTGTGGTCGGACTGACCATTTTTCATCAAGCGTCACACCCAAATCAACGATTTCGTTGACGTATTTCAACTTTTCATTATCAATTTTATATTCATATATAATTTTTTTAATTTTTTTGTGAATGAGATAAGAAAACATTTCGACGGGTTCAGAATTAAGTTATTTTGTTTGCAATACTGGACTAGTCTTTCAAGGTCCTCTTGAATTTTCTGACAGTCCTCCACTGATCGAACGCTTCGAAAGATCTTTAAGTCGTCCGCGTAAAGAAGTATCCAACTGTGTCTGAAGCAACCCTTGATTTTGTTTATATAAATCAGGAAAAATAGAGGACCCAGATGGCTACCCTGAGGAACGCCAGACGTAACAAAGAAAGGTTCAGATCTGTGGCCGCCAATTGAAACAAAGGCCACCCTTCCCGTTAAATAGGATTTGCACCATTTTTTCAGTGAATCGGGTAAGCCAATCTCAGCAAGTCTTTTCAACAATTTTACGTGACTAATCTTATCAAATGCCTTACTAAAGTCTGTATATATCGTGTCCATCTGGCCCTGGCTGTCTATCTGTCCTATTATATGCTCAGAGAATGAAAGAAGATTAGTTTCTAAGGATCGTCCAGGAAAGAACCCGTGTTGCTGTTCTATAATAATATTTTTCACGCAAGTATGCGGTTATATATGATTTTCTCGAATAATTTACCGAAAACGCATACTTTGCTAATTGCTCTGTAATTCTGAACGCTATCTCTTTGGCCACTTTTGAAGATGAGCGTTATCTCAGCTGTTTTCCACCTAGCTGGAAATGATGCAGTTTCAATTGAAAGATTATATATTATCTGAAGTGGCTCAATCAAATTTCCCAGACATTTTTTCACGAATAATGGAGGTATGCCATCTGGACCACTACTCCTTAAAATGTCTAATTCATTTAGTACCTTTTCGATGGTTTGAAAAGTTATTGGATCGATATCAGTAATTTTGGGACGGGTTTTTATAATTATTAGCCTGAGTCGAAGCTCATTATCTTCTTTTACCTCATATAAATGTAAGGTGGTTTAATGTTCTGACTTGCCGGGGCATTTAGTGTTGAATCAATACCTTACACAATTTATTTTTCACCATACACAATTGGTACCCCTAAATTAACGTAATATCTGTTGAAATTACACTGTATATTCAATCATGAAGAATTCTGCGATTTATGTTAAATGTAGCTATGCGATTCCCAGTAGCAACAAGCATTCCATATTTCCTAGAAAATATCAAAACTGCAAAAACCCATAATTCCGCAGGATTATGGAACCGCAACATTTCTATGCGATACATCCGTGATGAAAACATCCCCAAGCGAAACCTTTGTGCAGACATATTGACGGTTTTTCTTTTGCAAGCCGGTTAGGCGCAGAGTTCTGTGGGATATTGAAATGGCCTTCGCATCATCTGATACGTGCAACAGACTCGAATTTATTTCGTCTTGCACGCCAACTTCCATTTTTCTTCGAAGTGGCGAATGCTACACCCTTCAAGTGTCGGAACAATTTCGGGAGCACAAAAGATTCTTCCGGTCGCAGGCCGGAGGGAATAACCAGGATCTTCTGGATTCATTCGTATTTTTGTGTGCATAGAGAGGTTGCAGGAATCTTTGTATCCTTTTTGTTTCGGCGCCGTCCTATAGAAACTTTTATATATATATATATATATATATATATATTCTTATGAAAATAGAGAGCTAAAATAATACAATAAATGTTGAAACAAAAAGTACCTAAGCTGAGGTGAAAAAAGAACGGGGTATCATAACATTCTTCGTATGATACTATAGAATCATACGATACTATCATCACTAGTATCATATGATACTATATAGCCAGGGGAAAAAAACCTCAGCCAAAAAAACCTGCCACCCCGTGAAAAAAATAACATAAAATATTAAATATCAGGAAAAATCTTGAAAGACATCAGTGTGAGATCATCTGCATGTTATCCGTCGATAGATTCTTCCCAAAAACGGCTCGCGATTCTTAATCTGAAATAAAAAAAGAAAAAAGCAGAAAAGAAACCGAATATTCAGAATAAATCAAATAATTTTGAAATTAACCACCCATTTTAGAAATGCATTCGTTACTTTATGTATAGCCTCGAAACCATCTTGAAATTTATAAATGGGACAACTATTTATAAGATGTTTTATAGTCTCCTCATTTTCCCCACACTCACAACTAGGACTCTCAACCGAATTCCATCGGAAGAGCATGCTATTGCAACGTCCATGGCCTGTTCTAATGCGATTTAGAACAGACCATATTCTCCTGGGAAGGTCAAAACCAGAAACTCTGATGGAAGGATCAGAAATAAGATCTTTATTGAAAAAATTGGATACATTCCATTCAGATTGCCACATTTCTTTGTCGCTTCTATTCATATTAGTCAAAAAATTTGACCAAAAAGGTTTACGCGACTTCAATCTGGGGACCCTATTATCTGGAATAATGGTGAGTATGGGAAACGAATTTGGAAAGGAATTGAATTTGTTCCAAAAATTCAAAGCTGTTGTCTCTCTGCGAATATGGGAGGGGACAATATTTGAGAGGACTGGTAACCAAGGAGTAGGTGTAGACTTGATAGTACCAGTAATAATCCTCATAGAAAAATTTAGTTGGGTATCAATTTTTTTTACATGAACACTGTTCAACCAAACAGGACAACAATATTCAGCAGCAGAATAAACCAAAGCAAGCGCTGCTGTTCGAAGTATTGTTGCATCAGCGCCCCATGAGGAACCAGCTAGTTTCTGAAGAATATTGTTTCGAGTTTTAAGTTTCAAACGCAGATCATCTAAATGGGCGTTGAAATTTAGAGAGGAATCAAGTTTGATTCCCAGGTATCTAGGATTGAAATTATGTTTTAAGGGAGAAGAACCGAAAGTTACACTCAATTTTCTATATTTCTGGTGATTATTCAAATGAAAACACGAAACTTCGGTTTTATTTTCATTCGGGCACAAACGCCACTTCAAAAAATAATTTTTCATTATGTCCAGATCTGCGGAAAGGGTACTTTCTAATGTTTGAAAATTAGAATGATGAAAAGCCAGAGCAATATCATCAGCATAAATAAATTTCTCTGAAGAAGTAGATGGAATGTCACACAAATATATATTGAATAGAAGTGGTGCTAAAACTGAACCTTGTGGAAGACCATTATTCAAAGTTTCGAAATTACTACTGTTATTATCGACAAAAACTCGGAACCTTCTGTCGGATAACATATTTTCCAATAGTCTTACCATTTTTCCACATTTCAAATGATTATATAGTTTATAAATTAATCCATCTTTCCATACTGTATCATATGCAGCTGATAAATCCACAAATGCTGTCCCTGTTTTTAAGTTTTTATTGAACCCTGATTCAATAAATTAATAAGAACGCAATTGTTTACCTATTAGTAGAGTCAAAATAGGATTGAAATCTCGAAATTCAAGATAACAAGCTGTTAACCACAGATAACAAAGTAAAATAGATCGGACACTGACGTTCTATGATGAAAACAACTTTTTTAAACCCCAAGCGGTTGTTGTCTCAACTAGTATAGTACAGGTTACTACTTTATCACATTTTTCGGCAGGCTTGGCGCGAAATTCAAATTACGTTCTTATTTTGCATTTTAGGATTTTCAGTAGGCTAACCTTTTCTGAATTCTAAGCAATTGAAAACAATAGTCCTTCACAAATATATATTTATTACTGTTCTTTATACAGAAATATACAAATATAAATATACAGAAAATGAGGTAATTGTCTACACTGACCCGAATATCTCGAAAATTGACAAAAAATTCAGTAGGCACTAACCTTGATATGCAGAATCTGTTTTCGAAACAATAATTGGCCAGTAACATCAACGGTTCCGCTATTTCTTCCCGAATATTTTTCAAAAATTCTGCTCTGATGCCATCCTCATCTGGAGCTCCACCACTTTTAAATTTGGAGATGATTCCCTTTACTTCATTTGCACAAGTTGGAAAAAGAAAGAGCGTACTTCGTACTTCCACAGAAATGCTCGTCACTTCCTGTTCTGGAATTTCTCTTATGTTATCTGCAAGTGGTTTGCCTATTTCGCTGAACTATTTATTGAACTCCTCGATCATTCGTTCTTCACGAAGCTCACGATGCTGCTATAAGTCGAGAGGGAAAAAGATGCATCTCTTATAAGAACTGAGACATTTCAGATGAACTTGCAACATTATTTTTTCACCTTTGACCCAAAGAATTTTATATACGTGGACACTTCAAAAAAATGATCTATAGGTATATTATGAACAAACAGATTTGTATTACCTTCTCTAATAAATTTGGTTTTTATATTTAAGTGATATGAAGTTTTGAACCTTTCATTCCGTTGGTGCAGTAGCGATTGAAATCATCTCATTATTCTCATTATCTTTCACAACTCAACTCAGCACTCTCCGCATTCTTGAAGAAAACACAATTCGTTTGGTTTCAAAACAAAAGTTTTGAAACAATTTTTGTCGAAGTGGAATTGGAGCTGAACAATTCTTTGATTGGTTGATAATGAATAATTCATATTGTTTTCATGGACTTTGAATGAACGGTTGAACATTGCTTGAATATGGAAAATTCTTGTTTAAATTATAACTTCTTAAGTTGGATTTGAATGGGAGAAGCTTCATTCGAATGTCTTCAATATCGTTGTTCTGAGAATATCTGTTTTCATTTCATTAAGTGTTCGAATTCGCTTCCAATTCATCTTCATTGGGTTCCATCCGTAATAATAATAATCGAGAAATCTATGAGGATTACCAAATACATGAAAACAAGAATCATGCTGCTCCAAAGTTGAGAGTATTGTTTCAGTATTCAACTCACATCGGGCTCAGCGTCGATGAATGAAAGGAGCGGAATTATTAATAATTTACTGCTCTAAGAAAGTTGAGGAATTTGGAACTGTTTCAGACGTTCTCTAATGGATGTTAAAAATAAGTACCTAGTTTGACCGATCTTCCGTATAGTTTTTTTGTTAGAACACGCTTTATGAAAATTAAATTCAGTATAATGGTTTCGCAACACAGGGTTCGAAGGTCCTACTGGCTTTTGCCGACGATGTGGACATAATCACACAGTCCATTAGAGATGCGAAAGAAGTTTTTACCCTGTTGGAAGAAGGAGCCAAGAAAGTAGGCCTCAGGATCAATGAAGACAAGACCAAATATATGGTAATCACAAAAAACTTAAGATCACTTATCGGTCAAAATGTTACTATAAATGACTACAATTTTGAAGTAGTAAAAGAATTTAAATATTTGGGAGCAGTCATAACAGCTGATAACAAGAATGAAAGAGACGTGGAATCGAGAATTATGGTCGGAAACAGGGCATATTATTCCTTGGCGACGCTTTTAAAATCAAAATTAATTTCAAGAGAAGCGAAAATAAAAATCTACAGAACTATCATTCGTCCCGCAATAACTTATGGGAGTGAGACATGGATCCTGAATAAACGTGAGGCTGATAGATTGCTGGTACTGGAACGGAAGATCCTGAGGGCTATTTTTGGGCCTTGTAGAGATGAAATAACAGGAGAATGGAGAATAAGAAAGAATCAAGAACTACAGGAACTCTATGGGAACGAGAATATAGTGCGACACATCAAGTCCAATCGCATAAGATGGGCAGGACATATCATGAGGTCACAAGATGGAAGACTCCTCAATACAACATTCTGGGAAAGGCCTGAGGGTAGAAGAACGGTTGGTCGTCCAAGAAAACGGTGGAAAGACGCAGTGACCAGTGATTTGCAGAGACTGGGAGTAACACAATGGGAGCTAGCAGTACAAAATCGACTAGAGTGGAGAAGAATAGTAAATGCGGCCAAGACTCACCTTGAGTTGTAGAGCCATTGATGATGATGATGATGATGATAATAATGGAAGGAGAGTAATGATTCTACCTCAATAATAATAAAATAACAATTATTTGGTTATTATAAAGTAGTTTTGTATAGCATAAAGGTTCATAGGTACCCACAATTTTTGCCGTTAAATTATTTCGATTATGCATTAGGGTCTGCTTGAGTAAACTCTACTTTACACACAATATTCCCGGTATGATGAGGATTTGCATTTGAAAAATTGACTTCTCACGAAGTTGGTAGCTTGATACCTGAAAAGGGGTAAAGACCGAACTGGACTTAAAGTCTAAAACAGATTAAAGAATGTTTTCTTGGGAAATAAATACAGATCCATCAGGAAACTGGTTCTTTTGACGAGTCAAGGACTATCCTTGGTTTAATATATATATATACTTCTTCGCAGCGTTGTTCAAATGTTCACCAGTAACAATTTATGCCTTTATGACTTTGCACAGACTTTAGTCAATGAGTCCTACACCATTATGTACAGAGTCCTTATTATAAGTCTCAACTACTCAACAACATTATTTGAATTTGCCGTTTGAATATATTTCGAGATTATTAGATAGATTCGATTTTTCAGCAATTTTTTTGTTTCTAGTATTCTTGAAATAATCTCAATCTTATTTGACCAATATTGGCATTAAGTTGAAAAATGTTCTTCCCTGTCCTTTCTCTCATTCCATTGCCCCTAACTGGCCTAATTTATTTCAGACTGTTGATTTAAACATCGCGAACATACACTCCCCGTTAATAAACTTTTTTGTCAAATTCAAAATTGCTGCGATTTTGTTGAAATTTCCACCAGGTATGATATTGGTTCTTGTGATATTAACCTGAAATTTACTTTGCGAAAATATCGGTAGTTTCTCCATTATACAGGCAGAAACAAAACCTCAATTTATACCCTCCATTTCTAAACACCCTGTGGTGAATTTGAGGCGGAAAAATATATATCATTAAGTTATAATTTAAACTGTGATCTTTTCTTACCAAAATGTTTCTTGATTTACGTCAGTATCTGCTCACAAAAAAAATACACAAACATCTGGATATTAATAGCGTGTATTTCTTCCTCGCTTTCTCATCATTTCTACCATACGACGTGGCATACTTTCAATGCATTTCCGAATTGCTTCTGAGGGAATATTTTCCCATTCTTCAAGAAGGGCTGTTCGTAAATCGGGCAAGGTATTCGGCTGCCGATTTCGAACATGTCTACCTAGCATACCCCATACATGTTCAATTGGATTTAAATCCGCACTTCAGGCTGGCCACACGAATCGTTGAATATTCTAAGTATTCTGTTACAACCCGTGCTACGTGAGGTCTAGCATTGTTCTGCATTAACAGAACTTGTTGCTTACCCCAGAAACAATTCGTAAATGCATTGAAAGTATGGCATGTCGTATGGTAGAAATGATGAGAAAGCGATTTGGAAATCCACGCTATTGATTTCCAGATGTTTGTTTATGTTTACTAGTCGATAAGGTATTTTAATGTTTTAAATTGTTATGAAAATTGAAAAACACTTGCTTTGAAAATGTGTATCTTTTTTAAAGCAGATACTGACGCAAATCAAAAAACAATTTGATTGAGAAAGAGTCACACTTCGAATGAAAACTCAATGATATAAAATTTTCCGCCTCAAATTCACCACAGAGTGTTCAAAAATAAAAGGTATAAAACAATGTTTTGTTTCACCCTGTATAACGGATAAACTACAGGTATTTTTGCAAAGTTAATTTCAGGTTAATAGAACAAGGCCTAATACTATATTTGGTGAAAATTTCAACAAAATCGAAGAACCACGAAAAAAGATATAGGGTGTTGAATTTGACAAAAATTCTGCATGTCCGGAATTTATTGATGGGGAGTATAGAGTTATCTACAAATTTTATAAAATTTGAACGTGTCAACAAGACTCGATGAATATTGTATAATTTCTGAAATTTCTACAAACAGGAGTGTTCTATCAAATAGAATCTGGCAACATAAAAATATACACATATCGCGTATGAACGGTGTAGCGGTTTTCAATGCTTTTTTCATGAACAAACATTTTCGTACCTATGTGCAGTTTGATGCAAACGTTTTGAAATATTCCTGAATAATATTTCAGCGTTATCGCGGTGGGAGAAAAATTCGAACCCAGTTATGGGAAGGAGTGAATAGGATTAAACACAGAAAAAGCTTTTCCATCGAAAATTTTTCCCTCACCTCATATTCAGAGTTGCAGCTTCTATGAAAGAGGTTTTGGGATGGAATTCATGAAAAAAAGATCGGCATTCTACCGTCATATGACAACCTACTGCTTCTATAATGGATGTCCTGAAAAATAAAATACCTACTTCAACTGGAAATTCCGTTCTAGAGTTTTGGGTAATGCAGAATCCATTAAGCCGTCCGGTGTTCCTTTCACTCAGAAAATGCTTCAAAGAAGGTGCCAAAGGAACTATGTTGTTAGCTTCTGAATCTCGATTATTTGAACTCGTCCTAAGTAATCAAAGTCACGCAAGGAAATACATAAAATCTGGACAGATATTGTTTAGGTTTATCATCGAATAGAGGAATATCCAGAAAATTATACTTCGTTAATTTACTTTTCTAGCAACAGAAATGAGAAATTGGATAATGTATGATAACAAACATACATAAACGAAGTTTTCTTCGTTATTTTGTTCATAGGGAATATTCTCGCCTGACTGAAAGTTTAAAGTTTTCGTGAGGATTATAACTTACTAGCTCAGATCCGCAGCTCTGCTCGCGTAATATTTCCAATTAAAACGGTACTGAATGGTCCCAAATTCCATATTCATAACCTCGTATCGAAAATAGATAGGCACTTGAATACGTGACAAAGCCATCTCGCGTAGATTCAATAATTTCTGGCACAAATTCGCCTTCGTTCAACCTGCGGTAACTTCAAAAGTATTTATTAGAAAACTGTACTGTAAAGAGCATTATCCATCAGAAATAAATGCTCATTCACTTATTTCGACCAAGGCATAGTGTTTGTGAAATGAGAACTTGTGAAGATGAAGAGAGTAGAGTTATCTACTTGGCTCTACATGCGATCTGATAACTTTTTGACAATGTAAGAAATACGACCTCGTCTTGGCAATATTTTACATGAAAATATTTTTGTTTGGATGTACAATTAGAGGAAAATCAGCTTTATTTATCATTTTCTTCAGCAATTACTTATATCGTCTGATTAAATGTGGTGGTTTTTGCAAATTGATTAATTAATCCGTACTGGTTCCTTTATTCATCCATTTCAAATTGTTGATGCTAGCCTATCATGACGTTTTTCAGTAGATATAGTTGCCAGACAGATTTTTTCGGCTTACCTATACTATAATAATAGTATATTCTAAAACAAGTTGCAGAATGAGCTTGTATTCCAACATGAATGTATATTGCCTTCTGCAACGAGTATTAGACAATATTTTCTCTATTTCAGTCTAGTTTTGTAAAATAATCTCGAAATCCAAATGAAAATTCAGATTAGTGACTTTTTTATTGTATCTTGGCAGTTGGTATGACTAACGAAATTTGACAGGTCACGATACTGAAATAGAGAATAGTAAATTCTAAAACAAGTTGCAGAATGAGCTCCTATTCCAACACGAAAGCATGAGTATCGGAATTGCCTTCTGCAACGAGTATTAGACGATATTTTCTCTATTTCAGTAGTTTTATGAAAACTTTCGGAATTCAAATGGAAATTCAGATAAGTGACTTTTGTATTGTATCCTGGCAGTTGGTGTCACTGAGGACATTTGACAGATTGCGGAATTTGAATTGATTTGATTCGAAAATTGAGTGGATCGGAGGTCAGTACTGACAACCACAAAACGAAAAATATCACTGAAAACAATGCTGTAATGAGTTTCATTACAGCACTACTTTTAGTCCTGTAATGAATTCATTACGATACTGAAAAAGAGGTAGGTAATTTATATTCTGCAGCATCCAAATTAAATATTTTTGAGATCAAAACATGGTAATTTTCTAGAAAAAAACTATATCATTTGGAAGCAATGAACAATGTCTAGTTTTCTGAACAGAGATTTCGATTAATTTACTTTCCAGGAAAATTCAGGATACAATTTTGAATAGTTTGGTGGTTTGGGTTTCAGATCTGACTGAAAACATCTCTAACTGATCGAAAAATGGAATGAAGATGAGAATAATCGAACTATAGTAATTCAATCAACTAATTTATTAACGTGTGAACGGTGCGAGCGTAATAAAAGTCAAGATCATAAATCGCTAGATTAATGAACAAGGGAATTGCAAAATTTCCGAATGAAGAAATTTAACATTGGTAACATTGGCCCGATTAGTGTTTATGTTTGAATGATTCCTCAAGGTTTCCAAGTGAAACGATATCGTATGCCTTTTGTAAATCTACATATGGAATGAACAGTTCCTTGTTTACAGCCTTAATATTCTCAATGACCTGGGTTAGGTAGAAAAGGTTATCAATTGGTGATTTTCCTGTTCTGAAAGCAGTTTATTTTTCTGCCTCACTATCTGAATACTCTCGATATTTTCTTCTCTCAATCACTCTGCTGTATATTTTACTTATTGTGCCCATGACTGCTACGCCTAGGTAGTTGTCATATTTCTCCTTACTCCTCACTGTTAGGAAGTATATTTTTCATATTTTTGGTATTTGTTCAGTATTAAATGCATTTTTGAAAAAGTTGGGTGAGATGTTCAAATTATTCAGGTCTGCCATATCTTATCAATTCTGAATTTTTTTCCCAGGTCCGAGGACTTTTTTGCTTGTACGTTTTTTGCCAAACGCAGTGTTGGAGGCAAATTCTTAGGGGCGGTAAATCGGTTCATGAATTATCTATTATGATTTCACGAAATACGAATTCTAGTTTTTAGAGATAAATATTCGCTCTCACTTCGATCAACAGTGCACAAGGAATGCCCCACAATATTTTCTTGGCGAATATAGGGAAACATTTCAAGAAGGCATTCATTGGGCTCCTTCAGAACCTCTTATTCTCACCTATTTCAAATATTTGTCTATCAAAATCGGTTAAGCAACAAAGGGTTAGTTAAATGCCAAAAATTTCAAAACCCCTTCGAAATAAATTCTTGGCAAAAATCAAAAGAGAGGAGCAAGAAGATATGATCCGAAGGACAGTTAATATTGCAAGTTTTTTTCTTAAGTGAAAATTAAAGCAGTGACACAACACAATCTGAAGAAGGTGAGATTGATTATACACTATGATGTTTCTCAACAACCATTGCCCATTATTATGAAAAAAACAGATCTTCATATTTTTTATCAAGAGGCTAAACCTATCTTTTGTCTGAAAGAATTTCATTTAAACCAATTTCTGGATCATTAAAAAGTTTGTCGTCATTCCTAAGAGAACAGAATCTAGAAAATATTTACCAAACTGGGATATAGTACTACGTATGGCTCTTTCTACACAAGTGACCAATTGCTCCGGTGAGGAAAGCTTCCCTCGCTTGAAGAAAGTGAAGAATTACCCACGGACGACTTTAAGTCCAGAAAAACTAAAAGCTTCAGGATTTTGAATAATTTTGCGTACCTATAGTATCGCAAAAAATATTGTAATGTTTTCTTGATGTAACTAATATAATAGTAATGAACAATCAAAAACAGATATATTCATTGTATTGTTTTCGAAATGCTAGTATTATGAAAAAATATTTATCAACGTTCGGCAAATGTATATTTGTCATGTAACATTATCCACTTCAGAAGTAGTGCATTGAGATATTTTTCCTCAGAATAATGTTTATTGATAATTTTTTGCTGTGAAAATTAAAAGTTGATTTAACAAGGATGATGGAGGACAAATCATGAAGTTAGATTTTCATTGATAAGAAATTGATATGATTAGCGGCTTAGGTCTAAGATATCAACATTTGGAGGCGCAAAAATTGAATAGTCTACGGTCGCCAAATCTGTATATCCGCCACTAGCCAAACGTCATCAATTGATTGATTGAAAATATATCCACTCGGAATTTCAAGTTCTTTGGTATTGAATGCGGGTGTAGGAAAATATAGTGCACAACTCGAATTCTAACTCCTAGAATTCCGGCAACTTTTTGTAGTCGTGAGCAATATGAATATGCTTTTTACAGCTCTCGTCTCCTTTTTCTCCTTTCTGAAAAGATCAAAAATAAAATAACTGAATTACAATGATAAACTTCTGTAGAATGCGTTGAAACGACTGTTCTCCGAAGTCACAGTTCCATTTAATCTGTTCGCCAAACCTTTCCAATTACACCAGGCTTGCCAACCGGAGGAACAGTTCGTCCCAATAGGGACTTTTTTCTCGTCTCAGAACCTGCAGGTGGCGAAATTTCAATTTTGTAGCAATGAATCCATTAGTGAGCTTAGGACGACATACAAGCTGTAAAGGAGAGTTAACTTTAGTTTGGTCTTTTCGCCTGTCTACTCATCTCGTTATTCATTCTCAGCACGCCTGTTTATTCACGAAATCTCATTAAAATCCGAAAGTTCTGCGTTCGAATGAGCTTCCGGAACTATCGGACGAAGATTCCTCATATTATTCACAATGGTGTTTATATTCCAAGAAGGATCCCAGTTCATTTCGGAGGAACTTATTCATTAATATCCAGCAGTATTACACCAGAAGAGTTAAATTATTTATCTACAGGGGGTCAAGGGCGCACCCAGAATAAATTTTCGGGGAGGGGCACCACCAACATGCATTTGTGACGTATGGCAGAAAGTCTTAATTTTTCTTTAACAAAAATAAGTCTCAAGTGGAATCAGGGGCGGCCTTAGCCATTGCGAGGCCCCGGGCGGGATGTCTTCGCGAGGCCCTTTTTCCTGTTACCTAACAATGAACACAAAAAAAAAGAAAACACTTTGAAATCTTAAGCGTTAAAATTGTCACGATTCTACAAAGTTGAATGGAAACTAGTTATTGTCTGACGAAGGAGTCCGAAACGTTACGGTTAAGATTTCAAAGTGTTTTCTTCTTCTTTTTTTTTCAATGTTAGGCAACAATTTCTCCTCTAGAAGTTTTGGCCCTTGACAAATTACTGCTCAAATATTTACGCAGGGGCCTTTCTTTTATTATTAAAAAAATGTTTTCTAATTGTTTCTTCTTTCAGAGACTGGGAGAGAAAATCCAAATTAAGTTTTCAGGAATATAAAATTTGAGTTTTAATCAGAATATAATATCATAATAAAACATATAAATAAAATATAACTTTGGAAGATTTACAAAATTAACAAATACAGAAATGATAAATTTAAAATTCATGTTTGCGGCTTTTCCTAGCACTGAAATCTTTAATTGAGTTATCATAATGGATCGAAGGAGCTACGTCATTTTCTATTGATAGAATAGCAAGGGCTGAAAGCCGATCTTATGTCATCAAATTCCTTAAATACGTTTTTATGCTTTTAAGTCTAGAAAAACTTTGTTTGTGAATAAATCATCCAGCGCCTGTCAAGCTTTCTTTTGACTGCTCGTTTCCTTATTGAACTACCCGGCATCTCGATCACGCGAACTCATTTCGAAAATTTTGTTGAATTCCGCACAGAGTGGCAGAAATAATTTTTAAGTAGCACACAGTTCTTTCACAATTTTTCCCTATGAAAATGAACCGTTTGTTCATTACGTTCTAATGAACCAAACCAATTGAACCACAAGTCTCAGACTTTGGATCTACATCGGGGGTTGAAAAAGAGACGGGTGGTGGAGTTCCCATAGATGGTGTTAATAAATGATGAAAGTACTATTAGGTATTTTGAAAAGAAATTCTCGGTTTCGAAGAGAAGAGCATAAAAATAAAACTGTTCATTTTTATGATCCAGATGAACAGAATAGAAAGTTTCTTGAGAAATGACGCCATCTTGTATGCATATTTCTATTGGAAACAGTGGTTTTTTACGATATTTTTATCGAAAATTTCTCTGCAAAATTCACCATATATGAAATTTCATGGGATTATCCGAACGATAGAGGAGCCACTAGTTATGAGTTTGATTGAGGGCGTGAACTTGAAGTCCCAGTTGTATCAAGTTCTAAAGCTCAGAGCAGTTCGTGGTAGTGTTGTGCAACTTGGATACTTTTGAGTTTCCGATGTACTGAATGAAGTATTATGTATTGGATAAATTCATTGGATAGTTCGTATCCAAATTGATACTTACAAGAGCCACACTGAAATGAACGGCTTGAGAAACTAACGAATTGAATTAATTTCTCAATTCAATGACAAGAAAAATTATAAGTTATTCAAAAAATGTGAATATGATCTATAAATGTAAATGAAGAACTGAAAACAATGGAAGTTCTCCATCACAAAAAATAGAATATAGCAAAACTGAACCAAACATTTTTATTTCCGATAGGTTATCTCAATAGGTTTGAAAAAAAAAAACAGATTTCGCTCTCCTCCTTCCGTAATTCCCTAAAATGAAATGAATTCAATCATAAGACGATAATTCAAAAGAACCGCCAAAGAACGGTCAACAGTGGCGTAGTGAGGGGGGGGCAAGGGGGGGCATCATGCCCCGGGCGCTACTCATACAGGGGCGCCAAATGGTAAGCAAATCAAAAAAATTGCTGGATTAAGTGGGAGTTACTGCAGCTAAACAAGACTCAATCGTCGTGACTTTGGAATAATTGAAAACATATGTTTGTTTTCGTCACGATGGAAAAATAAAAATTGCCGTGAAAAAAAACTGTCAAACGTGAATCTAAAACACAATGGGACGCCAGAATATAAGCGGTTAGGGATATTGTCGGTGAGCTAGGGAATATAGTAGAACTATTAGAAAAACTGACAGAAGATACCACTACAAGTGACAACAGAAATGAAGCTACAACTCAATTATAAAATAGACTTACTTTTAATTTCATAATTTTAGTTCATTTCTGATTTGAAGTCTTAAGGAGAATTGATCGTGTACAGCTCAGATTACAAAGTCCTGGATCTGGATTGAATTTTAGATAAGCGTTACATGATCTTGAATCGTTAGCGACTGAACTAGCCGAAATTCGGGACAAGCTCTGTAAAGGGGTCAATCTGTGCAAAATGGGATATTGATAAACGTGTGATAAGACGCAGCAAAATACACAGAAGTTGGTTTTTCCTCCGAAAGTGGAATTTTTTGCGTTATGAAGGGCATTCTTGATCATCTCCAATAAGAAATAAGTTCACGATTGAGTGACCCTTTTATCAAATTTGGATTTTTACTAGATATTGAAAATTTATAACAAGGATAATGCTGACAACGACCTTGAAGAAAATTATGAAAATTTGGGTACTGTTTCAACGGAATGGAATTCTTCAACGAATTAGGTGATAGCAAAATGCAACTCCGCACTAGAAAAGAAATTAAATCTTGATCTCCTTTGGAATTTCTGAATTTTATAAGCTCGCATGGAGAAGATATTGTTCCAAACCTGATGAGAGTTGCACCTTCTCTCTCAGATTAAATTGCTAGCTGCAACGATCAATTAAAATTACTTCTGACATATCTACGATCAAAGATGGGACAAGATAGCCTAAGTGACTTGGCATTTTTAAGTGTGGAAAGAGAAATTATTGATGGATTTGATTCATCAAAAGCAAGGAAAATTCATACATAGAAATAAGGTATATTAAATATACCACTCGTATATTCTTATTATTATTAAATTTTTATCTCCTTGAATATAATGAATATTAACTTTTTTTGAAGTTTTAAAACTGCGTTTCTATCAATATTTCTTCATAAGTATATAAAACGAATGAATGAATGAAGTATATCTTGAAGTAATTCTAGATGGTCATATAAACATTTCAAAATCTATACTTGTTTTCTTTACTCCTTTTTTTTTGTCCAAAACTTAAAGCCTTGCTTGAGACTATGACTTTATTCATCTTACTTCATTCATTCGATAATTTGCCATTATGAATTTAGAAGGGGGGCGCTAAAAAGGATTTGTGCCCCGGGCGCGAATTAAGCTCGCTACGCCACTGACGGTCAACAGGGCTATAAATATTTTATGAGGTTCCAAAATCTGGAATAAGTAAACATTGTACCTGAATACTTTGATAATTTTCACCCTAATTGTGTTGTGTGCATTCTTTTCTACCTACTGATCTGGTGGATCGGACATCTGGTGCCTCAATTACCCATTCGGACGTTCCAACAAAGCGCAATATTCAAAAACTACAAAATGGTTTCTTCAATTTTGTTCTGAATGAATGTATTGGTTAACTAATTTTTTTCGAATTTACCTCATTTTCAAACCTTTATAAATAATAAGGGATCTAAATCAATATCCAAATTTGCTCGGGTTGTTGCGGCCTTGCCCCTACCAAGAGCGAGGCCCCGGGCGTTTGCCCCGTTCGCCACCCCCTAAAGCCGCCACTGAGTGGGATACTTTTCATCGATTTGACAAATTCATAAATGGATTGAATTCATTACAGTTCCTACTGAAAATATTGCTATAATGAAACTCAACTTCAATAAAGCATTGTTTTGATATATATTTTTCGTTTTGTAGTTGTCAGTACCAACCAAACTCAGATCTTCACAATTTCACAATGAAATCAATTCAAATTCCGTAATATCTCAAATTTCCCAAGTCACACTGACTGTCAACTCATAAATCAAAAGACTGAAATAGAGAAAATATTGTCTAATACTGTGCAGGAAGGAGGCAATTCATTCTTTCGAATTCTTGTTAGAATAGGTGCTCATTCTGGCACCCTTACTGTCTTTACGATCATCAGTGAGTGAGTGAAGAAATCGGGGGTTTTTAGATATCTATGAAATTTGAAGTGTACGAGCTATGCACTTGAAACTTTGCACGTCTGATAAGTTCAAAATTGGCAATGTACCCTAAGAATTTTGTTCATCTACTTCGTCCCAAACTCAATTTATGAGTTTTCAAAAATACGACGAAATACTTCGAAAAAATATAGGTAGTGCCCAGGCTCGGAGTTTCAAACTCTGTAATCTGTCAAATTTCGGAAGTCACACCAACTGCCACAATACAAAACAACAGTCACTTATCTGATTTTTTATTCGAATTTCGAATGTTTCTCACAAAACTTGACTGAAATGTAGAAAATATCGTCTAATACCTGGGGCAGAAAGCAATTCCAATTCAACTCAGATACTTTCTAATAGGATCCCCTTTTGCTACTTGTTCTAGAATATATTTTCAGTGAGTCACTTCGAATCGCAGTTGTTCAAAAATTATTTAATCGAATGAATTGACTTTTTCGAAATTAGGTTGCCATTGAATGCTGAATCTTCTACGAACAAACCAGGAGTTCGAAGGACCCAACTCTGTATAAAGAATTTTTCTTCACGACCTGTCGTGATATGTGGATTTTGGGAGTAATATATCTTTCAAAAATTCCATGTCGTTCAAAAAATATTTTTCATTTTCGAACTATGTTCGAAAGATTCATGGATGTAAACTTCAGCTATATTTTTTCGAACGTTTAGGCGGTATATCTAATGCTTCGAAAAACATCACTGCCATGTTTACAAGAGTGGCATAATTATTATGGAAGTTGAAAATGACCATATCTTTTTGATATGATATAATTTTTGTATGAGAAGAAAATATTCCTTTTTATCCCAAAAAACTATTGTTGAAAATAACTCCCATAATCTCGACTACACTTAAAAGGGTGTATTGGCTTAATACTTCTCTTAATTTCAATTATGAGATAAGTCAAAAGCAACGAGTTGCACAATCAAACACTGTTAATAGTGTGGAAGTAGTTTGTGCTCTAATTTTCCAGAGGAAATTGAATCTTACATCATCCCATCAAACGATCTAGTTCCATTACGTAACGTGACATCAACAGAGAACCAGAATATGCATGTTTCTAATTACCCTGATTGATAAATCTTCTGAAGCCTAAGTGATGAAGAGACAGGATTATATGCGTTCGCATAGAAACCTTATTCGAGCAGATTGTCCCGCCTTGGGTACCTAATAATATATATTCGCCATTCATATTTGTTACATGTTTTCTATTGATTCGATGCGATGCGGCAATAACTTCCACTTGCGATTCATTACATTCAATTCACCACTAAAGGCTCAACAAAAATAGGAGACCATAAACCCTAGAAACACCCCAGAAACACCGAGAAGTGAGTCCTCCGAAAGCTCAGTGACCTAGAGGGTCACTCATTCGAAAATGACATTTACTTTCTCCTGATCGGCCATTTGGCCGGAGTGCAATTGTCTGTCATCTCTGTCTTACTCTCCATTTAACTTGAAGGATCAAGTTTGAAAGGGGTTTTTATATCAGCATACCGAAGGTAAAGTCACAACATCAAAATAAGTCAGAAGAGGGATTTTTCAGGTCGATTATAATAATAATATCCTTTATTTTCAAATACAGCATTCATGAAAGATTCAAAATTTCACAAATTGAATGGAAATGGTGTCAAAATCATATTACAAAAGAAAACAAAATCAAGACCAAAAAAGTAAATAATGAAAAATTCCTAACTATTATTTATCTACTTATTATAACAAAGACCATCCTAACCTAAATATTCCTTCATACTATACGGTTCCTCACACATCAAATATTAATATTAAGCTGTTTTGAATTTGGCAATTTTTAAACCTAAATATTTCGCTATTTGCTTTGGGACACCACCAATAGTGTGCTTGCCAGCATTAAGGGAAATGCACTTTCCATGTCGGTATGTCAAAAAAAATCTTAGGCTTTCTTTTCCAGGAGGCCGAAGATTTACATATTTTCTGTATAACATGCAGGGCTTGAAGCTGCGGCCATCATTGGTAATGGTGAATCTTCTTGTTGTTGAATTTTTTGTTTGAAGCAATATCACAATAACGTAATTTTTCATCTCTTCTACGTCATTTATATTTAAGAAAAGAATTTCGTCACATCGATATTATCCAAAAATCCCAAATGTTGTTACAATTTTCGCCAGCAACCACTGGTCATCAGGAGCATGTGAAAAAAATTGTTCAGCCCCTTCTTTAACTAATACTTTTGCCTCTTTTTGCGTATAACGCTCATTTCTCCGTTTCAGAAACGCTATTACCAAAGATTATAGAGTTAGAAAGATAGGAAACGCCCTTGTATCTGTGGTACTAAAATCCGACTACGATTTTTCGCTAGTTTCTTACTTGTGACACATAGATGACGCTGAAAACATTATTTAGTACAGAAAACTATTTTAATAGGCGCGAAATTCGAAACACATTTCTCATAAATTTTCATGTAATTGAATACTTTGTCGAGCTTTTAAAAAAATATCCTGATCGACAAAAAAAAGCAAGGCTCTGCTTTTTGATCAGGATGATCTTTTCTTCTGCATATTGCTTTGAATCAAATGAAATACGCTTCTGGATTCTTTATATTTTTATTTGAAATGATTGTGTAAAATCAACTGCAATACAATAATAATGAAATTGAGTACATTTCATATTAGAGAATTATCATAACAATTTCAAGAACTCAATATGAATGAACTATCGATAAATCGAACATCGATAAGTCAAACAGTTGTTCTGGACCCGATTCATTCATATCTTACCCAGTGTATTTTAACCTCAATGAGTCTAGAGAGTCTAGTAGATGAGTCGAACTGCTGGAAGGGTCGTCAAGAGAACCACCATCTCTATAAGTCGTTCTTCTGACTACCATTGCCTCTATGAGTGGAACTTTTTGATCTAATGAATGAGACCGAAGAAAATTTGGTTCGCAAACAAATTATCCAGAACAATATATTTTTACCCCGAAACCTCTATCCATTTGACAACACTGAAAATAAAAAGCAATGAACAAGACAATTACATGATACGAGTTTCAAAACTTACATTTCTATTCTCTTTGGTAATGAAAAGAATGCACATTCAAGATTATTATTTCTGCAATAAATCACCATGCATTTCGAATGTCGGCCAGTTTCTAACACAAAATTTGTAACAGAAAAACACACAAACCAAGATTATGGAGTGAGCTAGGTGCTACTCTTGCAGCTTTCGAGTTATTTCAGTGGAAAATACGCGAGATGCCATCATCATTCAGCAAAAATATTTATTCAAGTATTTCTTTCAAAATTGACAACAGCCTACTAATAATCTCTATTTAATCTACTCTAATCTCATACTTTTGAAAAACAGAAGTCGCTGACATCACTGTAGTCGCTTCGTTTCCCATCTTTATACTCAATAATCTTTGGCTATTACCTTTTGAAATCTGCAAATGTCAACTAAACGTCATATTTTTCAATGAATTTTTGAAGGAGAACAAACCTGCGAACAGGGCCATTTTCTTCAATTTCCAAGCACCTTTTCAGCATAAACCATTTTGCCCATGAAGTATTAGGGCTGAATCTAGCTGATATTTGATTCAAGTAGACCAACAAAACATCTTAAGTTACCCCAATCACACTATCTTTGTTTTGCCACTTTTTGAAGTCGTCGTATTTTCGCTTGTACCTTGAAGCTGATTTTGCAGGTAATGAACTTGTTGCCACACTGCTGGTCGCATAATAATTTTTTTGGTACATTCATTTCCTCTTTCGCCAAAAAAAATGTAAAGAAAAATAAACAGACATGTTCATGGCAATACTTCCATAGCTTACGACATTTGCGACAAATTATTGAGATTTTTTTGGAATTTATCTAACCTTTTTACAAATGAGAAACAAATAAAATATAAAACAATATACGGAAGGTAACGAGTTTTACTGGCTCAAGGAGGTAACTCGCCTGCGGCTCGTCAGTTATATCCTCCATTCGCCAGTAAAAACCCTCTAGTAATGTTATATACTATTCCGAGTTTTTACAGAATCATACTGGAGATATTAATCAAATATTCAAAAAAAAAATAAGAAAAGGTTCAAAAGCTCTTTTTATATTAAATTTTTCTTTCAGAAAAAATTTAGAGAATCTTAAAAACCAACGCATAATAATTTTTAATGCATTAATTAAAATACTGATCTTTCGGCAATCAAATTTTATACAAAAGTTAATACCCCTAGCTGAATTTCTTTTTTTTCCACTCGCTTCTAGGTTATTGATTTTTATACTTTTCGAGAATACATAGGAAATCGCTTTATTAAATTTTATTTTCAAAATCATAATGCTCCAATCAAAAACACACATACAAACAAAAGTGAGATGGTTAACGCTAATGCCGGCGGTGAGTAACTTTTCGAATTTTTTTTTTTTCGAAAATGAAATCATTATCTGCAATGAAATCCTGAACAAATTTTGAAGTTTCACCAACAATAAATTTTGGTACACTGATTCCTCGTTCGCACAAAAAACCAGAAAGACATACAAAGAATCAAAGTCACTTTCTACTTGTCATTCGAATGGAATCGCCAGAATTGCCAAAGCCTTTAATTCCCAGGCAAAGAAATAACTGGCTCTATGCTTGTGTTGCGACACATTGTCAGGCGCTTTGAAGCTCCAAAAAAAAATGAATGACCTTATTTTCACATTTCTGATTTTCAAATATATTATTGAGGTTCCTTACACATCAAATATTAATATTAAGCTGTTTTGAATTTGGCAATTTTTAAACCTAAATATTTCGCTATTTGCTTTGGGACACCACCAATAGTGTGCTTGCCTGCATTAAGGGAATTGCACTTTCCATGTCGGTATGTCAAAAAAAATCTTTGGCTTTCTTTTCCAGGAGGCCGAAGATTTACATATTTTCTGTATAACATGCAGGGCTTGAAGCTGCGGCCATCATTGGTAATGGTGAATCTTCTTGTTGTTGAATTTTTTGTTCGAAGCAATGTCACAATAACGTAATTTTTCATCTCTTCTACGTCATTCATGTTTAAGAAAAGAATTTCGTCACATCGATATTATCCAAAAATCCCAAATGTTGTTACAATTTTCGCCAGCAACCACTGGTCATCAGGAGCATGTGAAAAAAATTGTTCAGCCCCTTGAACGAATTGTAGTGACTGAACGAAATATTATTCAGATGAATAGTTTTTTTGTTTAGGGATTGTTTAGTCACTACAATTTGTCTAAGTAGAGAAATATTCAAAAATCGGAAATATAAAAATAAGTTCATTAATTTTTTTTTTTTGATCTTAAAAGCGTCTGACAAAAGTTAATAGTGATAATAATATTTTACAAAACATATAACAAATCAGCCATGTGAAAATAATGGGATCTTGAACTATTACCATCACACCATATCATCATTCTCCCCATCTAAGATTCTCGAAAACTTCAGATGCAAAATGCGATAAAATTCCACTCATAAAAAATCTCGCGCGACAATCGTTATGAAATGAAGAAGGGAAAGTTCGTGCGTTCGTCATCCAGACTTTCTTCCGGTACAATCTAATCTTCTCAGCTCGGGAATTCGAGGCATTTGCGATTCAGAACCGAAAAATTTAATGGAAAAAATCCGAACCTCTGCTTTATCAACATTTTTTGTATCTCTCTCTCGGAATCTCGAACTTTTATTCGCATAAATGATTGATGGGTCACCCCATCCGTTTATCTCTCGACACGTCGCCCAGCGTCGAGACGCCCGAATCTTATTAAAGATGCCACCCTTCAAAATGATGATATTTTCATTTCCGGGTGGGGAATTTCCGCATAGTGATTTGGAACTTTTGCTTGTCCTTTTCCACAAAGGTTATCTCACAGATTTTTTTCATAATTTAAACTACAAAAGATTTTATAATAAGTCACATAAGAAATAGTCAAAATCAAACAATTTGGGATAGTGCCTCTATAATTGGAGAAGTTTTTTCCTAGCAATCCAGTAGTTTACTTTGTTTTTTTTCCTAGAGGTTTCCTTGAGAGGTTGTGTTTTTTCTCATGGAAAAAATAGTTTGAAATGGCTAAGAAAAAATCGTGTTTTTTCCTATTTCAAAAATATATCATACATAATACATCGCCCTCAGATTTATTCGGATATCATCAAAAATACAGGGTTTACCGAGTCCTTATTAGGTGTTTCTGGAGAACTCGACCTATTTGAAATCTGAAAATTGATATTTTATCATTGTTTGACATTATCTACCGATCTAAAATATTCTTGGAGGTTGACTACTTTCAGTTATACAGTGAGTGAAAAAAAAAATTCAAACATTTTTTTCTGTTCTTTTATTTCCGAATTTGATAGAGTATGCAAATACGAATACATTCGTAATCAAATGCATGCGTCGAAATAATTTTCAGAAGGAGATAAGTGTATTCGGTATTATGTTTGTTATTTCTAACCTAGATATCGTCAGCACAAACCGTATTCACATTTCTGAAGGCGAAGAATGTGGAAATATTGTGCATTTTCAGAATTTTGAAAAAACCTATCACAGGGTGTTCCAAATGTTGGTTCAAAAATTAGGATCAAGATTGACCCATAACTCGTTTTTCAAATTAAAACCTTATTTTTTATGATTGTGCGATGAAAAATGATAATATTCCAACATGTTAGTGCTCCTAAAATTTATAAATCTTGAGTTATTCAGGATTTGCTGATTTTATGTCGTACTTACAGTCAAATTCATAGAATCTGTTTCATATCAGCAATGACCTTGGTCAGAGAAGACAAATTACTCAAAAACTCACTAGTGACTTCACCTTTTCTGAATACATTTATTATTGGTGATGTGAAACATCACCTAATACTCGAGAATTTGAAATTTTGGGAGTATCAACATATTGGAACATTATCATCACGCAATCCAACGCAATCATAAGAAATAGGGTTCTAATTTGAAAAATGAAAGTGTTCTTTATTTACTTGATAATACTCATAGCAGAAGAATATGGTGGTTCAAAAGTCTGAAAACGGTGTATTTATTTCGCTCACAGGTGGAAAATCTTAATTGCGATACTGAGGTCTTTTGATTTCGCCCGTGGAATAGAATGGGCTGAATAAATTTTCGGATCTAAAAGCCGGGATAATTTCATTTCGAACTTTTTTTTCGAATACAATTTTTGTCCATTTCTTACCGTTAGCGATCTGCAGTGTGTTTTATGTTGATTCTATTCCATTTATTTTTTGCTGTATTGTGGTAGTATGACTTGATTTGAAGACATAGATATGATTTTATGCCTTGAATTCAAGGAGGCAAGTTTTCTAAACAATCTGCCTCTTTAAATAAGATCAAATATGTGGATACAGCAAGATAGGGCTCCATGTCACAACGCTGCCATTGTGAAGAGATATTGAGATTAAGAATTCGAAAATGAATGGAACCTTATATTTTGTCTAAAGTGACTTATGATGAAATAGGGAGATGATTTAACTTATGTATTGATCATAATGGCTAGATGACCTAAATTTGATTATGTTCCGTAAAATGACGGAGGCTGTGTAAATATTTTTCTATTATTTTATTCATTAAATATTATATCTTATAATAATAAACATTTTTTTTTAAAAACAAACGAAAAATTTCGAATCATATGTTCTATATACCGGCCATTATATAAGTTATTTCATCACTTTGGTCAAAATATAAGGGTCCACTTGGGCACATGCGTTTCTTATCTTCAATTTCAAATAGTCCAAGTTATAAGAATCAGTTTGGTATACCATATATTCAAGGGGACCCCTCAGAAAGTAATCCATGGGCGTTAGGTCTGGCGATATCTGATGGGTCCATTGGTTTCAATCCATTTTTTTCCGAATTCTTGATCTAAATATCTCTTGAGAATGGCAGCGTGGTGGCATGAAGCCTCATCTTGCTGTAGCCACATATTTCATCTTATTTGAAGGAGCACATTGACCAGTAAACTAGCCTTCTTGAATTCAAATCACAAAATCACATCTATGTCTCTAAATAAAGGCATACTACCACAATACAGAAAAAAATAAATGGAATAGAATCAATATAAAACACGCTGCAGATCGCTAACGGTTAGAAATCTATAAAAATTGTATTCGAAAAAAAAATTTGGAATAAAATTATCTTTCGAATGACATGATAAAAAAGGTATGTCCCTGGAAAAAAAATTTTTGATAGCGCCGCGACGCCTGGCGTCTTTATTTATTCCGCAGATTTTTATGCGCATCTCAAGTCGACATTGACGTGTTCAAAAAGCCATTCACAGAATGAAAAAATATTCGGACGTTTTCGAGAAAATTGGGGTTACCAAGATAAATGAATCACCCTGTACTGTGAAAAAATGTTATGAGGTCAAATATCAAATCGAAAAACGAAAATAGTAAAAAAATCTACATGTAATCCGGATAACATTGTCTTGAATTTTTCCTACATGCGAGAGTTGTGTTGGAAGCAGAAATTAGTAAGAATAAAAATTCAGGACGCGCCAATTGTATTTGGAACGAAATCAATTCATTTAATTTTTACTCAGAGCCGGAGCGGCGAAATTTTATTTTGCCGGCACGGCAAAATGTCTGGCGGCGGTCCTGTGTCCGAATGAGAAATCTGATAGTTCACAGCATGTTTTCTATACCTACCCTTCACCTATTAATCCAGAATCTCCATCGTAACGATGAAGTTAGGAAAATCTCTTGGATAGATAATGAACTTTGCCAGAAGCCCTAAGCAACTATTCAATCGATAATCAATTCCATTCAACCGTGAAGACATTGCCGTTGTCTTCACTGAATGAAATTCCCCCAAACTTTCTCCAATGTCCAGGCAGTGTTCCGGCCGAAATATTGAAATCGACGTTCTCAAACGTCACTCGTTATAATCTACGTTAGGAAGGGGGGTGAATCTTGGGGTACTTTTCGAATTCGTGATTTCGATGGGTCGGAGGCTTTCGAATTGGGGACTAATTAGATTTTAGTCTTTTTAAGAAGATCGCTTTCAATTTGAACCTCCGTTATTGGAGAGAGGGGATCATTTCATTAGGGAGGAACGGACGGGTGCTTTCAGCGCAATCAGGTTTTTCTGCTGCGTTCTCCACAAAAAGTGTTGCCGTTGGGTCACTCAGATTTCTGTCAATTACGCTCGTTGACAAAAAGAAATTATGTAGTATGTAACTGGATAGCATATCACAGAAAACAGAAAAAAAATAAGTAAGAACACGTAAGGTTTTCTCGTAACATTCATAGACCCGCAGTATGATATGTGTGAAGAAAAAGATCCATATGTTTCGATGCGGATATATCGACTTGAGTTAATTTCAAACCTACTCAACATTCAAGAAAGACATACAGATTAATAAGAGAATTGACAAGAAATACTAATTATTCTGATTTATAAATAGTTTCAGGCTTTCACGACCGGATATATTGACATTAAAAGAGTCTACCGGGCTTATTGTCCGTGGTCTATTAGGAATTATTTCACCTCACGTTTTGCCCACAACTGCGGTAGGCATCTTCAGAGGATTCTTGGTCTTAGATTGTAACTCGACCGCTGAATTTCCGAAAGTGATGCTGGATTCAATCCGTTGGCCCCACTTATACCCTGATCATTGGCGGGAGAAGGTAGTGGGTTTACGCGCGCAATACGAAGTGGAAGCGATGGACCAATCAACATCGCGCGCGCAAACCCACTACCTTCTACCGCCAATGATCAGGGTATAAGTGGGGCCAACGGATTGAATCCAGCATCACTTTCGGAAATTCAGCGGTCGAGTTACAATCTAAGACCAAGAATCCTCTGAAGATGCCTACCGCAGTTGTGGGCGAAACGTTAGGTGAAATAATTCCTAATAGACCACGGCCAATAAGCCCGGAAGACTCTTTTAATGTCAATTCTGATTTATGATCTAAGATACCTATGTCGATCGTCACTGCTCCACAACGAGTTAGGGATATCGTATTCAATCTTTTTGAAAAGCATGTAATCTTCCAGGAAATAGCTGTGATATTATATTCTAGAACAAGTTGCAGAATGAGCTTCTATTCCAACACGAATTTCGAAAGCATGAGTGTTGGAATTGCCTTCTGCAACGAGTATTAGATGATATTTTCTCTATTTCAGTCGAGTTTTGTGAAGTACTCTCGGAATTCAAATAAATATTCAGATTACTTACTTTTGTATTGTATTTTGGCAGTTGGTGTGATTTACGAAATTTGACATATTACGGAATTTGAATTTATTTGATTTGAAAATTGATAGGATCGGAGGGCAGTACTGACAACCACAGAGCTAAAAATAGCATTCGCCTGCCGTCGTGTTGTTGGTCCTGAGAAGGACCGGTCTTTGCCAAACTTCTTCCGTCTGGAATTTTGCGCTCTATACTGTCTAAATGAGTTGTGGGAATGCAAACGCGAGCTGTCAGCAGTATAAACACCGAAACTCAACCCACTCTGACTAACAGTCTACTGAAGTAGGAAATTCTCATTTAATGAAGTGAGAGTCACGTCCTTGGTTGTACATACTGGGTGTTTTAACAGGAGCTAGGACAGGTGGTGTAGAACAAGACTACGTTGAACTTATGCCGACGTTTCGTCCGTATATTCGAACTTTTTCAAGGCTGAATACAAAAGATGTACAATTAAAATTCTTATCAGTTTAGCACATACAAAACAACAATTAGGATGACAACTAACAACAATGATAAAATGCATAAATAAAATGGTGTCAACTCATTAAAACATCGTATACATGAAAATATAATATAAAAAAAATAAATAAATAAAAATATTATATACAATAATAATGAATTGGAACGGGTGAAACTGTGGTATACTAACTTACCAAGTTCATTCAGTCTGATGAAATCGATATTATCTCTAATAATATTCGGAAAAATTGCAACCCAGTTGAGACTTCTTTAACTTTCAAATTTAAATTTTCGACCGATGTCAACATTACAACTGATAATCGAGAAACCGCTGTTATCACATGCAGACAGTGGAGACATATGAATGATATTTATGTCGGAAATCGGGAATCACGGTACATAAACAATAAATTTGTGTACAATTGACTTAGATCTTGGGTGTCAGTTCTGTGGTTCACGTAGTAAGTAAGTAAGTTCAACGTAGTCTTGTTCTACACCACCTGTCCTAGCTCCTGTTAAAACACCCAGTATTCTCATTTAAGTCGAGTTGTTCTGACACTTGGACATAAATGTCATGAATAAATAATGAACATCAATGTCACAAGAAGGCTGATGACAGAATTGACAAGACTCAATCTCACTTCAAGAAGAAGAAGAAGAAGTCATAAATCAACTGTACTTATCTCGCGTTTGCATTCCCACAACTCAGTTGGATAGTATAGAGCGCAAAAGTCCAGACGGAACAAGTTTGGCAAAGACCGGTCCATCTCAGTACCAACAACACCCTGATGACGGCAGGCGAATGCTTGCCGAAACGTCGGTAAATACCAACAATATAGATAATGGAAATAGCCCAAACAATGTCCCAACAAATATTCCATTATCAAGAATATCTCGTTCACAGCTAAAAATATAACTATATAATTCGAATAAAAATTAATATTAGTTACTTTTGTATTGTATCTTGGCAGTTGGTGTGACTCATGAAATTTGACAGAATACAGAATTCGAATTGATTTGATTCGATCGGAGGTAAATACTGACAACTACAAAACGAAAAATATAACTGAAACAATGCTGTAATGAGTTCATTACAGCACTCCTTTAAGTATTGTAATGAACCCATTACGATACTGAAATAGAGAAAATCAATTAAAGCTCAATAACAACTTGAATCGAACTCTGATCGCCTTTTTCTGAAATTTGGTATTTTGCATATGCTTCATGAATGTTCTCATTTTGAAATGGAGTCAGTTTATCAACGGCTTCGATTTGAAACTAGATTTCTGAAAGTGCCAAGATGTGAATTAACAAACGCTGAGGCTAATAGGGCTATCGGAATGCTGCAGAGTGGCTTAATTCAGGTTGTTTTACTGGTAGGGCTCCGAATCAGCCTAAGTGTGATATCTCTTTTAATAGGAGTTCCTGTTGGAAAGACCAAGGCTTGGTTTGTGACGAAAAACAACACCTGCTCAGGATCGTCTCATCACCCTTTCGGTGAGAAGAAGGCCTACATCTACGTGTAGAATGCTACAGAATACTCTTCAAAATGCAGATGGGGTCCAAGTTTCCATCGAAACCATTTGAGAGAGGTGAATCTCGATTCTTGACGTCCATCAAGAGGAGTTCCATTTTCAGGTGACCATAGCGTCAAAGAGTGAAATGGACAAGGCAATATATCAATTGGAACTATCAATGGCGTAGTGTCCTTCTCACTGATGAATCCAGATATTGACGATTTCCAGATTCTCGAAGAATAAGGGTATGGCCAATACCACGCATTCTCAGTAATCGTCGCTATGTCCAAGAAGTATATCCATTTCGAGGGGGGTGTTATGATATGAGCCGGGATATGTTTCAACGGACGCACAGATCTACAAGTTTGTCCTGGATATGACAGCCTTACACCATAGGGAGCATGTCATTGACAATGTTTTTCTAAATTTTCATGCTGCTATTGGTGAAACTTTTCAATTTCTAGACGATAATGCTAGACCGAACCGTGCAGCCATAGTTGAGAATGCGCGCGAGGAGCTTAGTATTCCACATTTGCCAATACCTCCGCACTCACCAGATTTGAATTGCATAGAACATGAATCCTTGAAAGATTGAAGGAGCTTCTACCCCGTTCATGGGACGAAATTCCTCAAGAAATGTTCAACAATCTCGTGTGTTGTATGCAAGGAAGATGTCAAGCTATTATTGATACCCGTGGAGGCCATACATTGTATTGATAATATTAACCCAGCCGAAGGAGAATCCAACAAAAAATCTTGTTCATCTACTCTTGAGTTATGAATAGTGCATGAAATGGGAAAGTTTCCCGAAGAGTTTGCAAAAAAAAAAGTGAGTATAATTTTTTCAAACCAGAGAGAGTTTATTCAGAGTAATAAAAATCATGTAGACTGAAGAAAATTCTTAATTGACATTCATTGAGCTTTTCGATTAACTGTTTAGAATCGTTTCAATTAGAATCGATAAAGCAATAATCTAGAATCAAGGATAAATATACCTACTGGCCGGTGATTGAGAAAATAGTTCGGAAATCGGTCATTTTGAGTACATTCATGAAATTCTTATCATTTTGGAAAGGTTATATTTTCGATTAACTAATTTATGTGTCATTAGTCCGCTCTATCGTGGGTTAATGAGACACCTTATATGTATATTATTGTTCATCGCCCTGAACAGGGAGAAAATAAATACTGCACTTCTTTCTCTTGAAGCTCAGGGTATGCATAATTCAATGTTTCACAAAGGTATTCGAAAAAATCTGATTCAATTCTTCTCTTTGATTTTATAAAGCCTCTGGAAATAATTCTTATGAATTTTTTAAGGTCACAATGCATGTTTTTATCCATACTCAACTCTGCTTCAACAATTTCATTTCAACTTGAAACACTTCAACAATATTCGCAGTGTCATACAATATCAGAAATATGTTCTCCCAATATAAGACCCCTGAAGAAGAAGAAGAATATAAGACACGTGTCGTTATCTGAAACGCCTATTCCCACTGAATTCCTGGAATATTTCACGGTTTCATCAGAGTCCCATCCTCTTTTCATCCCAATCGATCAAGGTAAAATGTATGGTATGCTTCTTCAGATCCCAGAAAACGTGATGTATCCAATTCGGAGGTACAGCATCCACGAAAAAAAATTCCAACCTCCTCATATATCCTACAGGAAAACGTGGAGGTAGTAGAGAAGTTTTTTGATCAACTCTCTCAATATTCAAGCGGTTTCGTGAATACAGGGTGTTTTTGAAGGGGAAGGTCATACTAAATCCTATTTTGCAAAATATAAAGGGAATTAGGCAAAATATTTTCACCATGGTACAAAAATGCAGAAAAAAAATGGTCGAAAAAGTTTTGACCTATGAAATGAAAAAAACAAAAATTACATATCAACTTACTACCTTACAATGGCTTCCTGGCTTGTTTTGAGTTAATATTCAATAAATTGTACACTATTTGAATCATGGCTTGAAAATACAAGACGAACCAGATGAAATTCTTTTTTCGAAACAAAGACAAAAAAGTAGGTGATCATCGAGATAAATAGCATTTTCAATTCATAGTTCCACAGATTTTTGTCGTATCACTGAAGAAATGAAATCAGATTTGGCACTGGGAGATCCCATATTCCTCAGTGACAAAATGTTCATAAAAAATTTGTCGAATCAACAAGTCGTATGAGTCTTTTGAGTGAATAAATACAAATGATGACATTTAGAAGCGCCAAGAGAGTAATTCCACATCTCCAGTCACATGCATAAAGAACTACATGTATATACTCCTTCAGCCTCTGAGATTTCAGCACAGGCCCTGAATCAAAGTTTTTGCAAGCGATGGAAACGCCCATTTGTTCTGACAGTGATGAAGCACGTTTTTTTCAAGGAAAAGGACACACGGCAAAAATAAAAAAACTTATAGGGATAACCGTTTTTGATATTTTCCCATAGTTTCATTGGTCTTTATTATTATTTTCATTACCAATTTTTCAGATTGTGCATCAATTTCCGGTTTTGTCAATGTTTTTTATGAATTTATACAGGGTGTACCAAGTTCGACGGCCTAATAAACGTTTATTGGGAACTAGACCTATTCAAAATCTGAAAATTGGCATAATGAAATTTTTCGACGTCATATAGTGAGCTGAATATACTTGAAACCTGACCACTTTCAGTTATACAGAAAATGAAAAAAAAATTTCTGTATTTTTGTTTTCAATTTCGATAAAGTACACAATTCTGAAAACAATCGTTTCGAAATAGTTGCATTCGTCAGAATAATATTCAAAATATGAAGAAAAAACAGAAGGAAAAAGGGAAATGAGAGTATTCGGTACAATATTTCATATTCCTCTTCTGAATATCTTATGAACAAACCGTTTTCACATTTCTCAAATATTTAAAAACTCATCACAGGGTGTTGCAAATGTTGGGTCAAAAATTTGGATCCATGGGCTCATAACGTTCGTTTTCCGAATTAGAACCCTATTTTTTGATGATAGCTTTGGATTCTGCGAAGAAAAATAATGATAGTTTTCTAACATATCTTTGCTCCAAAAGTGCATACCTATTTCTTGGGGTATTCAAGGATTTCTGACTTAATGTCAAGGGTACATAGAGTCGAATTCATAAAATCTGTTTCACATCAACAATAATATAATATGAATTCAGAAAAGAGATATTTCACTGGTAAATTATTGGAATAACTTTCTTCTATGGCCAAAGTCATTGTTGATATGAAACAGATTTTATGAATTAGACGCTTCTACTAGATGAAATCAGAAAATCCTGAATAATTCCAGAAGCATCAACATTTGAGAACATTATCATAATTTTTCTTCAAAAAATCAACGCAATCATAAAAACTAATTTTTAAATCGAAAACGAATGTTATGAGCCAATGTTGATCCCAATTTTTGTCCCAACGTTTAGAATACTCTTTGTCGAGTTTTCAAAAATTCTACAAATCTACAATACACAAATCCACTTCAAAAATGTGACAATACTCTATCTCTTTTTTCGCTACTGTTTTTTCTCGATATTTTCAAAAGTATTTCGACGAATGTTCGAACCGACTGTATTCAGACTTCAATATTCTTTCAAAATTGAAAACAAAAAAAAAATTATTTTTTTTTAATTCCTGTATAACTGAAAGTGCTAAGATTCAAAAATATATCAAATCGGTATTTATGTTGAACAATATCATAATCCCAATTTTCAGATTTCATATAGATCCAGTTCTCCAGAAACACTTAATAAGCCATCGAACCTGGTACTATACAGGGTGTACCAAGTTCGACGGCCTATTGGGCGTTTCTGGATAACTACACTTATATGAAATCTGAAAATTAGGATTATGATATTGTTTGACATTATCTACCGAGCTAAAATATTCTTGGAGCCTGACCACTTTCAGTTATACAGGGAGCGAAAAAAAAATTTTCAAAAATTTTTTTTTCTGTTTTTTTGTTTTTGAATTTGACAGAGTATGCCATTCTGAATACATTCGCAATCAAATCGTTGCATTCGTCGAAATACTTTCCAAAATATCGAGAAAAACTTGAAGAAAAAGAGAGAAATTAGTATTCGGTATTATGCTTGTTATTCCTAATCTAGATACCTTAAGCACAAACCGTTTTCACATTTTTGAAGTCAAAGACTGTGGAAATATTGTACATCTTTAGAATTTCGCAATCAAATCGTTGCATTCGTCGAAATACTTTCCAAAATATCGAGAAAAACCTGAAGAAAAAGAGAGAAATTAGTATTCGATATTATGCTTGTTATTACTAATTTAGATACCTTAAGCACCAACCGTTTTCACATTTTTGAAGTCAAAGACTGTGGAAATATTGTACATCTTTAGAATTTTGAAAAACTCGTCACAGGATGTTCCAAATGTTCGGTCGAAAATTGGGATCAAGATTGACCCATAACTTTCGTTTTTCAAATTAGAACCCTATTTTTTTATGATTGCGTTCGACTGTACGACAAAAAATGATGATGTTCTTACATGTTAATGCTCCTAAAATTGAAAATTTTTGAGTTATTTAGGATTTTCTGATTTTATGTCGTACATATAGCGTCAAATTCTTTCAATCGGTTTCATATCAACTATGACCTTGGTCATAAAAGATAAATTATTGCAATAACTCACTAGTGACACACACTCGAATACAATCCTACTCAAATCGTTGCATTCGTCAAGATACTTTTCGAAATATAAAAAAAAATCTAAACAAAAAAGGTAGATAAGAGTATTCGGTAAAATGTTAGCTATTTCTAATCTAGATATCTTAAGCACAAACCGTTTTCACGTTTTTTTAGTCTGAAGCAGTGGAAATATTTTACATATTCAGAATTTTGAAAAACTCGTCACAGGGTGTTCCAAATGTTCGGTCAAAAATTGAGATCAATATTAGCCTATAACTTTCGTTTTTCAAATTAGAACCCAATTTTTGATGATTGCGTTGGATTCTGCGAGGAAAAATGATGATAATGTTCTATCATGTTGATACTCCTAAAATTAATAATTCTTGAGTTATTTAGTATTTTCTCATTCTATGTCGCACGTTGAGTCAAATACATAAAATCTGTTTCATAACAAGAATGATGAATGAATTTTAAAAAAAGATGTGTCATTAGTACGTTATTGGAATAATTCATCTTCTATGACCAAGGTCATTGATGATATAAAACAGATTTAATGAATTTGACGCTATGTATGACATAAAATCAGAAAATCCTGAAGAACTCAAGAATTTTCAATTTTAGGAGCATTAACATGTTAGAACATTATCATCATTTTTTTTTTCGTACAATCCAACGCAATCATAAACAATAGGGTTCTAATTGGAAAAACGAAAGTTATGGGCCAATCTTGATCCCAATTTTTTACCCAACAGTTGGAACACCCTGTGATGAGTTTTTCAAAATTCTGAAAATGTACAATATTTCGACTTCAAAAATGTGAAAACGGTTTGTGCTTGAGGTATCTAGATTAGGAATAACAAACATAATACCGAATACTCTTTTCTCTCTTTCTCTTCAGGTTTTTCTCGATATTTTGAAAAGTATTTTGACGAATACAACGATTTTAGTGCGAATGTATTCAGAATTGCATACTTCATGAATTTCAAAAACAAAAATACAGAAAAAAAAATTTTGAAAATTTTTTTTTCGCTCCCTGTATAACTGAAAGTGGTCAGGCTCCCAGAATATTTTAGCTCGGTAGATAATGTCAAACAATAGCATAATCCCAATTTTCAGATTTCAAATAAGTGTAGTTTTCCAGAAACGCCTAATAAGCCGTCGAACTTGGTACACCCTGTATATGTATGTAGGCTGATGAAAGCTAAATTGATCCTTGATTTTTTCCGTAGAAGTAGGTTCGATTCGTTTTGATTCGGAAAATGCAAGAATGTTTATCATGTTCGAGTAACAAATTGAATACAAAACGAGAGAACATTTCGATGTAGCTACTTATATCTTTTTAAATTTTCATTTGACTACGGTCCCAATGAATAATTCATCCTTTCCCAACCCGATAGCACACATTTTTTTTTTATCTCGAAAGAAATCAATTATTCGGTTCATCATTCCGAAGAATTCTACTCTTCATCCATAATAAATTTCGTATGGCGTCGCTCAAATTGAAAAATGTTGCATCCATCACATAAAGAGAATATATACTGTGAATATATACTTTTGGGTTTTCTCTTCAAGTCTCTGGAACAGAAATCAATGGTGTTTTTTTCAATGAAAGAAAAGCCTCTGCATGAACTTGTGCATTAATTCATCAGGGGAAAATTTTTTTCGAAGAATTATAGCCTTACAAGAAAATAAATTCAAATTTTCAAACGTTATAACTTTTCGGATTCTATCAGACTCCTTCATCAGACAAATTCTTGAATTCAAAGGAATTTTCGGAACACTGGATTATATAGAAAGTTGAAACAGGAATTGTATAATAAACATTAAAAAATGTATATCACCTTTCTGTTGTTTACCTATTAAAGTAAGATATAAAAATGAATGATAAATCTTTAACCTACTTCGATGGAATATATTGATTTTTTCAATAATACCAAGATCTGAAAACACAGTCACAATTCATACAATATGAGTACAACTATATGCAGTATACAAATCCTAATTTGGATGCTCTCTTCTCCATGGGTGAACTACATCTGGCAAAAAATTACCACTTGTGGCATTTAAGACAACGAAAATAATTCGGGTGTGAAAAATTCATAGCATTGAATGAATATCCAAAGATCAACTCTTAACAACATACCACGTGTCAAATCTGTAGAAATCTTACATCCTTCGGGAACGCAATAGTAAAAGTGATGTTGATTTATTTCCATTAAATTTACTATTTATGAATTCGACATACCAACTTATTATATCTAGAGGGTACACTGTGAAGTCACGTCTTCAATCCATTTCCTTACCTTTCACTCGGTAAGAAAACCATAAAGTTTTCTCAATTTATATCGTGAACCTCTAGAAGTTGTTCAATGTTCCTATTGTATTTCAAGTGCTGGATCAATGAAAATACGATGAAACTTTTCAGTCGGTGATTGAATTGATTTCATGAGGTTGAATTGTTTCCACTGGTCAATGGGTATTATTGTGTGGGATATGAGGTTATTTCCCAACTTTTATGCTTCTAGATTTTCATTATTTCCAACAAAGAAATATTTTGACAGTCTTCATCGGAGACAATAGAGGTTATCGTCTGAAAAGAAAGACAAATTCAGTAATTTTGAGAATGAACTCGATCGATCAATTTGCAAAATTATATTAATTCACTTTGGAGATCTCCATTACACGCAAAATCAGGTCTTTTTAGATCCTGATGAAAAATTCATATACTGTAACAAAGGTTTGTCACAATTATGGAAAATATCGATAAGTGGTAAAGTCAGAAAAGAATAGACAAAAATGAATGAAATATAGAGACCAAGAAGCATAATATAGGAACTTCTGAACAAAAACGCCAACTGGCAACATGATGAAACAATAGGCGATCAAAATCATGAAAAAAAAACGATTTTCTTCAGCCTTGAGCTAAAAACCTCAAGGGACAACAACGTAGCAGAAAATGACTGGAATGAAATCATGGAAACATAGAAATTTCAGTGTTAAATTTCAATGCGCTGCAAATCAAGTAGAACATTGGAATAATCGAAATCTCATTGCGAATCGATATCAAATGAGGGACTGGACTGTTGGAATGGCAAATATCGGCCGGAGTGAGGGATCTCTGTTCTATATCGTATCTGTATATCAATCTGTGTTGCCGAACTGATATTAGGGGTTATTATTTGTCTAAGAATCAAAGTTGTGAATACATCCAATGATACATTCAGTACAGGGTCTTCCAAATTGCTTGATTTTGACTGTTTCAGGTACTTCTGGACAAGATAGGTAAAAACTTCTTGAGGTGTTCTGGGCTCGATTTTTGTGAAAACACCATTATTGAAAACCGTTTCAGGATATCTTCTTTTTTTATTTCGATTTCAAAAATGTGTCATAACTTTTTCATTTACGAAAATATCTAAAAATAATAAAAACTTTTTAGGAGCGCCCTTTTCCCGGAAATAAATATATTAAATTTTTTTCTCGTGGAAAAAAACTTTTTTTTATACTGAATACGAACGCATTTTTTTTTTTCATTTTATTTCATAAAAAAATTTCGAGATGAAAAAAATTTGAAATAATATCTCATTTCCACCTTTTTCAGATATCTTCGAAAATGAAAAAGTTATGGCAAATTTTCTGAATCGAAAAAATTTCAAAATGTTGTTATATCTTCGAAACAAATGAAGATATCGTGAAACGGTTTTCACTATTGGAGTTTTCACGAAAATCGAGCCCAGGATCGAGTCTAGAAGTACCAGAAACAGCAAATGTCAAGCAATTTGGGATACCCTGTACATGCAAAAAAAGTGGATGAAGTACTCTAAGCAAAGTAATGAGAGATGAATAGAATAGAATAGAATAGAAAAGAATATAGTTTATTTCCAAGAATCACTGATATAAATATCACAGAAAAGGAAACAGGTCAAATCACAGAAGGTACATCAAGGCATTTATATTCACTGTAGTGAGTGAACGGCATGCATTTTCGAATTCCTCAGTAGAGTAGGGCTCAATATTCATAATCAACCTGAAAATATCTTTCTTGAAACACTTAGAGTCAAGTTGCGCCTGTACATATCTTGGTAGCATATCAAAAAACTTTATAGCTTTATAAGTACAACTTTTTTTCGAGCATGTTCGGCTTGTGAATTAGAAAAAAATCAAGGTGCATTTTTCGTGTATAATTCACATTTCTGATGATGGGATTATATTACTCAAATGCAATAGTTATGTATTTGTCAGTATAGACAAAGTTCTTTCTTAAAAATACTGCTAGGCTATTAACACTAGGTAGGTTATTTATACTAGGTGTTTGTTTTCATACGAACCACCCTGTATATTTCTTATATCATAGAGATTGAAAAAGGTTTCAGAGCACATCGGATGATTTTGTTGGGAAACATCTATATATAATTCTTGAACGACCTTTTCCTAAGAAGGGGAGCTTCAACACCTGAAAATTGAATAGGAAAGGGTGGTTGGGTGATACTTCATTTTGCAGATTTGGAGCCTCGTCAAATAGTGTATCATAAACGTAATTTCAATAAACCTATTTCTAAAGAGCTGAAATGACCCTGAATATTCTGGAGGTGAGCCCATTTTTAATGATCCATTTTCACAAACTTCAAAAATCTTGGAAAAATTAGATTTTTGAGAAAGTTTTTTTTTCTATCATGCATTCTAGTGAAAAAAAATAGATCTGCATTTTTGAATCGTTGGAATTTCTCTTCAAGGACTTCCATAAAATAATCTTGACTGAAATGCATCATTTCATTCAGTTAATTCAACATTCTTGTAACCTTATTCAATTTTTCTTTCATTTGTTTCATTCATCTTATCATTCATGAGATGATCAGTTTATTCACTTATTGATAAATCTGATTTATTCATGTGTTCATTAATTTATTCACCCATTCATTAATTTATTCCTTCATGAATTTTTTCATTTATTCAGTAATTCACTCATTATTTTATTTATTTATCTGATTATTCATTAAGATATTCTTTCGATATTTATCCCTTTATTCATTCAACCAGAAAAAAGGGTAATATGAATACCTGTTAATTCTCAATACTAGTTCTCGTTTAATTCCCCGAAATTCAAATACAAAGAGACATATTATTGGACCAAATTGATGCACTCATAAGTAAAAAGAAACAACTTTTTTGCTAGTTGGCAGGCCAGACTGTTACTCGTTTCTGGAAGAAAACCATCAATCAATTGTTCACATAAATGTTGTAAACGTTTGAAAATTCCCCGTTGTACAATTCATCCATTATTTATGAATGGATTTTTAATCATCGAAAACTTAGACACAGTTGCATAACTATAAGCCTACGAAAATATTCACCCCACCTCGTCTTTGCCAACTTCCACCCATTGATAACCTTTGTCAGAAGAGCCATCCCATTATTTCGGGATAATGAGATGTAAATTTAACCGAAACAAACCGAGAACACCCCAGGAGTTCATCCCTCAATTATACTGACGATCTTAATGAAATATCGCGGAATAAAGCGGCTTGAAATTCCATCGAATTTTCTTCTTCTTCCCAGTTCGATGATCGGTGCCCATTGAACGGGATGCAGACTCCAGGAATCCGGGAGAATTGACCGAAGTTTGGGGAGTTCAGTCTGCTGGGAAATGAGATGTATTGAATTAATATTTCTTGGGGATTTTTTTTCTTAGATTGGCGTCAAAGCGAAGTTGTGAAAACTGCGTTTCGGAATTCCATTATTTTCGAGCAGTACGTTCTTTTGATAAATAATTAGTTTAATGTAGGAGGAATCACAACAAAAATGACATTGACATTTAGAAAGTGTTCAGAGCTCACTGACAGTGGTCCATTGAGAATTGTTTCATCTGAAGTTCTCCTACATCTGTGTTAGGCAACTTCGAAAGAAACCGTCCATGTGGATGATACTTTTGTCGTTTGTTGTCACGGAGTTGACAAATTGCAAGCCTTTTTAAACCATCTTAACAACAGGCCCCCAAATATTCAATTCACTTCAGATATTGAAAAGAATTGTGCTCTACTCTCTCTTAACGTCTCAGTTACTAGAAAGCTTGTAACGATAACGAAAACGTTTGTGAATTGATATTCTGGCGCGTTGGGCACCAATTGTGTAAGGTTAAAGAGATAGATAATTTACGTCAATTAACCAGCCCCACTCTAGGGGTGCGGATTATGTAAAGTTAAGGTAGAGATATAAATTACGTCATGTAATATTTTAACGATAGATGCTCCAGCTAGTCAGGACCTGAGACCACCTTACATTTATATGAGGTAAAAAGAGATAATATGCTTCTGCTCAGGCCAATGATAATCAAAACTTGAACAGCCGAGATTTATTCCTCTCTGATGACAATAGCTATTGTCTAATATCACAAATTGAAACAATTTTATACGAGGACAAGAATTTGTACAATCATGAACAATTCGTCAGAAACACAATTCACAAGCGTTTTTGTTCTTTGTGAACTTATCTTGCTAAAACAATGCTGGGTCAGGGAAGTGACCATCTCTCGATTCTCTCCCAACGTTCGAACTTCTGAATCCCCTGGAAGACGTTACAGTAAGAGGTGAAGGTTGTACTCTTCCAAATAGGAGCGTTGAGGATTCAACTTCCTCCACGGCGCAGGCTCTGAAGACTTAGATTCCCCCAAAGAGATTTCAGATGCCTAGATCCCTCCAAAGAGATGTCGAAGGCTTAGCTCCCTTAGAGCAGGTGCCGGAGGCTCAGCTCTCTTCGAAAGATACCGGAGACTTAGCTCCCTCCAAAAAAAAGCAATCCTAACTATTGCCTAAGTCAAACTGTTTCAATCCAGAATAGGAGAATAAATTATTGCCTTTTTCGGTGCAGCGTCAGAATAGCTGAATACCAGAGTCTCGCGTCTGAGGTCTCACGATCTCGACTGACTCACGATCGTGTACCACTTGACTTGATGTTGCGTTCTCGATCCGAGACGATCCGGAAACTCCCGAGACTTGAACTCTATAAATTGAACCGGTACAAACTAGGACATAGGGTTTGTGGAAAATCCACCGACACTGCTAAATGTCGTTTAGAGAAAACAACGTTTATTCAAGCCGAAATTTCTGGGGAATGCATCTTTAGCATGCATTCATCGGCAAAGCACATAATGCAAAAAAAAAAAATTGGGCAATAAGATCGAAAATTTCCACACGTGATGATAACACATCAAAAAACGCCGCTAATGAAAGATGTCTATCTCACCATTCATCCCTAAGTTCACAGGTAGAATGGGTAGAATACTGAAAAGGCACAACACAGAAATCGTATGTAAGTCAAATCATCTGAAATACCTCATACAAAATCGACCCATTTTCACCAGCCGGTATTTGAAGGATACCTTGCGACTGCGGCAGAGTCTACATTGATACAAACAAACGAAGTATCACTACGAGAATTAAGAAGCAGGAACGATGCTGTCTACTGAATCAGACAGAAAAATCCGCATTGCGAAATATGCTCTAACAGATGGACACTATATTTCAGGCTACATTTTCCCGCCATTAACCAAAGTGTAGACACAGACAGTGCGGGCCGCCGAGGAGGCAGAGAAGGCCGTGCAACGATATTCAGGGTAATATTTCAGAAATTTTGATTAATATTCAGCCAACTAGCTGGGCCGGCGAACTTTGTTTCGCCGAAGAGATTCATAAAGTTGTATCAACAAAACTGATACTTTTTCAAGTAGGAGGTGAATAAGACAAATTAAAGTACAAAATATAGAAAAAATTTAGTTACATTGAAATAGGTAGGTATGTAAATTGTTATTTACACGAATAGACTTCACTTTATCCAAGGGGTACCTTATTATTATTCAAAAATTGTCTCATTGTTGTACCATAAAATTATGACACTCATTTTTAGTTTTTTCGTCATGAAATTTTCCGTAGTGCTTGGAAGAAAGAAAGGTGTGATAACACATGGACTCAGATGCGTTAATATTATTATTAAATGTAGTTCACCGAATTTATATCAAATATAATACTCACACGAAAACGCTATCAACCTCAATGACATCTACATGATGACATGATTCGCAAGAAGAAAAATTATTTCCTACTTTTTTCCATTTCATCAAATTTTTCATTGTTTTAAAAAGGTATTTTTTATGCAGAAAAGAGTCCTAAGAATAATTCCTGGAATGTCATTTCGTAAATCTTGTCGGGGTGTTTTCAGCAGTTGTGGGATTCTAACTGTCATTGATGTTCATATACATAAAGTACTCATTTATCTTATGAAATATGATTTATGGAATGATTTTGTTTTCAAACATGAATACTATACAAAGCGCAATAATTTGGAATATCCTCTACACATACTAACTTTGTATGAAAACAGCCAAAATATAAACGGGCATCAAGCTTCACAATGGGCTTCCTGTCAAGTTGAAAAACATCCATCAGATTGGCAAATTCATATAAATATTTGATGTGTAAGGAACCGTATAGTATGAAAGAATATTTAGGTTAGGATGGTCTTTGTTATAATAAGTAGATAAATAATAGTTAGGAATTTTTCATTATTCACTTTCCCTGTCTTAATTTTGTTTTCTTTTGTAATATGATTTTGACACCATTTCAATTCATTTTGTGAAAATTTGAATCTTTCATGAATGCTGTATTTGGAAATAAAGAATATTGTTATTATTAATCATGTATTTTATGTTAACCCCACCGTAGAAGAATCCAACAAAAAATTTTTCATAACAAACTGTTCATCCAATCTTGAGTTTTATTATGTAACCAACAATATGGCCGACTGAGTTTTATATATGAAGATTAAAGAAAATAATGTATGATATGTCGTTCATTCCAAAACTCGCCTCTTCGTGGCTGGTTTTTGCTTGGTAGGGGAAACCCCACTCCTGTCGAGATTTGCCATTCCAACAGTCCAGTCCCTTATTTGTTATCGATTCCAATGTTCTACTAGACTCGGAGCTCACTCGAATTTATCATTGATATTCCTGTTTCCATCATTTTATTCCAGATCAATATACTGAATTCTCAGCTCCAGTTCATCAACATTATTTCAATATCAATCAATTGAAAATTCTAATTTCTGGATATTTTTTACTCATCTTCAGCAACAGAAATTGAAACTGGAAAGATTCCGCATCGATGCATACTACAGTCTTGCGGTGCGATAAATCCTGGATCCATGGAATCGGGGTTTGTTGGAATGTATAATTTCGGGTTTATTCCCTTACGAAGCACCGGCCAAATAGAATTTGAGCTCGTGGCGGAGGTAGCTTTCCTCAAACCGAACCTAGCTGAAACCGCACGTGTTTAATGCGAGCTCTCTATCAGCCAATGCTGATCAACGTAAAACCGGCTGTTGTTTTGATTTATTCTTCCAGTCGATAGCGATAGCGAAGGGTTATTCACCGTGTGAATAGACTCTGAATAGATATTATCATGGTACTATAATCATTCTTCCATCAGCTGGATTGATTCATTAAATACAAATAATCCTTATAGAATTTAGGAAATCTTAGTATATAAAACTAACTCGGCCATTTTGTTGGTTACACTATTTATAAAATAATAATAAGGCCTTCATTGAATATCTCAGATAAAAGATATTACAAAATCATCAGTAACAACACTCACAGGGCGGAGTTCAGATGGGTGTGAGCCCTCTGTTCTTCCACTCAAACCCTTATAACTTAAGATTGGATGAACTGTTTGTTATGAAAGATTTTTTTTTAATTCTTCTACGACGGGGTTAAAATGAGATACATTGAAACTCTGAAAATTTTTATTAAATGGAAAAGAATGTAAAATAATTTTTCTTCTTGCGAATAATGCGTTATTAGGTTAATAACGTTTTCGTGAAAGTATTATATTTGATATTAATGAATTACTTATTCTTATAATATTAACGCATCTGAGTCCATCTGTTATTACACCTATCTTCCTTCCGAATACTACAGAAAATTTTATGACGAAATGTTTTGAACCAATCTCCATTCTACTATTATATATGTAAACAACTTCTGTGTATTTTGAGTTGCCTAAACGGATGTTTTGGGGACGCTTTGATTCTTTCGTCTGGTGATTTCCGACAACCATTACCGGTAATTCAAAAATCGAAGGGTGCCGATAAAATAAATGCTTGAATAAAATCATCAACTTCAAATTTGACTTGGTAATAAAGCTCTCAATTCAGTTGATTGCGGTTGGGATAGTACCAATAGATATTTGCAGCCAACAAAAATGCAAAAAACACCTGCACCAAAAAAATAGCTGAATATGATTTTTGTAACTGCAAAAACAGATGCAATGCGTCATGCACCTGCTGAAAACTGAGTCTCTTTTGTAACGCTACACGTGTGGAGTGTGTAGGTCTTAACTGCCGAAACAGTTGTCCAATCTTTGGCAAAGATGAAGAAATAATTGACAGTGGCGACAGCCACTCAGAATCAAATTAATTTTTTGACACAAAAAGTATTAATTTCACGTGAATGAAAGTATAAATGAATGAACTGTTTGAATGATATTTTAATTTTGTTATTTCGAACAGATAGTGTTGCTTTTAGGAGTTGAAAAACATTGATCCGTAATAATGTTTCAAAATTGATTGAGTTTAATTGATTATATCGATGGAGACCCATCTTTACATATTTTATGCTGAAAGGGGGTGGTTTATACGGTCTTGAAGTATATGAAGACCTTCATTAAACTTTATAGAACGCTACTGAGGACCAAAAATTACTGCGATTTACGTTGGAACATGTTTCTTTCGATTCAAGATAAAGGGGTTGTTTTCACCCCTTGAAAATAATGAGGATAAAGCGGCATAGGGTAAGAGTTGGAGAGAATTATATTGATGCATCTTGATAGAATTCGGAGGTAATGCCTAATTTTCGCCCTCATTGACTGGACTAATTGTGCAGGAAAATTTTATGTCCATTTTCAAGGTATTATACCATAATAGTTTGTTATAATATTAAAGTTGCTTTTTTATTTATTGATTGAGGCAGTACGAAGTCTGCCAGGACAGCTAGTCAATAAATAAATACAGAAACTCCCCTATCTCACAAGGTCTAGACACGCCACTGCACTGCACTTTACTATAACTTTTCTCGTCATATTTGAATTATTTCTACTTCAGAATGTATTGGAAGATATGATGCTATAATCTAAAACGCATCAATAAAGACCGATGAAGCCATTTCACGGAGCTATCATATTTCAAATTACTGAAGTTTTTCGATAATCAAATAGTTACTACTCACATACAAAATGGCAAAAAATTTTAACGATGTACATTCGAACAGATTGGAGATCAATATAATAACTCGAAAAATGTTCCGTACGGGAAAGCATCGTTGGAGTTACGATCTTGTTTAACTGAAAACTTATTCAATTTATCACCTCGTTTAAAACTTCCGAGAGTTATTTCATATGATTTTTTCTCGAACTTCCACGAAGTAATATAGAGAATGTTAAGGAGCAGAGCTCGAAGTATAATTGGGAATTGAAATTCATCCAAAGCATTTAATTTTGATGTTTTCCGCATGAACAAAGATTTTTCCAATATATACAGGGTGTCAACAGGTATTTACACATTTCGGAATTTGTCACAAATGAGCGCGTGATTTTTAAATTGGCCGAATCCTTATTCGTATACCTACTTAATGTCAAGTAAATAGGTGAATAAGTAGCCCTAAAATGATTCTATATTTTTCCTACCTATCAGTCCTACCAGTCACATTCCTGTAATTAAAATATTAACTGTCACCCTGTCAATACTTCTTGGATTTCGAAAGTTCTCTGGGACTGGAAGGCAAGCTGTAAAGCTTTGTCAGGGGGCACAATAGACTATGAGGTCGCAGAGTGGACTGTAACCCCTTTTAAACTATCAACTATATCAATAGTTTGATTTTTTCACGACCGGATATACTGAAATTGAAAGAGTATTCCAGGCTTATTGGCCGTGCTCCATTAGGAAAAGTTTCATCTCACGTTTTGCTTACAACTGCCGTAGGCATCTTCAGAGGATTCTTGGTCTTAGATTGTACGTATCGGCTTGATCTTCGTATTTTCTAAGGTTGGTAACCAGGCGCTATGTAGGAAAGGGGTCTCTCTATGTGTCTTCTCTGTCTGATTCAATCGACAGTATCGTATTCTCGTATTGATACTTGTTGTGTCAATTGGCAATATGGACTTTGCCGCAGTCACGAGGTATTCTGTAAATACCGGATTGTGAAAGTGGGTCGACCCTGTCTTTGGTTGTTCTGATCATTTGAAAAAGTTTTTGTGTCGAAATAGCCTTCAGAAGGCGTGTTGTGCACTTTGGGTGAACAAAAATCATGTTTAGTTTTCGAAGACGATGAGTTTCATGTTTTTGTTTACCTAAAACGAAGAAATAAATTCATAAACTACCCCATGCTTATCGGCATTCTCTTCAATCGCTACCAGATGTTCGTTTTATGACCGGTTTTTTTAGGCGGCTTGTTTGATGGGGTATTCATGCGACAAGTGGGACTACTTTTATATTTCAATAACTATTGTCCATTCTCCAATCAGAATATTTTTTTCGAGAAGGCGGAAATATAGAATATTTTCATTAGTATTTTCATTCTAAAGAACGATGTATTCGAATTCGAAACAATCGAAACAACGTTGAGAGTGTATTCAGAGAGTACTCTTAGTTTTTAGTATCTTTGACTCCAGATTGTGTTATCGAGGGTAACTTCCTTAATCATTTACGTAACTGTTTTTTTCGTTCGGCGACGATTACAGCATACATATGCGTGAGATTGTCCATACCCTTATTCTTCGATATTCTGAAAATCGTTCATATCTTGAATTCATCAGTGAAAAGGACACTACGCCATTGACCGTTCCAATTAATTTGTTACCTTGCCAATTCCAGTCTTTGATGCTAATGGTCAAGTGTCAATGGAACTCCTCTTAATGGACGTTTAGAACCTAGATACACCTCTCTTAAACGTCGTCTGATGGTTTCGATGGAAAGTTGGACCCCAGTTAGGCCACCTGTAGCATTCCGATAGCCTCAGCGTTTCTTAATTTTCGTCTAGACATTTTCAGAAAAGTCGTTTCAAATCAAAGTAGTTGATGAGCTGACTCCATTTCAAAATAAGAACATTCATGAAGCATATGCGAAGAATCAAATAGAAAAAAAGCGACCAGATTGACGAAATGTATCATACTGAGTTTTATTGGATCTATTCAAGTTGTTATCGAGTTTTATATGATTTTACATCGATTTTCTTGAAGATAACTAAATTTCAAAACGATATTCCTAAATCTTGTGGAGCAGTATATTTGCACACGATTTTGTTCTGAAAGATGTGGCAGGATGAGGGGATTTCACACAGAACTAGAAAAAACTATTATGCAATAAAGATAATGAATAATTCACATAAAGATTCGTTAGTCATGACATATGGGTAGGTAGGTCGATGAAAAATGGAACTCAAACTCTTCCCCGTCGTTTACAAGCACATATTCCAGGATATCAAGATCAGCGTGTCACGATTCCGCACATCCCTGAAGATGAGGGTAGTGGTTTTCCCTTGCCTTCTGTCGCCGCGGAATTCACCCAATCATATTTCCAGTTCTCTTATAGCCCGAGGTTAGCTGAGGAAATGGATCTCCTCGAGAATTCAACTCGGGAAGGGCTTACCGGAAAACATGCGGAAAGAAAACAAACCGAAGCCAATTGTTGCTCAACAGTTTGTTCGCGAAGACTTTCGTAGACTTATGAATAAGTATTCGATGGGAGCAGGAGGTTAGTTAATATGGCTTGTTTTGTTTGGCAACCCAAGAGAACGCTCGTGAATTCCCCGAAAAGTCGTAATATCTCATGTTACCCAATATCCCTCGAGCTGAATAAACAGAAATCGGGAAATACAGGTTGTTTTTTGAGCTGAAGCTTATTTTCGACATGTTGTAGAATATATGGAAATACACTTGAGCAAAAAAATTAACTCACATTATGGAAATATCAAATTTATTCTACAACTGAAGGTGTCTTCAATGATGATTATTTTTGTCAGAATTATGCATGCATATGTTATCCACTTTCAACGTTTTTTTCAACACAGATGTTTTTTCCCAGCAGGAATGAAAAAAGATGACATTATCAGATTTTGAATGTTTTGGCTCCATTCTATTGTAAAATCAGTTGTTCTCGATCAATTCTAGTGATCAATAGTTTTTCTTTCGTTTGATATTCTACACTCGATCGCTATGCAACCCGAAACACGCAATTCAACTTAAGAGGAAGGTGCCCAAGCGATAGTTTTGCGAGAAGAAGGGTGGACATACACAAGAACTGCAGAAAGGTTTGGAGTTTCGCATACAAGTGTGTCCAGAATGTTGCAGCGATTCAGGGAGACAGGTATGAATGTCGGAAGAACAACCAAGGGTAACAACTGCCATTCAAGAACGTTACTTGAGAGTTTCTCGTTGAGACAACGGTTTGCAACCTCACGCCTCCTTCAAAATCAGCTTGAGCAAACTCATGGGGTGCAAATTAGCTCTCAGAATTTAAGAAATCGCCTCGGAGAATATGATTTGTCGCCGCAAGAGTCCCAGCTCTTACCCCAGCCCATCGAAGGGCTCGTTTGGATTTTGCGGGAGAGCATATCTATTGGAAAGAGTCCGATTGGGAAAGAGTTCTCTTCACAGATGAGTCTAGATTCTGCCTCTGCCATTGTGATCGACGTTCTCTTGTATCGAGACGTCCACATGAAAGTGCAATTGCCTGAATACTACTGGTTTCGGGGGAGGATCGATTATGATATGGGGTGGAATATCTTTGTCTGCTCGCACAGACCTAGTGGTCGTTGATAATGCAGCTATGAATGCTGATAAGTATATGAGGAACATTCTTGAAGAGCATGTAGTGCCATTTGCCCCATACATTGGTGAAAATTTCATTTTTATGGACGATAATGCCAGACCCCATCGTGACCGCATCGTTCAGGAGTACCTTGCAGAGTCTCTCGAATGGAATAGCCAGCGGGAATCCAGATCTCAATCCGACTGAGCAGGTTTGGGACAACCTCAATAGAAGGCTGAGAAGTTCAGAAAATCATGCAGCTACTCTTAATGACTTATGAATGCAACTCGGAGAAATCTGGGAAGAATTAGATCAGAACATTTTAAGATCACTCATTCTGAGTATGAACCGTCGTTGCCAAGCTGTAATTAAGGCAAGGGGTGTAAATACCTAGTATCAAATCACCTATCAGCATTTCAGTATTTTGAAAATTGTTCATTTCTTTTCTTTCACATAAGATTCGGTGAAATCCTGAATTTTTCTTCCATTTAATGTGTCTTGTTTCGTTCAAAACCTTCCCAAGAGAACAAGTCAATGTAGTTTACTTTCATTAAAATTGAGATTTTCAGAAAGTGCGTTAATTTTTTTGCGCAGTGTAGATAATTTAAACGCATGTTGATCATACGCAGAGTGTTTCAGAAAAAGGTGATAGCTTCTCAACGACGAATAAAATACTGAAAACACTCAGGGTTTGTCTAGTAAGAAAATATCTTAACCATGTGGTAAACCATGGGAATTATTGATTTTACAATTCACATAGTTGAAAATTAACTTGAATGCAATGTTGCAAAAAGGATTATCAGAGAACTGATATCTGATCCTCAATGACTCAGCCGTCTGGGGATAAACGAATAATTTTCATTCGGACTCTGTGAAATGAAATATTTTCCAAACCTTTTATCAGTTATTGTAAATAGTCCAACGAACAGGGCTTCAATTTAGGATCTCAGCAGAAAGACCGTGTGACGGGATTCTTTGCTGAGATGCAGAATTGAGTAATAAGCCATGGTCAAGGCACGCCTAATTCAGAGAAGGGGAAAACAATTTTTGATTTAAACGAACCTGATTGTAACTATCCCAAAAATTAAGGTTGGAGACCACCCACCAGAGGTGAATAGCAAATTCGTTTCCTGAGGGAGCATTCAATAGACCTGGGGACGACGGTTTCGTGAGGTTTTATTGGTTGCTTGGAGGAAGGTCGGAGAGTGTATCTGGGGATCCCGGGCGGGAGAGAACATCCTCAGATAACTCGGCTGATGAAACGTCTGTCGAGAAAAATCAGAGTCCTGATTTTGGTAATCGGGAAATATTAAGTAGTTTCGAAGATCGAAACGGAAAACGGTTGAAGTCCGTTGAGGGAAAAAGGGTACACTTTTTATTTCGTAGTTGTCGAAATATAAGGTAGTTTCGAGAAGTGAGAAACCGAAGTAGTAGGATTTTGAGAAAGGGGGAATTTTTCGTGTTATTCCGTTAGGATTTTCGGGTCATGAAGCGCGATCGGAAATTACAGTAGTTGTTGGCTAAACGGGAGTAAGCGTGTCGGGAGTGGTTATTTCAGAGAACTTATTTGAATTTCATTCGATGAGGAAGTTTGAGGTACAGAGCTCGATTTTGTTCCTGAACAGAAAACGGTTGGTACCACTCTCTACTCCAGCAAACTCGTATTTTATGAGATATGATTTTTTGAATCTTGTATTTCCTTCAAACTAAATCCGACATTTGCGGCAACTACGAATGTTCTTCTTCTTCTTATCTTTCCTCAATGTGCTAGGCTAACGCCATCTATACATCAAACATCTTGGGTTCCAATCTCCCTCATTTTATCATCAGCTACTTTTTTGTTTCAATATATATTGTATTATTTTAACTCTCTCAATCAAAAGGATATATACCATTTCGTTATTAAATTATCATGTCATCAAGTTTAGGCTTAGGACGTTGTCTCTCCTGGAGAATAAAACCTTAAGAAAACTCCCACAAAAAAAAAACAAGGGGTTGTATTCTTTTTTTTCTGTTTTTATCTTATTAGGTATATAATATACCATAATCTATGTATATCACGGCGCCGAAAAAAAAAATTGATTTGTGTCTTTCATCTGACGTAATCTCAAAAAAAAATATAAGGAATTCAAGAGTATAAAACAAGTAACTATTAATTTCAACCCTCCTTATTTTCATCGTGAATCTTTATATATGAACGAAATTTTCCCACTCATTTTCTGACATGGGTATCTCCCGGGAAAATTGGATAAACCTCAAAGGAATGTTAGTGGGATGACATATATGCATTTCAATAAAAACTCAATTTTCACGACCAGCATTTTTAATAACACTCGCCCACCACCAGGTATATACCACCGAAGAGCAGCGAAGGTGGATCAAATCAAGTTCACGAAGCCTGCACGGAATAACAACCGAACAATATCGAAAAGTTCAAAAGGCCTCATCAGTCATCTAGTATGATGCCCACTCACCATCCATCGGGCTCAAAACTTTCCATATTTCGGGAAAATGAGTGCTATCGATGATTGTCTGACGGAGTTTTAGCTATGGAGTGATAAATGAAAATATGGAATCAGAAAAATCAAGAAGTGGGCGAAAATTGTTTCAGTATTTACAGGGACGTCGCTAGGGGGTTTTATATGTGTAAAAACTCAAAAGAACCGAATTAGATAGCAAATCAATCCACAACAACAGAAGTTTACTGCTCCACAAAAGTTAGGGATATCGTATTCAATCGTTTTGGAAAATATGTATTCCTCATGGAAATTGCTGTAAAATCATTTAATCCTCAATGAAAACTTGAATCGATCTGATTGAACTCAGTATGAAACATTTCGTCAATCTGGTCACTTCTTTTCTGAAATTTGGTGTTTTGCATATCAGAGGGGCATAAAAACATTGTCGGGAAATGATGTGGCGTATGCGTCATCAGTATTCCATTTCTTTCTATTTTTTTTCATATTTATGCATGGGCCCCCGCAGATTTTGTTTGAAATGATTAAGTTTTCGACCTCAACATTATAAGATGATATGAATAAAATAATACGGTTACTGTTTTCTGAACAAATCACTGTTCATAAAAGAACAGTAACAGGAAAATGAAATAGAAATAATATGGAGAAAGGAATGAAATAATTTTGATGATTGCTAATAACTATAAAGACAAATCAACCAGTAATAACGAAATAAAAACAAATGTACATATAGGCCCAATAAAATGATATTCATAAAAACCATATATGAATAATAATGAAATATAGATAAAATGAAACAAACCATTAATTCGAAACTAGAAAGACAGAGATTATTCGAAATAACACAATGAAACTATATTATCAAAATTAATACATTATGAAAAATAAATGAAAAAGACATAACACACAAAAAAATAATAATAATTATTCTGAAAATCAAATACCTGAATCGTAAATCCACGAGTAGGTATATTTTATTCTGAATTAAAAACCAGCCTTCTGTTAGTCTCAGGATATTCAATAGGAAGTTAATTCCTATATTTTTCTTGGATTGTTGGGTTTATTTTTCGGGTGTATTCTTCGACATTCGATCTCCTTTGAAAAAATTTTAGAATATCTATATTTTCCAAACGTGAATTCATCATATCATGAAAACTTATGAAATAGGTATATAATAGAAACATAAGTAAAATTGACTCTCAACAAACAAGAAAAAACTGTCTTCCGGGACTGCCGATAGAAGTGAAATCTGAGCAACTTGTATACTGTATCGTCAAACCATTCGGTTATTATTTTTCAATTAATTTTGGTTTACAAAGAAGTGTTTATGATCAGAGATCAAGGAAAATCAAATTGGTACTCAATACTTCCTTACAAATCAAAAATTATTCGGGAATAATAATCTAAAAGGTCGACGCTCCACGATACAATTCACGTGTTACTACTTTGTTTTCACTTCTATCCGCAAACCCCAAAGACTGCCACGTTTCGGATTTTTTACACTTCTTATCAATGATCTACATTTATTATAGTTGAAACTTCACATTGGGGGGCGCCGAACGAAAAAATCAGCTACGTAAATGATTAAGGAAGTTACCCTCGATAACAAACACAATTTGGAGTCAAAGACACTAAAAATACTCTCTGAATACACTCTCAACGTGGTTTCGATTGTTTCGAATTCGAATATATTTTTCTTTAGAGTGAAAATATTAATGAAAAGATTCTATATTTCCGCCTTCTCGGAAAAAAAAAATATTCTGCTTGAAAATCAAAAATTTAAACTAAGAAAATTCAAAAAATGTAACATTTTAATTTTTTATTTTTACTTAAGCAATGATTAAATATATCAAAGATTGTAAAATTACAGGCTGAAGGACCCATGGTCGATGGCCAATTGCAAGTGCAATAAAGAGCTCTTATTATTATTATTCTGCTTGGAGAATGGACAATAATTATTGAAATATGAGAGTAGTCCCACTTGTCGCATGAAGAATCCCCATCAAACAAGCCGCCTAAAAAAACCGGTCATAAAACGAATTTTATTTCCTGCAACTTGAAATCATATTATGTTATATGAATTTTCATCACAAAATCTCATTTAACTATATTCTTTGAATTGTAAGCCAATATCCATCACTCATGTGGAGCAATTTATTTACAAATTTAACATATGAGAAATAACCCAAAGTCCCTCATTTCGCAATACACCAGTGACATCGCGTAAATTTTCATCTGGGGTCGGCAGAGATTCACCCATAAACATCCCAGTTTGCTCCTAATTCCCCTTATTATACCATCCGCTGGTGGCCCTTTTCTTATTGACGTTGTAACTCAATAAAACTTGTCGAAATTCTGCCTGATTCATGCCGTCAAATATAGATCCGTTTATATATTCATCTTCTTCTTTCATATCTCAAGAATTATATTTACTTTCAATCTGCCAATCAGCATGTTAATTTTAGACAAAATACTGGAGAAACAAACTCATTTCATTTCACCATTTCGATAGTAGAAGGCTGAGTATTTATAGAAACTGTTTTTTCATATCTTATAGACAGTATAATCAAGGTACACAATTTCATATTGTTGAGTGTATACGTGCAGAGTGTTTTCCTTTATTATCCGAATTGTTCTATTTTCATTTGGAGTAAAAAAAAATTGGCGAATATGAATATTTGTGAATAAATAATTCTTCGATATCTGAATATTTTCATTTTCGGAAAGGTGTCATAATTTCAGAAGAACCAACGCCTTCGGATAAAGTTCACAAGATGAATCATCAATACAATCGTTTGTAGGAACAAAACCTGCAAAAGTCGAAAATCCTATAACCATGAAACTAAAATGGCTTCAATTTAATCTGGTTCATTGCATTCTATAAACGTCCGGAATGGAATGAAATGCTCCAGTGAATTTTTCCGAAACTACGTAACTGGAGATAATTTTGGTGCACGAATTCGCGAGTAAAATCTCTAGAGAATTTTCGGCTGTTGCAAACGGGCTTAACAGAATTCCAATAAATCGAGAGTGGAACGATGAATGCATCCGAGTGAAGTGGAAATCTTTCCTGTGAAACATTTTCAGGATGTTATTTTTTGAGCCACGATTACAGTTATTTAAGGGCAGGCGATGGAAAAATAATAAACCTGCGGATGAAATTCCCCGCGTTTTCACATGGAAATTAGAAAAACGCGCGCCGTTCCGAAGCTCTACAAAGAGATAATCATCCTTCAAATAATTCGATGAACGCATTTATGGAGCCTACTCGATCGACTTTAATTTTAATGAAAATTTGACGTGACCGACCAATTTGTTTCGCGAACAATGTTATCCCTCCGCTCCAGAGGTTATGATGGGGTATTAAACGAAATTCGACTATTTTTCCATAAAAGCGTAGGTACCTATCGACAAGGCATCAATATTTTCAATACCCTCCATCCATCGCTGAATCAATGTGAAATTTTAGATATCCCTGATAAACCAGTGAATTTTTTTCGTACTTAGTCGATGTTTAACTTTCCATCTGTTCTCTAATGAAAAAAAACTTGAAACCGATGATTCGTTGAGTTATCAGCAGCATGCGATACAGATTCTTTGAATCATAAAATGTGGAAACAATGGACTATTGGAAAATATGCTATTCGAGAGAATAACTCGGAAAAAGTATTATGAATCTGGTGTACGAATGAAGGTGAATACTTCACCATTTTATCAGCTTTCCAGAAGATAATGAAAACAGCCCAAATAATGTTTCAACAAACACACCATTATCAAGAATATCAAGTTCACAAAAAGCTTTCCAGAAGTTACACTCGTCAATAATGAATATGGCTGGAAAACCCAGCGGTTATCAGACTTTTTCGAGTTATTTAGATACCCTCCATTTCACTCTTTATTCGTATGCAGGATATGGTTCCATAATCCTCAGAATTATTGAGACGACTTGACAGATCACATACATATTACCAAATGGTGAGTTTCTTGCTGATGCAACGATCAAAAATGTTGATTTTTTTTGAATATTTGTCCTGGGAATATGACCGCCTTACACTATAGGGAGCATGTCATTGCCAAATTTTCACGCTGCTATCGGTAAAACTTTTCAATTTCTAGTCGATAACGCCAGACCGCACCGTGCAGCTATAGTTGAGAATGCGCGCGAGGAGCATGGTATTCCACATTTACCAATAACTCCGCACTCACCAGATTTGAATTGCATAGAACATGCATGGGATATGCTTCAAAGAAAATCAGATGATCATCAACCCACCCCAAAATCCTTGATTGATCTGAGAAAGATCTGGTTTATGGAACTAAATTCCTCAAGAACTGTTCAACAACCTTCTATGTAGAATGCTAAGAAGATGCCAAGCTGTTATTGATGCCCGTGGAGGCCATACATTGTATTGATAGTTTCAAAATGCTTGAATTCTCTGGGAGTAGAATTTCGTTATTTTACTCGATTTTTCTTTAACCACCCTACCACCTTTTATACGCTGCATTCCTATAGAATTAATTTCATATCCTGCAACTTGAAATCATGAGTGATGAGTGATGAGTGATTTAATACTTGGTATTTCCAAACTTTGCGTTACAACTCGGCAACGACGGTTCATACTCAAAATGAGTGATCTTGAAATGTTCTGATCTAATCCTTCGCAGATTTTTCCGAGTTGGATTCCTACGTCATTAAGAGTAGCTGGATGATTTTCTGAACTACTCAACCTTTTTATTGAGGTTGTCCTAAACCTTCTCAATCGGATTGAGATCTGGACTTCTTGCTGGCCATTCCATTAGAGAGACTTCAACCTCTTCAAGGTACTCCTGAACGATGCGCGCACGATGGGGTCTGGCATTATCGTCCATAAAAATGAAATGTTCACCAATATATGGGCCAAGTGACACTACTTGCTCTTCAAGAATGTTCCTTATATACTTATCAGCATTCATAGTTCCCTATCAAGGACCACTCGGTCTGTGCGAGCAGTCAAAGATATTCCACCCCATACCATAATCGATCCTCCCCTGAAACCAGTTCTATTCAGGAAATTGCACTGAGCATATATTGTTTCCCAATCGGCCTCTTCCCAAACTATATGCTCTCTCGCAAAATCCAAACGCGCCCTTTGATGGGCTGGGATAAGAACTGGGCCTCTTACCGCGATACGAGGCCTTAAATCATCTTCTCTGAGGCGATTTCTTATTGTCTGAGTGCTAATTTGCACCCCATGAGTTTGCTCAAGCTGATTTTGATGGAGCCGAGCGGTTGCAAACCGTTATCTCAACGAATAAACTCTCAAGTAATGTTCTTGAATTGCTGTTGTTACCCGTGCTCTACCCTGTCCTGGTCTTCGGACATTCATACCTGAATCGCTGAAACATTCTGGTTACATATGGGAAACTACAAACCTTTCTGCAATTCGTGTGTATGTCCACCCTTCTTCTCGCGAAACTACCGCTTGGGCACATTCCTCTTGGGTCGAATTGCGTGTTTCGCGTTGCTTAGCGATCGAATGTAGAAAATCAAATTGATCGAGAACAACTGATTTTTAAATGGAGCCAATCCATTCAAAATCTGATAATATCATCCGTTTTTATTCCTGCTGGAAAAAAAACATCTGTATTGAAGAAAAAAGTTGAAAGTGGATAACATATGCATGCATAATTCTAATAAAAATAATTATCATTGAGAACACCTCCTGTATAATGAATTTGAGATTTCCTAAATGCGCGTTGATTTTTTTGAGCAGTGTTTATATAATTTGGCGATTTCCTCATGCATGAGAATGCATGCCTCGTACAGCAAAAATTCAGGACATCAAATTTGCTCTAAGTTAGAATAAGGATTTCAATAGTGATTTTTATTGTCGGAAAACCAGTGGCGTATTATTTTTTTATTTGAAAATAATCTCGCTGCATTATGGACGCCACTGGTAGAATAGAAATGAAATGATATCATGCAAAAAGTTCTCCTTGACGCTCAAAACCTATGTCTCAAATTTCATGAAAATATTTCAAGCTTGGCTGAAGGACCTCAGGTCAACGGCCAATTGCATTTGCAATAAAGCACTGTTATATATATATATATTTCAAGCAGTGCGGAAGTTATTAATAAAAAACATTTTTTTTATTATTTCAACACCCCGTATCTCGGAGAGGAAATAATTGTCGACATATGTTTGTATGACAAACTAGGGCTTATTCTCGATATAGAATACGTTGTTGAAATTTCTTGGTTACGATCTGGACACCTTGTATTGCTTTATATTTTCCAAAGTGGACAATGAACTTTATGAAAATACCATCTGGCATACTTCATTTTATTGAATGTCTTTCAGCTGTGAAAGAATCTGAATACTTAGTCATAGAAATAGTCGCTTTGTTGAGAAGTTATGTTCAATAAGTCTGGAAGAAAATAATTCTCTTCGTTGGATAACACTATTAAGAGGAAACTGTCCCAGCATCAAATCTACGTCTCTTCGTTTAGGCAAAGACATGCACAAATTGGAATATAAATCTGACTCGCAAATACAATCGGCTGTTTCTTCAAAGCAATCTGAGGAAAGAATGAGACATGATAATATTAAACTACGGCGAGGGGGCACTGAAATTATTCCCTCCACGCAATTCAATCAGGAAAGTATTCGGCCCACTTCGATGAGATGAAATCCTGGGCCATTCATCCACAGCTAGGCTGGATAATGAGGAAGGGAAGTACATCTTATTGAGGAAGGCCGATATTGCGTTTCCTCTAGTATATTCTCAACACCATGAGGCCTGAGTCTGATCTTTCCCAATTTGGTTCTTGACTGCTTCAATATGTCAGTCGAAAGTGGAATAATTATTAATAGTGTCGATTTGGATCTTTCTATAGATATTGGAGAGTCTGCAAGAAGAGCAACTTTGGGACACTGAAATACTTTTTAATATTTAAATAATCACAAGAGTGTTCTGAAGGGCAGACGTTGTCAACGTCATTGTAATAGACCGGGAAAAAAAAATCATGAATTAATGCAACCAATCCGAATAATTATGAGACGCGTGAAAATTAATTGAAGTCATCTTAATTGCGATCGAGACGAATCAATTAGGTTATTTCAGCGAGATAATATATTCACGTAACGAATTATGAGAAATAAGTGGCTCTTGAAGTTTCCGAAGCAATCATGCTCTTAGGGACTTTAAGAGACTTGATAGAGGTCCGCTGAAAGTTAGATATATGATGTGTGAATATGAATAATTCAAATGAGGCATTTCGATAAAATTATTATCCATGCAGATTCGAATTATTCGAAGATTGATTTAGTGCCGTATCGTTAATTGGGATACTTCGAAGATTAATTAATTGAAAGAACTAAGATAGTTCTCTAGACCGCCCATGAAAAATTCGGATTGGTAGATGTAGGTCATGAGACAAAAAGGTTTTTGGTAGTGGAATAAAGGCGGTCCTAGACTGGAGAGATAGTGTTAACTTGAAATTTCATGCATCTCATTCCATTTTTTTGTATTGTCAATATGAATGAAGGAGGAAGATGAATATGATTTAACTGTTCTGGGGGGCGGGTAATTACCCCCATTTTCCTCCTCTCTAGGACCGTCATTGGAAAAAGAAACGCGTTTGAGGTACCACCCCAAAGTGGTGGAGAAAATATTTTAAATTGCTGTTCATGGAGAGAGTTAAGTAGTGCATCTAGGGACTCCGGTCGCGAAAGATATCCTTAGATTACTCGGAAGACAGAGAAGCCGTCGGGAATCGGTAAAGTTCAAATTTTGGTACTTGGGAACTATTAGGTCGTTTCGAAGGGTGAAACGGTTTGAGTAGGTACGTTACGGGAACAAGGTAAAGTTCTATTTCGTGATTGACGGAAATATTAGGTAGCTTCGAGAAAGGGAAAACGAAGTAGTAGTTGTTTGTAAAAAGGGAAATTTTACGTTTTGTTCAGTTAGGATATTCGAGTCGGGAAACGCGATCGTTAATTTGGTTAAAGTTTCGCGAAAACGGGAGTGTATCGTACCGGGAGTGATTTATTTCAGGAAACATACCAGCGAGGGAGATCAAAAGGTCAGAATTTTCTAATTTTATTTGATGAGAATAGTCGAGTCCAAAAGTCTTGCCATCTTTCATCGCCTATCAGCTCACAGTGTAACTTCGTAGTATTATGTTATGTTGAAATCTGGGTAATTAAGTAATCTAGAGAATAGGAGAACTTATATTTTTTTTATGAAAATTTTACTTATATAGTCTGAGGTGCAGACGTAGGAATTAAATTGTTAATTTATTAAATTTTTGTAGGTATTTTGGGGAAATAGATGTTTTTTTGAGTTATTTCAGTGGTTTTAGTAATTCTCAATACTCAGAATTTTCTCTAAGAAGAAAAATAACACCAAGACCTTCTCATTTCTGCAGAAGGCCGGACCTACCCTCTCTCCGAAGTGGAGAGAGCCTTAATTTTGTTGTTAGGTTGACAATGAAGCCGCTCTCATTTGTCAACCTCCTTAACATCTAGACACTCCCTTATGAACAAAGTCGCTTTTACATAAAAGGGACAAATGATCATATAGGGGTGCGCTATTACATCATGGTTGCGAACTAATGATGCTTGTTCACAAATAAAGAAAACACTTTCATTTGAAATGTATTGTATGTATTACATTTTTAACTGCTTGAAATGTTCATCGATAAGTATTATTCTCTCGATTCGTACACGAATGCATCATGAGAGGCAAATTCGAGAAAAACAAATGCAAAAATTACTCAGTACAAAAAGTCACATATAAACGGACCAAGCTGCATTCAAATGAAACATGCAAACTTAGGAATGATGATGAAAGACAATGATAAAATATCCAAATAACAACATAAAAGCACTAAGCAACAAAGCACTAAGACCGCTTCTTTCATCTTCAGATTTCTCAGTTTTATCAAGCCTGGTATGAAATTTCCTCATGACTTATACTAGTATCAGCATCATAATACTTTATTTTATTTTTTATTCCACTGTTGAGGAAAAACATTTTTCAATGAGACATTTTAAGGAGAAATAAACTAATGTGTGATAATCTTGAATGAAAAATTTAAATATGTCTAAATATACAGGGTGTTATATTCGAAATAACATTCGGTTCCGGTATAGAACCGAAAATTGTTCCTGTTTGAATATTTTTTAATTCAAGTTCATGTACTCTGAAACAAAAATGCAAAATCTGGAATATGTATTACATTTTCCTCCCCAAAAACATCGGATGAAACACTTAAAAAAATCACCCTGTAATGTTTGATTCCCATATATATTATTATATTTGCCATATCCAGTCAGGCTGTGGTGAGGATCTGTTAGATCATGTGATTTCCTTGTAAAATAATCAAGATTGAAATTTAGTGTTTACATTAACAAATTTCAGTAAGTAATTAACTCATGCATCCAAACACGGGGTAAGGGTAAAATTTCAAGTCTTCTGAATTAAGGTCTTCAAGATGTTCTCAGGAAAACTCCACAATTAAATCTGACAATTTTTTTGTAATTTGAATATACGTTAACTTTGGGCAGCAAAAAAATTTTCATAAATTATTCTCGATCAAAAATCGATAGAGTAATATTCCATGCAGTATTATCATTCGCAGTAGTTCTTGATCCAGATATCGCTAACATACGGAAGATTATAAATATATCAGCACCTCAGAGGTGAAGTGTATTAAGTCCCTTTTTTACAATATTGGATTCACATTATTATTCTAGCTAGTGAAGGACATTTTCAACTCTCTAGGTACATCAATTTTCCAAATGATGAGAGTAAACATACTTTGAAACAATAGTCGAACTGAAAAATCTCTCTCATGATTAATTTTAATTTTGTGACTCAACACACCTTACCTCTGGGATGCTGAAATATTCTTTTCATTCAGAGAGCTATCCTATTACAATACACATTGAAACAAAAATTTACCTAGTTGAGGTTGGTGCAGCACAGGAAAACCATACAGCTTTACAGTATGATTAAATGAGGAGAGGAAAAATACCCCAGCTGAAAAAAACCCCTAGGGGTAAGGGCAAGGCCTGTGAAAAAAAAATACTGGAAATGTTGAATATTAGAAAAATCTTGACAGACATTTGCGTGATCTAAGAGAACATCTTCATGTTATCCGTCTATGGACTCAGCAAAACATTTTCTTCATGAAACGAAATTATTAATCTAAAATGAAAAAAGGCAAAAGCAGAAAAAAAAAACAATTATTCAGAATAAATTAAATTATTTTGAAATTAAGCACCTATTTCAGAAATGCATTTGTTACTTTATTAATAGCCTCGAAACCATCTTGAAATTTATGAATGGGACAACTTTGTATAAGATGTTCTATAGTCTCATAATTTTTCTCACACTCACAACCAGGGCTTTCAACCGAATTATATATCTGAAGAGCATAGTGTTGCAACGTTCATAGCTTGTTCTAGAACAGACCATATTCATCTGGGAAGGTCACAAACAGGAACTCTGATGGAAGGATCAGTAATAAGATCTTTATTGAAAAAATTGCAAACAATCCATTCAGGTTGCCAGATTTCTTTATCGCTTCTATTCATACCAATTAGAAAATTTGATCGAAAAGGTTTACGCGACTTCAAGCTAGGGACCTTCTGATCAGGAATATAGGTGAGTATGGGAAATTAATTTGGAAAGAAATCAAATTTGTTCCAAAAATTCAAAGTTGTTGAAGGGAAGGGACAATATTTGAGAGGACTGGTAACAAGGAAATAGGAGTAGATTTGATAGTGCTAATCATGATCCTCATAGAAAAATTTTGTTGGGCATCAAGTTTTTTACATGAACACTGTTCAACCAAACAAGGCAACAATATTCGGCAGCATAAAGAACCAAAGCTAGCGCTGCCGTACGAAGTATGGTTGCATCAGCGCCCCATGAGGAACCAGCTAGTTTCTGAAGAATATCATTTCGAGTTTCAAGCTTCAAACGCAAATCATCTGAATATGCGTTGACATTTAGAGAGGAATCGGTTCGATTCCCAGGTATGTAGGATTGAAATGATGTTTTAAGGATGATAATTGGGAGTGAAGGTTGTTATTGAATTTGTTCTTTCCAGTTGAACTCAGCCTGTACTATCGATACAGAATCAATTTTTTTTTTAAGGTATTTATTTCTATGACCGGTGATATTTTTGAAAGAGAATTTTATGAATACTGATTTATTGGCTCTGAGCAATACCTCGTCCCCAGTAGAATCCTTCATATTTTATTACATTAGTACCTCAAAATGGTAAAAATAATGAAGATATTAGCGCAATCACCTTTCAACTTAGGAGGGAATATACCAGCATCCTGGTAACTAATTGAAAATGAACGTTCATAAGCCTGGAGCGATATATCACCCTTGTACAATCATTTCATTCAGTCTTCCTGTTCGAGTCCCATGGAAAACACTAGGGAAAAGGCAGACCTTGTATTATTTACTCGACAATACACTGAATGTCATCATTTCTTCCACAATATTCATTTCCTCTGTGTGGGTTATTTAATTGGTCTTTGGGCGGATGAATGCTTAAGAATTAAGAGCATTGTAATGAGTAGTGTTTCCATTATGACAAGTAAACAGTTTTTTCGCACGAACTAAACGAAGATTGAAAACATCGCAATAAAATACGAAAGGATTTTTTATTGACCGAACAGTTTGTTACTACTCAACAAACACTTAACTGTAGTGAATTCGTAGAAATGTTTCTCTCCTTCTTTATTTCATATTTGCTTTGCAGCTAAAACTATTAATACAGCATCGACTTGGTCTGATGAATGCGTTTTGAATTGGAGAGAAATCGCACATTCTCCTCCTTCAAATGGAGCAAATACAACACACTTTGAACTATTTTTGTCTTTGAATTTTTTCTAAACTGAATGAAGAATTGCTCACTGTTATAGATATTGTTTCAGATATTCGAAACAAACAATTTGTATGGGGATAATTCCTCATTCCTCTGTGTTGGAAAAAAAACTTTCTCAGTTAATGAAAAGGGAAACGCCAAATTTTGTGTATCAAGGTGAAATACCATTCATTCAATATGAATCAAAACATTACTTCTCGTTAATTGTATAAATATGGATACGTTGTGTGCCATAATTGCCAATATGCTTGGTTCAGAGGGTATTTACCTTGTGCAAATTCTGACGAGGATTTCGCTACTTGAAGATTTAATGTACAGACTAGGTTTAATTCGTAATACGTGAATAACAATTTTTTATTCTAAGGAGAAAAATAAATAACACATTACGGTCGTGTTTTTTGGGGAAACTGATTATGCCATCCATTGCATCTGCTTTTGTTTTCGGGTTATGGTCCAAAATTGAGCAATTTTAACTTTGATCATCATCTCCGTTTCTGTTTGAGCTAGGATCTTGTAATGAAAACATTATAAAGACACTTTCTTCTTATCAATCTAGTAGCGTAATATGTTTTTTCCAAGAAGTTTTCTTGCTGAGCTATAAATATGAAGATGTAGCTATAACTGAAAAAATGTGGTTTTCTCCCTCTTGCCTTAAATACATAACACGCTCCTGGATTGCTATGAAAAAAGACTTTGCATGGAATTTTTATTCCAACATCTTAGCACAAGAAGTTGAAATCGTGCAACACAAAAGAAGATAGAGGAATGCAATTGATGGTATTATCAGTTTGTCTAGAGAAGACGACGTGAAAATGTCACGTGAAGTGCCAGTTGTGCCCACCATGTACAGGGTGTTGCAGAGGAAGTGAAATAAGAATATAATTTTCTCAGTCCGGACCTTCCAGAATCGATATTTATTCAGTTGAAAAGAACACAAACAGGCTCTTAGCCAAAAAATAGCGTTCACAATGTAAACATCAATTACTGTACCTATATCAGTGATAAACAAGATGCATTCAGCAAAAAGCAAGATATCACAGATCAAGAAGCTACCATTTGACAGTGTATAATTATAAAAAACTGACAGAGAATTAGACAAACGAAACTTGAATTAATTTGTTGGCAAGATTTCTTCTTTAAGTTGTCTCTTAAATTGAATATGTGATGCGCTTAAAAGTTCAATATTATCTGAGCGAAAAATCGCATTACCAATGGCTAGCATTCTATCGATTGGTGAATTTTTAGAAAAATTTGTTCTTGAGAGGAAGGTGGAAAATATTTTGGCCTCTCAGTCTCAGGTCCGGAACTCCAAACGAAATAATTTCCTGTATATTTGACACTAGAAAGTGATTGTTTATTGTATATATATTAGACTGATTCAAAAAAATCGACTTTTTTTGTTTTCACGAAACCCCCCCCTAATTAGCTTCAAGGTATCGAAAAAAGACCTTTGTGAAAATATCAGCTCCAAATAATAACATTTAGAGGTCGCTCATCAATTATTTCTATTTTGCCTACTAATAGCAGGGGAAAAATTTCTTTTTTTAATAAAAAATTCCTAGAACACAAACCAATTGACGGATTTCTTTGTGTGATACATTTTCGTGTAGGCAATCAGATACACTACAAATATGTCCCTTACGATATTTCGATAAAACGGCCTTTTCAAAAGTTATTCGATTCGATGCTAATATTGAGGTATTTTTGAAGGAAAAAAATATTCAAAAAAATCGACTTTACTTGTTTTCACTCAACCCGCCTTCTAATCATCTTCAGGGCATCGACAAAAGGCGTCTGTGAAAATTTTAGCTTTGAATATTAATATTTAGAGGTCGCTCATCGATGGTTTCTATTTTCGCTGCTGATGGCAGGAAAAAAAATTCCTTTTTCAATAAAAAATTTTTTGTTCGCGAACCAATAGACGGATTCCACTGTATGATACATTTTGGTGTAGAGAACTGGATACTCTACGAAAATGTTCCATACGATATCTCGATAAAACCACTCGTTCAAAAGTTATTTGAACTTTTTTATCCAAAATACCTCAATATAAGGTATTAATATAGAGGTATTTTTGAAAAAAAAGTTCGAATAACTTTTGAACGAGCGGTTTTATCGAAATATCGTATGAGACATTTTCGTAGAGCATCTAGTTCCCTACAGGAAAATGTATTACACAGTGAAATCCGTCAATTGGTTTGTGAATGGAAAGTTTTTTATTGAAAAAAGAAAATTTTTTCCTGCTATCAACAGCGGAAATAGAAATCATCGCTGAGCGACCTCTAAATATTAATATTCAAAGCTAATATCTTGACAGACGCTTTTTTTCGATGCCCTGAAGATAATTAGAAATAGAGTTTCGTGAAAACAAACGGAATCGATTTTTTTGAATAATTTTTTTCTTCAAAAATACCTCAATATTAGCATCGAAATGAATAACTTTTGAAGCGGCCGTTTTATTGAAATATCGTAAGGGACATATTTGTAGAGTATCTGATTGTCTACACGAAAATGTATCACACAATGAAATCCGTCCATTGGTTTCTGCTCTAGGAATTTTTTATTGAGAAAAGAAATTTTTTTCCTGCTATTAGTAGGGAAAATAGAAATAATTGATGAGCGACCTCTAAATATTATTATTTGAAGCTCATATTTTCATAGAGGTCTCTTTTCGATACCCTGAAGATAATTAGGGGGGGGTTTCGTGAAAACAAAGACTGTCGATTTTTTTGAAACAGTCTAATATATATATATATATATATATATATATATATATATATATATATATATATATATATTCCTTTGAATAAGAGAGCTAAAATAATACAATAAATGTTGAAACAAAAAGAACCTAAGCTGAGGTGAAAAAAGGAACGGGGTACCACAACATCATACGATACTATGATCACCAGTATCATACGATACTATAGAGCCAGGGAAAAAAACCTCAGCCGAAAAAACCTGTATCCCCGTTGAAAAAATTAAATAAAATTGTTGTATCTGAATATTCTATATAAAAGGACATCACAATCAGCGGGACGGCTCTTCGGAGGAAGGATTTCCAAACATTCCAACCTGAAAATAAAAAAAGGCAGAACAGCAAGAGAATTCAATTTATACTTCATCAAATTGATCTGAAATTTTCAACCCATTGCAAAAATGAGTTTGATATATTGTGTATGGCTCTAATGCCAACTTGGAATTTATAAATCGAACAATTATTAATTAGGCGTTCAACTGTTTCCTCTGATTCACCACATTCACAATTAGGACTATCAACCGAATTCCACTTGAAAAGCATGCTGTTGGTACGACCATGACCTGTTCTTATTCGATTAAGAAGGGACCATATTCTCCTGGGAAGGTTAAAACCAGGAACTTCATTCGATGGATCAGATATTAGATCTTTATTAGATAAAGAACATACATCCCATTCGGATTTCAAGATTTCGTTGTAGCTGAAGTTCGAATTCAGAAAGTTATTCGACCAAATAGGTTTACGAGATTTCAGTCTTGGAATTCTATTTTCTGGAACGTAGGAAAGTATCGGAAAAGAATCCGGAAATGAATTGAATTTATTCCAAGAATTCCAATATTTATATTAACTTTCGTGAAAACTCATTGAGTCGTTCTATAGTTATGTCGATTGAAAATTTTTGATAAAGTACATAAACATCCTGAAATTTTTGAACGAGTTGTTCAGACTCCTGATAATGACCTGTATCGACACCTGCACAATAATTCGTAAAACACATATCGCACCCTCGCTGCAAAAGTGACACAACTCAAAATCAAAAGTCGAAAATATTCAAATTCTAAATATTTTCTATTTACTTGGAAACATGAAAAGGCACCAATTTTGATATGTAGTTATGTATATGATATATGGAGGACCCACTGATGTGGGTAAAAATTTTCCATGATTAAATCTAGGCTCGTTTTCTGATCTAATTCATAGCATAAACCGAAAAAAGTAAATTTTGAGTTGTGTCATTTTTGTAGCGAGGGTGCGATATTTTAAAAGAAGAAAAAACTCAGAAATTCATTGAAATGATTTTTTGCTTCAAAATATAATCGTTTTTCCTAATCCTGTCATTTTTCCAGGTCTGGATATAATTGAACATCGCCTAGATGAGGCCCTGCTATGAATGCATCCTGATTATCCGGCTTATTCACCAGTGAGGTACGTACACGTCTCAGCCATAAATCACCGTAGCTATAGACATAGCATAGAATCAACACCGCATGAAACGTGAAGCGAAAATAGGAAATTACCCTTTCATACGAAAATTTCACGTATCAGGACTATATTTTGGGGGTTGGCGTACCATTCAGCTAGCTGTTAATTAATTAGCGCTGCTATAAACGAACTCAGTGCAATTTTCAGGATAGGGCTGGGCTCTGCATATGCAATAGAAATTGTTATGATGAAGCTTTAGCATGCTTACAAGTAAACTCCCTTCACTTATATAAAATTGCACGGTTAACATCGAAATGTTAACATATTTTCAAGTTTTTCTTAGTAGAATGTTAATACAAAAAAATCCGACATCAGATAACGTGAATGTGAAAACGAATTTGTCAGAGGTGAAACTGAAGATATTTCAACAGTGAACACTGATCTTTTTACTTTTCATGCAACTAACTAGATGAGGAATTCCTTCAATCAGTTCATATGAAGTCAGTTTTATCCAACCTGAGCATATCTTTTCGAAATAATTAAACTCCCGAAGTGTATTCACATTCTGATTCATTGCTGAAAACTTTGTGCATTGGCGTCGCTCCGGGGGCAGGAGCAGATTGGTAACTAGATAATATTGACTTCGGAACAAAAGTCTTATAATTATTGAATTTCATTATGACAAAAAACTACACTGAGCAAAAAAATTAACGCACATTCTGAAAGCTCAATTTTAATGAGTTTACTCTAGTTATCTCTACATAGACTTTAAAACTTATTTTTTATGTTCTCTCGAGAAGGTTTTCACCGAATCTTGAGAGAAAGAAGAGAAATGAACAATTTTCAAAATACTGAAATGCTGATAAATGATTTAATACTTGTTATTTCCACTCCTTGCGTTAATTACAGCTCGGCAACGACGGTTTAATCTCAAAATAAGTGATTTTAAAGTGTTTTGATCTAATCCTTTCCAGATTTCTTCGAGTTGGATTCCTAAGTATTTGAGAGTTGCTGTATGATTTCATGAACTTCTCATCCTTCTATTGAGGTTGTCCCAAACCTACTCAATCAGATTGAGATCTCGATTTCTTGCTGGCCATTCCATTCGATAGACTCCAACCTCTTCAAGGTACTCCTGAACGATGCGCGCACGATGGGGTCGGCATTATCGTCCATGAAAATGAAATTTTCACCAATATATGGGGCAAATAGCACTACATGCTATTCAAGAATGTTCCTTATATACTTATCAGCATTCATAGCTCCATTATCAACGACCACTAGGTGTGCGAGCAGTCAAAGATATTCCACCCCATACCATAATCGATCCTCCCCCGAAGCCAGTAGTATTCAGGAAATTGCACTGAGCATAACTTTCGTGTGGACGTCTGTATAGAAGGGAACGTCGATCACAATGGTAGAGGCAGAATGGAGTCTCATCTTTGAAGAGAACTTTTTTCCAAATCTAAACGCGTCCTTCGATGGGTAAGAGCTGGGCCTCTAGCCGCGACACGAGGCCTTGAATCATATTCTTTGAGGCGATTTCTTATCGTCTGAGTTTGCTCAAGCTGATTTTGAAGGAGGTGAGCGGTTGCAAACCGTTGTCTCAACGAGAAACTCTCGAGTAACGTTCTTGAATGGCAGTTGTTACCCTTGGTCTACCCTGTCCTGGTCTTTCGACATTCATACCTGTCTCCCTGAATCGCTGCAACATTCTGGACACACTTGTATGCGAAACTCCAAACCTTTCTGCAGTTTTTGTGTATGTCCACCCTTCTTCTCGCAAAACTATCGCTTGAGCACCTTCCTCTTAGGTCAAATTGCGTGTTTCGGGTTGCATAGCGATTGAGTGTAGAATATTAAACGATAGAAAAACTATTGATCACTAGAATTGATCAAGAACAACTAATTTTAGAATGGAGCCAAAACATTCAAAATCTGATAGTATCAGATTCAATCTGTATTGAAGAAAAACGTTGAAAGTGGATAACATATGCATGCATAATTCTGATAAAAATAATTATCATTGAGAACACCTTCGACCATCATTTGTAGAGAAATTTTTTTGCGCAGTGTATTTATAAGATAATGCTGGATATATTTTTGGAGGTTCATTATCATCACTTTCGATAACAATCTCATTTAATGATGATCGCGGCAGACGCGATCCGTTGTTAGGGCAACATTAAGCAGTTTTTTTTTATCAAGAACGTCAAGAGGAGAATTCGTTGCGAAAAATCTGAAAAAGTCGAATTGTTCGATTCTGTGTGGACAAAATGGATGCTTCAGATATGGAATAATCACCGAATATTTCCCTATTTTCTCCATTACCCGAAAAGTTGAAAAAAGGTATGCTGCAGCAAATAAATCTTTTAGGAATTGGTGTCGGAACAAGATGGCGTATTTCCACGAGAAAAGTCTCTATTGAGCTTGTGGTATGAATATTCGATGTTGAAGTTCATCCTTTTTATAGAGGAACATATGGGTATAGTATCCAAAAACTTGAGCATTTGGGAACAGAATAATTGATGTTCATAAAACCTAAAATTCGAACGTCTTTAATAAAGAGGATGTAAGTAAGTTCATTTCTTGGAGCTACCGATGATATACATATACTCATGATGAAGGTCGTAATTGTAATGAAAGTTGCTGGGGCGTGCTGTGAAATGAAAATGGACAATGTTAAAATAAGACATAGTTGTCACCATTTTTAACTTCAAGAATGGAAAGTCAGGTACATTTACAGTGACAAAAAGTGACGAAACTCAGGTTTGCCATTTCAAAATAATTCAAAAGTACCTATACATTGATATTAGATCCCACAACATCCCACTATCAATCCGCGCTTCTTTATGCGATATCATAATGGAAAGTGCCTGAACCCTAGGGTTGTAAGTTGACTCTAGTTAAGGGCAACCAACTTTCACTTACGTTTGCCAAAGCAGTGTCAAAATAGGTTAATTACAATTCATCGAGGGAAAAACGATAATTTCTCCAATTCATGAATTGCTTGAGGCTTTCGAGGCCATCGTTCAATGTGACATGTTCTTTCGAGCATTTAGGCCGTCATCGTAGATTAGTTCTCGACGTTTCGCCAGTTCGAGTGTCTGGCATCTTCAGGAGTTATATCTCAGGAGATGTTCTCACTGGACTGAACTGCCTGAGAGTGACGGGGACGCAGACTGTACTTCCTTATATAACCTCGGTCGGGGGTCGTGGCTACGCTTGACCGGTCTCGTCCCGATTACGAACGCGCGCCGGTGTCCGACCGGTTCACAACCGGTTCCCGATCTTCATTCACTTCATGATCCCGGTTATTGACAATTCAGTCAAGTTACGTGAAATACTCGCGAATCAAAATAAAATTCAAATTTTTGTATTGTGTCTTGGCAGTTGGCATCACTTGAGAAATTTGATAGAATACGGCATTTGAATTGATTTGATTCGAGAATTAATGAGATGCCAAGTCAGTATTGACAACCAGTTGAAGAAAAATACTACTGAAACCAATGCTGAGTTCATCCCAGCACTACTTTCAGTACTGTAATCAACTCATTACGACATATAAATGAAGAAAAAGACTTTTGATGATGTTTATATAAGCCTTCTACATGGAGTTGAGTGAAACGGAATTTATAAACGTTCGTGTGAACTTTTCAGAGTTTTCCAACATCGTTTATTCTTATAGGACAAGTCCCGAGCGACAAAATCAGTCACCATGAAGCCGTTTATCCCTGCCGCAGAGTCAGATTCAAACAGCTGGAAAATCCGAGCTCTCGCGGAAATACAAGTTCGAAAAAGGTCTCGGGAGAGCACTGCCATTGACCGTGCAGAATCAACAACCGTTTCCTTATCGGGGGTATTCAGGCCTGATGTCCGGTTTCTAGACGATAAAATACTTGGATATAGATTGTAACATGAATGGACGGCTAATTTTCCCAGAGGCCTCCTTTTTCACAGTGATATTAACGTACTCTTCAGGGCTTCAGCTGGTTCAACCCCTTTTGTGATTTATAGGACACCTCTGAGGGTGTTCTGGGGAATATTCATAAATAATCGTAATGTAGAGTTTCTGCCATTATTTTCTCATCGATAAATAATTTTCTCATCCATATTGTCTAAATGTTCAATCTTCTTCCTGTATGGATAAATGAAAAATCCTAATTATTTCCAAAAATATATTCAATACACTCATGAAAAATTGTGTAGTAATTTACAAAAAAATTTTCCTTTTTCTTAAACAACATCCACTGAATATCCTCCGTTCTGCTGAGTCCAGCAATTATTGAACTTTCCTTCTTCATCTAACTGCTAGGACGTTCTTCTGTTCTTCAACATATTATCTTCGTTTTCCTGAAAACTTAATATAGATTTCTCCCCCAGTCTCTGAAACAAGAAACAATAAAAAATTTTTTTTTTAATAATATAAGAAAGTCCCCTGCGTATAAATTTGAGAACTAACTTGTCAGGGGCCAAAACTTTACGAGAAGAAATTGTTGCTTAACAATGAACAAATATGAAAACAATCTTAAGCGTCACAATCCGTCAAGAACAACCCATTTTGAGTAATTTGATTCCTTATGTTCATGGACTCTCAGAATAAATTAAAAGAATTGGTTCTTAATTCAACATAACAACTGTTTTCAAACCAAGAAATGATTTACGATCTTTATTAACAATAACTAAGCCTTCGAATGAGAACCAAAAATCAAGAAATTGTATTCACAATATTCCCTGTATTTGTGGAAAATCTTATACAGAAGAAACATCAAGACTATAAGAAATCAGAAAACGTGAACATAAGAATAACATCAAAATAGAGATATTCGTAGATCACAGATTGCAGATCATATGTATTCCAATACCGGCAATCACATCATGGATTGGAATGGAACAAAACTTTTAATGACGGAACCTGATGGTTATAAAAGAAAAATCAAGGAGTCAGCTTGTATTTTGTTGGATGAGGCTGATAATCTCGCCAATTGTTCAGTAGGAATATATCGAATTTGGATGGATTTTTTGAAAAAAGAACTGGTTTCAAGGAATTTTGAAATAAAATAACGATATCAACATCTAGTAATCAATATTGATCTATGTTCATCATATATTGAAAAATGTCAATCCAAAAATTAAAAAAAAAATGTCACGATTCTACGAGATTGAATGAAAATAAGTTATTGACGAAGGAGTCTGATTACTCCACAACCAATTACTTCAAATATCGAAGTTTTTTATGAAGACTTTGTCCTGAGATTTACGGGATACTGATGAGGCCCAACATGGCCGAAACCGGTATATCTCTCATCTCAGTGACAAAATCTGATATCATTTCTCCAACCTCATGATAAAAGATCTCTGAGCCTGGGAATTGAAAATGGTATTCATTTCGATGATTACTATTTTGAATTCATCTATGTTTCAAAAACTTTTCTACCAATTGTCAATAGCTATCATAATATTCTAACTGAATGAAAACTGAAAACTTGATAGCAATGCTCACTACAGATGAGTTTCAAAGAAAAATTGTATGAAATCCGACTTTGAAACCGAATCATTTTGCAAATGTTTATTGTACAGGGTGATCGAAATGGTGATACTTGAACTACAATTTTTTAACCGTTAGAGATAGAGGAAAATGTTACGGTAGTCTTCTTCAAAGAAACTGAGAATGCCTTCAACTGCATTCCTCTATCTTCTTTTGTTTTCGAGTTATAGGCCAATATTGAAAATTGGGCGATTTCGAACATTTTCTCTGTTTCTGCTTAGGCTAGGATGTTGAAATGAAAACATTTTTTCATAGAAATTAAGTAGCATACTTTGTTTTTTCCCGAGGGGTTTTCTTGCTGAGCTATAAGATCGGAGAATTGAATTCAATCGCAGAATAATTATGACAACCTTCATAGAGACATATTATTCTGTGATTCAGCCTACTTAAAACTCGCATACAAACTGTATTTTTCATGATATCTGAATGAAACAGAGGGCGATGTATGATGAATGATAGACTTCTGAGCAATAAAAAAATGGCATTTCTTTCTAAGCCATTTCAAACTTTTGTTTCCATAAGAAGAAACACAACTTCATGTTATAGGTCAAAAAGGAAACAAAGAACGATACTGGATTGATATGAAAAAAGTGCCTGCTTAATGTTCTTATTTCAACATCGTAGCAAAAATAGAAACGGAGATAATGGCCAAAATTGAAATCGCCGAAATTTTAATTTTGGCCTATAACTCGAAAACAAAAGAAGATAGAGGAATGCAGTTGATGGCATTATGGGTTTCTCTAAAAACGACCGCAGTAACATACCATTTATTTTCCCCTATCTGTCACACTTAAAAAGTTGTAGTTCAAGTATCACCAATTTTGCCCAACCTGTAAATTAATAAAAATTCCTAAAGAGGTCAACATACTTCATGGTATCATATTTGGAAAAACTCAGGGTGGTGCCAAAATCACTAACAAAGTTACATTCAGTTAACTTACACATCTTCATGAAACAGCGAAACGAAATTCAACTTGATGATTTGGCTTGGATATCTGTGATCTCCTTTTCATTCAGATTCCAAAGCACTATGGAAAAATTAGAAGACTTATCATCAAAATTAAAAATTCATTTTTTCAGAGCCACAATTTGCGAACGCCCTATAGAACAAACCGGATGTAAGAATCTTGTGAAAATCTGATATTTTCTTCCTAAGGTTGATATAAATGTAATATGTCAAAATGGAGTGAATTCACGGGGAGCGCTATCCCTAAGTAAGTGTGCGGGGTCCTTTGTTGATTGGGCTATCCAACCTTAAACTGGACTGGTAGCATTAAGCAAAGCTACGGTTATGGAGAACGGTGTACTACAAAGGCGCCAGCAGCCTTTGAACGGACGTGACACCGATTGAACTTACTGCACTTTTTGCATAGAATAGAATCAATGAAAGACAGGTTCCCGAAAATCACGCTGTTCTATCCCAGAAGAAGAATATCAGCAAACGAAAATACGAATAAATTTACACCCGAAAATGAATCCGTCCTTTACGTATCAAATGGAAAATGCACATTCATGAGACGTGCGCATTCCGGAAGAATCTACTGAATATCTTGCGAGTGACTGAACGATTCTATTCCCTTGCGAGATTCATCTCTCCATTGGGTTATTCGAACTACTCGCAGGTGTTCTGAGAATGACAGTTTTCAGCGAAATCAGATTTGACAACTCGCATATTTTTCGGCGGTTTTGCATGATAACATATCCGGTTGAAATCGCGGTTTGATGTATTCGCGTTTTCTCAGAAAATAAACATGGGATCCTTTTCGAGCATGTTTCTTTTTCGGCGATTCGATATCTCGGCATATAATAAGGAGAGCTCTGAAATCTACGGTTATCCAGGAAGAGTTAGGGATTAGACGTTTCGGGTAAAGTGAATGAAACTCGATTATGAATATTATACAGTCTTGATGCTTGAAGTACTAGTGAAATACAAAAAATTCAAATTTGAGTATACGTACCAGAGAAATACAAAAAATTCAACGGGAGAGTTATTTTCAGCTTTAAAAAAAAACTTTACCATGTTTTCCCCTTCAATAAACCTTTTGTGTCGTCTACCCTTTTGAAATTCTGATGGTTAATCGTTCATCTGAAATAACGATCAAATGGATGGTACGAAAATTCATTAGTAGGAAAAAAAATTTCAAGATGGACCAGAGGACGACACGATTCAATTAAAAAAAAAATTAAAGGTTAAGACCTTTGTCTCTCTTCTTATGCACAGGTATGATCCTTTCCAATTTCAGCTCATCTGGAAAATACCCTTGTTCGTTTAAACCCTTAAATCATAATGGAAACATATTGTAACTAATGATAATGGAAACAGTTAACGCAGTTCTGGAAACCAAAGGAATACGAGCTTATGGAAACTACAAGTTCAGAACTACTGAAGCTAATATGTACTGAAAGATTGAGCCTAGAATATACAGAAAGAAGGAAAACGGTGAAAATCAGAGAGAAATTCAGGAATGTGTTTTGTCAAGTGGAGAATAATATTGGACCCATTAAAAGATATTTCCTTTCAGTCTAGTAGGAAAACTCGTAATGCAAAACGAAGGCATTTGCAGATGTACAGGGTCATTCACTTATCTTGGTAACCCCAATTTTCTCGAAAACGTCCGAAAATTTTTTCATTCTACGAATGGCGTTCTAAACAAGTCAATGTCGACTTGAGATACGCATAAAAATCTGCAGCATGAATAAAGACGCCAGGCGTCGCGGCGCTATCGAAAATTTTTTCTCCAGGGACTTACCCTTTTTATCATGTCATTCGAAAGATAATTTCATTCTGAACTTTTTTTCGAATAAAATTTTTATTCATTTCTAACCGTCAGCGATCTGCAGCGTGTTTTATGTTAATTCCATTTCATTTATTTTTTTCTGTCTTGTGGTAGAATGCATTTATTTGGAGACATAGATATGATTTTGTGCCTTGAAATCAAGGCTGGTTTTCTAGTCAATGTACCACTCCAAATAAGATGTCACAACGCTGCCATTGAGAAGAGATATTTAGATGAAGAATTCGAAAATAAATGGATAGGAACCAATACACATTGACTTGTTCAAAACGCCATTCACAGAATGAAAAAATATTCGGACGTTTCCGAGAAAATTGGGGTTACCAAGATAAGTGAATCACCCTGTACGTAAATGGAAGTAGAGCTCTACTTCATTGAAGTTGGATGGATATTATGCAATGGTCTTATTATGGGACGAAGACGCTCCAGTAGGACAGTCAATTCATTATTTTGAATCGGAAGTGGATACTTTTGGGATGAAAAGTTAGAATACATTTTTTTTAAATTACTTGATTATATGATTTTCAGAAATCCCACTTTTGGAAAGAGTACAATATAATCACCCCTTCGATAAACCTTTTGTGCAATTTCCCCCTCTGAAAATCTGATTGGTAATCGTTCATCTGAGAATAATTACTGATAGATTATTCCCAATGGTTGCATGATGGAACAAAGAACAAACAAATCGATGGTACTAATGAGTTCATTAGTAGGAAAAAAATTTCACAATGGACTGAAGGAGGGGCAGAGGATTCAATTAAAGAAAAAATTTAAAATAACAAACCACTTTGTGCGATAGGCATCTTCAGAGGATTCTTGGTTCAAGATTGTACATCGAATACTGATTTTCTGAAACGGAAGAGTAGATAACCGATTGGAATACGTCAGTGTCAGAAATTCAGCGTTCGGGGTACAACCTCAGACCAAGAGTCCTCTGAAGATGCCTACAGCAAAAATAGGCGAAACGGTAGGTGAAATCGTTCCTGATACACCACGGTCAATAATTCCGGAAGACTCTTTCAATATCAATACTATTTCTGTACTCAAAATTTTGATTCACTATAGGTTTGAAGTATTTTGTGATGAAATGCCTAATTAGGCTGTTTTTCAGTTTTTGAATTGATTTATAAAGAACAATCTGTTTCTCATAAAATAGTCTGGTAGAATATCATTCGGGAATCTTATTTTTCCTGTGATAAAAATCGAAAAAATACAATGCAAAATAATTCTTTTTAACAAAAAGCATTCGTGCAGCTGCAATTTCGCACCTATGCTCATTGTTGAAATATTACTTTGAATTGTGTTTTTTCGTTAGAAGCCCTCATGGTATTTTTTTCGATAATCTATGCACAATTATTATTATGTTTGTTATTGGTGTATTTAGTTAGGTTGTAGTAGATACATAAATAGGCTGTCGCGGACTCTGAAAATAAGAAAAAAACAATAACTGTGAGTCCATTACATTCAGTTCTGCAAACTACAATTTATTTTAATACCGAGCAAAAATTGAGAAGTTTCACTAGAAACCAGCTCCATCGTAAGCACCCTGTTAACCGAACAGGATTAGTAGTTCTAATGATCCACTTCAGAACATACCTAAACTGCATTACATGAGTTAATTCAAAGTTTTACCCAAAAATTACTTGGAAATTGGACCAACCAACTTTGCATCTATTGAGCTCAATGGGGAATATAAATGATGCGCTTCAAAACACAAACTACATCAACTGAGTTCTGCATTTTGCCTTTTTCATTTTTCAAATTTCTTACAGTAAACGGTTGCAGCTTTGAATACTCGCATATATCGTTTTCACTCAACAACTCCTAAGTGGACACTGAAAGTAGTTATCCCAGGATGTTGTTAGGAAATTTTTTCAAATTTTCATTGGCCTCTGACGGCCTGAACTCTCCCCTGCATTCGCCCCTTAAACTCCCCATATTAAGGATAGAAGGGTTTGGCTAAACGACACTGGCTACTCTCTGCTAATGAGGCGAATCGAATAAATAGCCTGCGAGAGGATCCATTGATGATCCTTGCGGATGCTAACTGAACTATCCAGTTAGAGATAACAAATACAATTAGCACAAAATGGTGGAGTCCAGACTGGAGGAATTGGAGAAGCATGAAGGGATATTGTACAGGGTGGACAAAATTGGTGGTACGTGAACTACAACTTTTTAACGCGATAGAGGAAAACACATTATGGTTGTCTTTTTCAAGAAAAATAATAATAGTCCAGTCAATGAAGGTGAAAATAGGGCATTATCTTCGAATTCTAAAAAGATGCTTCGATTATGATGAAATTCTGGGAATAAGCTCTACTTGTCTTCTACTCCAGTCCCTATGCTGATATACAGGGTGTTCCTAAATTGAACGTATAAACGGAAAGGGGAAATTCCTTAAGTGAGTTTAAGAAAAAAAGTCCCATAAACATGGGGTCGCAAACGTTTCGTTTTCGAGATACAGAGTGTTGAAGTTTGAATTTTTTTCAAGTTTTTTTTTCATATTACCTACACTTCACAAGATATTCAACTGAAATCTGGCATAGATATTACATTTGAGAGTTCTCACCACGTGACATGGCAATTTCGATGGAAGATCTACAGGGTGATATTTTTTCTGGAACACTGCCACCTGTTCTTCTGCAGAATTTTTTTTGGTGAGCAACTGTTAATTTGAAGAAATGTAAAAAGAAGCTTTGTTCTTATAATAAACTTTTTCGTCTCCTGTAGTTTTGTCGTATCTACCAAGGATTTCGAAAAAACAAATTTTGAATTGTATCTCGAAAACGAAACGTTTGCGACCCATGTTTGTGGGACTTTTTTTCTTAAGCTCACTTAAGGAATCTCTCCTTTTCGTTTGTACGTTCAATTTAGGAACACCCTGTATGTTCATTATATACTGGGTGTACCAAGTTCGACGGCCTATTAATCGTTTCTGGAGAACTGGAGCTATTTAAAATCTGAAAATTGGGATTATGATATTGTGTAACATTACTCACCGAGCTCAAATATTTTTCATGCCTGTCCACTACAGGGAGTGAAAACAAAACTTTTTTTAATACAATCGACTTTTAACACCGCTCATTTTGAAGTTCTTTTGAAACGCTACAACAAATATTTCGAGCATTATTCGCTCAGCATTAATAGTTGATAATAATAATAATAATTGTCAGAATGACAATTCTCGTTATATTTCTTAGTTTTTGTTCCTGAAAAATATTCTGTTTTCTTGTGTTATAACATGTTTGGTTTATCTATGGGAGATGATTGCCTTTCATTGGGGTCCCGTAGCGGTCTTCAAACATCTGAAGTGCCGAAAAATCATCACGTGGAAGGTCGTATCTGGTTTGAAAAAACCCTCACGACCAGAAATCAACAATTTGTGGATTTTGAATTTGAATATCGGAGGAATTTCGAGAGACAAGTGTGATTACGTCTCCAAATTAGCTGATGAACATGGTATCAAAGAGATTCTTCTGCAAGAAACCCACACGGCAACAGAATCGTCGTGAAAGAGGATAGTTGAAAGGTTATGTATTAATTGATTTTTTACAAGTTCAGCTTGTTATGTTGAAAAATTATCAGTTACGTAACTTTCAACAGATTCGGAAAGGAAAAATTGATGGAGTTTTTTTTTCATTTCTTTCAAATTTTGTGACATTTCTGTCATAAATATTTATAAATCTCCGAACATTATTTGGCCAGGAAATCTTAATGTTGATGTTTTTTAAAGTAGCAAATGCATTTCCAAAATGACTTCGATTTATTCTGAATAATCGGTTTCCTTTCTGCTTTTGTCTTTTTTCATTTCAGATTAAGAATTACGAGTCGTTTTGGGAAGAATCTGTGTATCCGAGACCATCGACGGATATCATGAAGATGATCACACTGATGTCTTTCAAGATTTTCCTGATATTTTATGTTATTTTGTTTACGGGGAGGCAGGTTTTTTCGGCTGAGGTTTTTTCCCCTGGCTGTATAGTATCGTATGATACAAGTGTTGATAGTATCGTATGATTCTACAGTATCATACAAAGAATGTTATGATACCCCGTTCTTTTTTTTTACCTCAGCTTAGGTACATTTTGTTGCAACATTTATTGTATTATTTTAGCTCTCTTTTTCATAAGAATATATATATATATATATATATATATATATATATTGCCTTTTACTCACCATATCTTGTTTCGTGTTGCACCTGAAGTAATTCTGAAAAAAATGATCTCTTCGTGTCTCTATAAGCTACAAATATCTTCACCACATTTCCTTTAATCCATAGTTTTTGTGTTATTCGTTAATAACCGTCCGAAAAAGTGGAATTTTTCAATGAAAATGTCATGTTTTCAATCACGAATAACTGAAAAACTATTGAGTTTTATGAAAAACTGTATGGGACATTGTTTGCTAAGAATGAAGTCTTTCATCGACTTCCGGTGTTATTCTAACAGAAAAATGCCCACCACCGCGATAAAAAGCATACTTTGGCATAGGGTAATTGTTCCTTGAGTTATTTTCTACCTACAGTAAAAATTTCGAGTGAATTGATGCATCTTGAAAGAATTTTCGTATTTGAATAGGGTAGAAGAAGATGGTTCACAATTCAAGCAATACCGTTAAAAAAAGTTTTGTTTGTCAAGGCTAGGTCGATGAGGCTCTCAATTTATGGCACTTCTTAATTCCCTGATATTAAAATTCTTCTACGTAATCACCACAATTTCCTCGTCCTTCAAAAAGGGGTAATTCCCGAATAAATCGTCCATTTATATTCTCTTCAATAGCGAAGTTCAGCTCGCAATTAAAAAGTTAGGTCAAGTTTCTCCTCGCCTTTGATTGGACTCATAATAGTTGATCCAGACTGTCTTATAGAGCCATAAAATACTGAAATCTCTGCAAAATCTTCCCATCTGTCCGGAAGAAGGATTAGAAAATATACGTGACGACGCAGAAGTGGTGGAGTACATAACTCTCTAGATTTCTCTAGTGTTTGTTCTATTGGAATTTCTTTCACGCGAGGTAAGGAAGAGATTTCTCTAGTGAATTAATCGATATTCTTTCAGTTTCGAATCTTTCGATTATAAATTCTGAAAAAATGCAACACTATTTGAAAATGTGTATCATTTCTTTAAAAGCAGATACTGACGTAAATCAAAAAACATTCTGTTGAGACAGGGTCACAGTTCAAATTAAAACTTAGTGATATCAAATTTTCCGCCTCGAATTCACCACAGGGTGTTTACAAATGGAGGGTATAATACAAGGTTTTGTTCCTCCCTGTAAAACGGATGAGCTACAGGTATTTTTGCAAAGTAAATTTCAGGTAAATATAAAAAGACTTTACTTGGTGAAAATTTCAACAAAATGGGAAAACCACGAAAAAAGATACAGGGTGTTGAATTTGACAGAGTGTATTTTCATTTATTTTTCGATAATGATTTTGCATCATAGTGATAATAAGACAATTTATACCAGACTTATAGTATGAAATATAGGAAATATGCACATGCTTATGATAATGAGACAATTCATACTAGACTTATAGTATGAAATATATAAAAAATGCACATGCTTATTGTTTACCTGCACTAAGTATTGGGTTTTCATGTTTAAACAGGGATGTCTGTAGATCAGTTACTTTCATTCCGTAAATCAGGATGAGTGCTGTTTTACTGTGAAAATGTAATCGTGTGACTGAACGCTTTACCAGAATGGACACCAGAATCTAGCCATTATAGAAAACAATTCTTATATTCAATACGACTGTTTGAGGCTTCATTGTTATGAAAAAGTTTGCCTAAGGTTCACCTACAACAGTACAAAATTTGGTGCGTATGATTGAAAAGAATTATAAGAACCGTAAGCTATAAACTAAAAAATTAAAAAAAAAAATTTATTACATTGTTAATGTTACTGTGATGAAAAGGTTAACCTACACCGAGAAAAAAATGTGTTTTCATCATTTCCAGGAAAATTAAAAGAATAATAAGAATCGTAAGCCAGAAACTGAAAAACGAAAAAAACAGACGAGATTCCTTCAGAAAAATTACTTTTCGAATTGTAAAGAAATTTTCTTACTATCATTTTTGAACAAATGAACTGCTTCACATGAGTTGGGGATATTTACACAAATTGAAGAAAAATATACCTAGTTTTAATGGGATTTTGTGATTAAAATTCATATCAATTTGATTTCAAGTTGCAGAAACTAAAATTAATGGTAATCTGTAGGTCTGCAGCGTCAGCGTATACAGGGTGGTTAAGGAGAATCGAGTATTACTGAACACGAGGATGTTGAACATTTCTTGTGGAATTTAGTTGCATAAACGAGGCAGAAACTCTCTTAGACCATTTAAGAATTCTGGGGTAGCTTGATGATCTATTTTTTTTCAGCATATCTCATGCATGTTCTATGCAATTGAAATCTGGCGAGTGCGGGGGTATGAAGCAAAACACAACTCTATGCGACACCGCCGGCGTTAGCTGGAACTAAGCCTGAAACGAGTATCGTTTTGGCGATTGAAAGAAAAAACCGTGAAAAACACTAATTGTTGTGTTTATGTATGTAACTCTAAAAAATCTAGGAATCCTGGAGCCCATTTTCGTGGTAAAAATCAAAATGTTTACTCTACCAACAAACAAGAAATCGTAGAGGAAATTAATAGACGTAAATCCTGGGAGCATGTTTTGATACTGGAAAAACCTGTATCTAAACATATTAGAGTATGCTTACAGCATTTCCGACCAGAAGATTGTAAAATGAAAAAAAGCAAGAGTGGAAACTGATGTCAATTGAAAAAAAGCTTCAGATGTTTTGAATTATTTCAGAAACTCTCACTATGAAAACATTTCTGTTACTGGAGAAGAAAGCTGTATCTTCACTCAATCTACCAAAAAAAGCAGTTGAAGTCAAATCATTTTAAATTTTTGTTCAGATCGTTCTTGTACAATAATTTTCATTGTTATCGAAATGAATTACTACTAGTTGAAAGAGTTGAAGCAAGCCATATGATAATGTGCAATAAAACTAGGGACCTTGTGAGTTTAAGTGATTCTCTTGATTCTTGCGAAATTTAACTTATGTTCAGCAGTGATCAAATCTACATGTGGAATTTCAAATAAATTCCGAGAATTGGCAATTTTAAACAATATATTATACATATATGTATCAATTCAATATTAATATTAAATATAGCTTGATAGAATTGACATTCATTTAGCAACGGAAAAGGTGCAATCAATCGATTGATAAGTTGAATAATTTTATATTATTATAACTGCAGCTTAAGACACAAGTCAGATGCGATAAATGAATAATACATTAAGATCTAGCGTAATGAATTGTTCAACATGATTAATCCATGATCACGTCATGTTCTACATATAAACAGTTCTCTGAAGAATGTCTATTTTTGATTAAAATTCATCACCCATTTTTTTTTTCACAAATTTTGCTTCTATTGAATGAATATATTGCTCATGCTGATGTCCAATTACATTACAATCATGCATGTTTTCATGTTCTGTTAGGTCTCAAACTAATTTCATCCTTCTCTTAGTTTTCATCAAATATGGATAATCCTAATGTTTTCTGTTTTGTACATTTCATTGTTATGGAAAACAAAAAGAAAAATAGCAGAGACAAAACTAAACAATGAATTTAAACTTCACAATCAGCAGAATTGTCAAGATATTTTGTAGTACATACGACCTTGTACGGCTAAAATATGCTTGCAAATTCCAGACAATCTTGTTTGGTATCTGTATATAATCTTGTCAACCTTCACATCATCATTTTTATAAGATATCATTTCCTCAATAGGATGTTTTGAAATAATTTTTTCCCACATAGAATCAAATGATTATATTGCTCAACCTCTACACTGCATCTGTGAGCATGTAAATATTTGAAAATTTCCTATAATTAGAGGAACTTTTGGCAAACATCTTGCCAGATGATCTGAAAAGCATTCCAAATTGAATAGTGCTCACCATAATATTTTACATAAAATATAACAAAAAGCACAATATTACCTATACTTGCACTTACAATAAATGGATCCACTATTGAGGAAACAACTTCGATTATTGATAGCCAATAAACTTTCAAACTAAAAAATCCCATAAATACGAATAGAAATCTAATGTAAACACGAAACAATACTCGTTTCGGTAAACAGCTGATCGGCGAATGCAGCGACACCATCGGTAATTATTTTGTCCAATGAGGAATGTTCACATTTTTCAATTTCTACATATTCCTATTCTCCGTAGAAAATGAAAATATTGTGTCCAAAAATTATTTGAATACTTCAAATAGCGCCCGAGATATCGAGTTATAAACATGAGTTCGATGGATCCGTGTGACATCACTTTACATCCAACGACTTGCGAGGTACAGTACATACCCGGGTCCAATATAGGCCTTTCGTCTCACGGAGTGCAATTTGCGAATGTAGTATGACGTCACATCGCCGCGAGGAATTGAATATTCACGGGGTTGTAAAATCCGAACTACTAGGTCTTTTCGACTGAAACAAAAACTAGTGATTTCATATACATATAGGTTATACTGTGACGAAGTTTCGATCGATTTTGCATACCTGTGAACATTCCTCATTGGTATATGTGGTATATGTTCCTTGTCCATTTCTGTGTTTGAAAATTTTTCATTTTGCAAATTTAGTTTTGTATTTTCCATTTCATGAAGCTAAATCAACCCATGTAATCTTTCTCTGACTGTTCAGCATAAATTACTGCACTTTCCTCTCCAAATTCATCATCTTTTCAATCCCCCATTACACCGAATGAAAATTCCAAGATATCTGGCGGAAAAGTTTTCATCTAAGTCCCAACAAAGAAGAGAGTTGGCTCCATGGGAATACTTAATTATTGTTTACACTCGCGAACTTTCTATCTGGAGTTCATATCAAGTTCCTGAAAATTCCAGCAGCAGACTTCTTTAAACTTCGCAAATCCACCACCGGATGTTTCAAACTCTGAACAAACAGCTCTGGGGGAATGTGTGACAACTTTCGAGATTTGTTCATAATACATTTCTGAGAATTGATATGGGATTTTCTCTTATGCATGCTTGGAATGGAGTTCTCGAAATGCAGCTCTTTGGGTTTTACGAAAGTTATTGAGGGCACCTTTTGTCTTGACTTTCTCGGAAGTATAAAATATTCAAATATTTCCGTGGATTCAAGGAGGATGCGATAAGTCAGACAGAGTACATCTTGAACATGCAGCATAAATTTGAATTCAACAAGAAACACTTATTTCTGAGAAGAAACGACATGAACCAATTAGTCTAAGATCTGAACCTACATCGAACTTCACCCAGCTGATATTAGATTAAAATCTATTTTATAATACATTTTCCATGTCATGAAACATATTGAAAAAGGTTGCCTAAAAAGATTCTAGACAGAATACTTTGTGCTATATTATATTTTGAAAAATGATTTCTCAACATCGTGATAATAAGAAAATTTCATACTGGACTCAAAGTAATAATAAAAATAGCATTCAATTCGAACAATGTTTGCATGAAAACAAAATTGAATCCTTCATCAAGTCCAATCGTCGAATGGAATTGTATGTTTAATAAATAGTTTGATACTTTCACGATCAGGAATCGCTTAACTACGTGTCTGAGATATTCCCAAATGACATAGCCAACTCTTCGAACTTTGCGATTTTCTTCATGGAAATATTCAAACAAAGTGCTATCGAAAGAGCATCAAGGGAACCATCCACGTGGCTAAGTTATGTGGACGATTCTTTTGTGGTTTTGATTCACGGAGATGAAGAATTGCAAGCATTCTTAACCCATTTTAACAGTACGCACCCAAATATTCAATTCACTATGGAAATTGAAAAGGTTGGTGCACTTCCATTTCTAGACGTCCTAGTAACTAGAAAGCCTGATGAGAAATTAAGACACATAGCTTATAGAAAACCACCACACGCTGTCAGATATCTACACAAATAGTCCAATCATCACCCAAAACAGAAACGAGGAGATGTCAAAACACTGGTAGAGAGAGCCTGACGTTTTTCTGGGGAATGAACTTAAACATTTACAGCATACATTCATTGTCAGTGGATATAATGCTAAAGAAATTCATAGGGCAATAAGACCAAAACATTCCACACGATATGATAACACATCACAAATCACCCAGAATAGAAGAGCCCTCTTGCCATACATCCCCAAGGTCACAGATAGAATTGGTAGAATACTGAAAAGGCACATGGACCCTTTATAAGCCGACACAAAAACTTTGGCAAATTATCAGAACTACCCTCTGTTGGGTCGACTTCGTAGAGACAAAGTCGACCCACTTTCTCAAGCAGGTATTTACAGGATACCTTGTGACTGCGGCAAAGTCTATATTTGTACAGCAAAGCGAAATATCAATAAAAGAATCAAGGAACACGAACGATGCTGCCGACTGAATCAAACGAAAAAATCTTCACTAGCGGAACATGCTCTGACAGATGGACAGAATATAGATTTCTCAAAAGCGGAGATTATTTCCAATATCAAAAGGTACTATCCCAGGCTGAACATGGAAGCCATTGAAATTCATAAACACAAAAATAACATGAACCTTAAAGAAGAGACTCTTTTTTTACAAAGCGCCTGGTTACCGACCTTAGAAAAAAGAAAGATCAAGCTCTCATTCTATACTGTTTCATACCATAAGTCCAGTATGAAATTTTCTTATTATCATGTTACAAAACGTCATGAAAAATCATTTTTGAAAAATGAGGATTTTTTCAAGCAATCTATTTCTGATATTTTTATCAACATGTAATGAAACATGTTCCATTTCAATATCAGCTCGGTGGAGGTGGATGTAGTTTTGGATCTTCTACTAAATGCATGAACAAATAGTGGATGGAGAAATTTTTGCTGTGACTTATTGATTTTTTTTCATTCTTGTTATATTTTCGGTTGGAATCTCTCGATACATGATTATTTTCATTCTTGAATCAGAATTCGAAATGGAAATATAATGACTAGGAATGAAAGACATCAACAAGTCACAGAATATGTTGGATCTTGAGTATTTTCATGAAATTCTAATCATTAATATTATGGTGAGGCCAGCCAAAAGCAATATGAAATGAAGAGCATGTAGTTCTGAGGTCCCAACTCAATGTGAGCAAGGATAATCAAGTTGGAAAGATCAGAAACGAAGGAACTACAGGTATGAAAGCCATATGCTATTTAAAATGTCCTCTTGAATTTATTAATATTGTTATAATTAGAACTTCGAGCTTCTATAGTTGATAATTCACAAAGGGGGCCCCCGAACCAACCAAAGGAATACATATTTTAAGCAACGAACGGTTTCTCAATATTATAATAAGCTAATGCCTAAATCACAATCAAATCACTCATCAGAGGGCCCCGACACTGGAGGGATTCCAAATCATACGAAAGTTTCAAATGAGGCCCCAATAATTTCATTCTTCGCTAACTTAAACAATAGATATACAATTATTACTCCAGAAAAAAAAAATAAAATATTCCTTGGACTTTCGAGCCGAGTGACAGTAACGCGGCGTCTGTCAACTACGAAAACACGACAGAAGTTCAAGCTTGGCATTGTCGCTGGCATTCGACTTTGTCACTGTCACGATCGACTCGAAAGCCCACCTTGAATGGTATTGGGAAAAAGATATGGGATTTCCAATTACACCATTCCAATTCGAATTATTACTCAATTACTCCTTGTTCTACCTTGTTCTAAGAGTTTTTCAATATATCTTAAAGTTTCTCGGAACTCTCTTCAAAAATCGCCAAATAATCGTTTTATTGGGCATCAGATATGCAAGAATTATCTAAGGAATTCAATATCGCAAACACGTCTATCAGAATGAATTGGTTGAGGCTTTCGCGGCCATCGTTCAATGTGACATGTTCTTTCGAGCATTTAGGCCGTCGTCGTAGATTAGTTCTCGACGTTTCGCCAGTTCGAGTGTCTGGCATCTTCAGGAGTTATATTTCAGGAGATGTTCTCACTGGACTGAACTGCCTGAGTGTCTATCAGATTTTTGAGCCTAATCCACCTTTGAACAAGAAGTAGTCTGAAGTTTGGACATGGACAAGTTGATAGCTATGTTTGAACAAAATATTAAAAAAGATAAATGAATTTTTGTTAAATAATTTTTCAAGTTTTTTATCACATTAATATCTTTCTATTTATTTTTATCAGAATCTATATTATCATGTTTGAAAATTCTCGTTATTCAATATATATATATATATATATATATATATATATATATATATATATATATATATATACACATATTCGTATCAACACGAGATCCGTTATATATTAAGACCCACCAGAGATCCAGCAGTTCAAATTCGAATATCTGAAAAATTATCACAGTAGCACAATCAATAATATGAATTAAGATAGGGAACACTTCGAGGGGTAAGTTAATTTTTGTTTTTTTATACACAAAAAGTTTCGTATACCAAACCAGATCCGGTGATATGTTCTTTAATGATCGAGATCCTCGGCTGTATAAAATGAGGTATTGACAGTTACTCGAGATCCTGCGACGTCGCACGATTTGTACCAATTCCTCAAAATAGGTGTGAGAACAAATACGAGTTGGTATAATACGGGTGCGGTAATCTAGTGTTTATGTTGAACAATCTCTTGGATGTGAGTTCTGATAACTTTATTCTTTCAATGCCATGAATGAATGATCCCTTGTTAATGCAAATACTCATATAATGTTTTCATCGAATCGTTAGAATACAGCAATGGAAAGCACTGAAAGCAACCTGAAGTTTTTTCATTGATACAGACTGTTGGTTGGAATAGTTCAAAAAAACACTCGAAATAGACACATGAATTTTTGAATTTGAAGTTATTGAACTATTTGTAGTCGAAAGATTTCTTGTGAGGTATTCCAGAATCGTTCGACTTCCGATTTCATCAGTAATGACACGAACATTTAGCTTTCTTAGTTCATTATCAGATTACTCATTGAAGTCTGAATTGATTCAATGGTTTATTTGCTCATTACTTCTACAGAATTTTCAAAGAACAATTCATTCCAACGGTAATAATGTATTATGTTTTCGAATGAGAATTTCTAATTTTATGGGTTCTGTCAGGGAACATCAAAATTCTTCTCCTGAGTTTATATTACATTCAGCTGAACTTTTGCTACTTCTACGTCTGAGTCCACCATGACATAATCTCCAAGACTCATTTTTCCTAATGAGAACCAATCATGTTTAATTGGTCGGGTGGAATCTACATCAAAAAAATATTGTATAAGTTTACAGTTTTTCTGTTCTGAAATGTGTATTTACCTAAATATGATGGTCATATTCATGTTGACATTGAAAGAGTTTAATCCAAGCCTAGATACTAACAACAAAAGATTGCATCAAGGATTTTCAGCGATTTTTGTCCGAAATAATAAGGCAAACCACAAGTAATATGTTCCACTTATTCCTGTGAATTTTTTTTTTCATTCACAGAAGTATCCACTTTAGTTTCAGAGTGCATCTTCATAATTCTTGACCTAATTGGAAATGATATAAGATTGACGATATGATATCCATTATGAAAAAGAGTAATATATGACTCAAAATCCGACATGAATTGAAATTACATTCGAACTGAATTACAAATAACAGTTTCTGAAATACATATGATTTAATCTGAATAAAAAAATGATATTTCCTGATATTCAACTGACTAATCTGAAATTCAATTGACGCTTTCTGAAATTGAAGTGACTAATCTAAAATACAATTGACGGTTTCTGAAAACCATTTGGAGATGGTGTAGTTATGATGCTAAGAATTATTTTTCGCCTTCGGACTTCGAATGTATTCACGATTTATCTGTTATGATGTATAGTGGAAACCGAACTGTTAACGGAGTATCTGGGAGAACATATGGAGCAAGCAAAAAAAGACAGAATATCCATTTTCCCCCTCAAATGACGAAAGGAAAATTTCATAGAGAGAATCATACAAGTAGTGAGACCTAATGTGAGATTGTAAAAGGTTTCCGATAAGAAATACAATGGTATCACTACTCTTCGATATTTCCATGCTTATCCAAGCCTAGGTCCTTCAAATCGGCTCTTGCTAATTTGGAAATGGTTTCCGCTCCTAAACATATAATTCTTTGTAGGCCCAACTTACATAATTATAAATCCATTACTCTGAATAGATTACAACAACGAAAATATGCTTGTAGAATGGGCATAATGGAATTTTGAAAATAATTCATATCCGAAAAAGATTATGATTTCTAAAGGTATTAACCTGAACAAAGAAAGCCAAATTTCGCCAAAACGAGATTTCAGCGGAAGTAATCGTCTGTTTTTGCACAAGTGATTTCTTGAGCAACAATGGAAATGGGGATCACATGCTGTATTCTGAAAAAAAATTAGACCGATTACCTCAAGAAATAATGATCTGAGACCGTTTGTATAAATATATATTCCCTTATCAACTATTTTTCGACGTAGACTGAGCGGACAATCAAAAATTTAATTTCATCCTATTTGGAAAAATAAGGTGCAAAAGATTTGATGTCTTCTCGACGGCAGACTTTGCCATAGAAATCGAAACACCTAGACTCTAGAATTTTCATTCGAATTCAATGCACACCAAACACACTCTACAAACTAGAAAAAGATTTAATAATCCGTTCTAAGTGGAATATTTGTATGACAAATGTTCGATTGCAACCAGCTTGAACTCTCAGCCTGGTTTCACATGGTGAGGGTGTTTGCCCGTCCGAGGTTTCGCTTGTCAAGCGGCCAAGGTGTAATACCATAGACTAATCATAGGATAAAAGGTCTTTGAGTAATAACGTTGATCAACGCTAATACACAGTGTAGCATGGGTTCTTGCACATTTTCCGGGAACGGGGTAGAATTGCCTCATACAATAATTGTTTCGACCTCGAACATATGTGTCTTTAATAGTAATGAAATTCGCGGAGAAAAAAAAGGTTCGGTTTAGTGTATAGGCTTTACGATATTTCATTCTTCCCATTGAATTTTTTGTTTTTCTAATCATATAATAATAATTGTGATATCTTTCTTCATGTAACTTGTCCGTATGTATGAGCCACGATTTCCTACACTCTCAGAAATTCAGGGTTCGGCGTATTGTGGGTGAAACGTTGGGTGAAATAATTTCTTATGGACCAGAGTCAATAGGCCCCGGAGACTTCTTCAATTTCATAACATTATACTCAAATAATTATACCAGAAATTCAATCAATCCAACTCTAAAAGTTGAATGATATCTATCACAATAATCTGAATGAATATATTTCATTTATATTTCTTGGAGAACATTTGCCTTTATTATTGATTGCTATATTATTTGAATTTTTATTTATAAATCAAATCAAATATCTGTATTCCCAAATCAATGTACTGGGTAAATGGAGAAGAACATGTCATATATATTTCCTTGACGACATTCTATCGTTGAAAGATTATCCATATTCATGACAGAACGTTATTTTTCTTTTAATTAAACATAAAAGTTCGAATTGGTGCAGCTGGGATAACAAAAACAGAAATCCACTTGCCAAACATTGATTCATTTTCTACGGACAATAAAAAAGTAGGTACCACGTTCGAATAATTAAAACCTGTAATATATTGAGGTGTCAGATTAATCGAAGGGATTGGAATTTTTTTGTTGAAAACCAAAACTCAGTTTCAGGAAAATTTTATATATCGGACTAAAACTACAAGTACACGTTTCACATAATTTTTATGATTCACATGAAAATGATATGTACATATTGTATATTTTAAACGTATAACGATTCATGAGTTCAAAGGAAACACACTTCGTCATTCCGATTCAGTTCAGTGGAAAAGAGACAGGCTGAAGAAGAAAATTTTCTAATATTTCACGTGAATAATTTTATCGCATGAAATTATTTCTGGAATAAAGGTTTCCATTGATGTGATGGATCACACGACCCATATGATATATTCTCCTCATTATCACCTTCATATATCATCACATTATTTAATCATATAAGAAATTCAATGAACCCAACTTTTGAAAGTGAGTTCGAACATATTTATTGAAAATTTCGACTTTTCCGAAAATTAATTCAAGTTCGATGATGATAGGGGCTTCCCTTCAAGATACAACCACACATTAATGAAAGGACAGTTCTTAGTATGTGTTGGATATGGGATATCAACTGATACAATGTAAACTTATATGTGAATGATTATTCGGGTAGAAATTTTATCAATAGACTGCTAACCTGAATATTTATTCTCAAGAAATCAAGATATTTCAGTCATAATAAAGAGTGCTTCAAGCAAGAGTATATGGTCAAATAAAGACTCTGAATAAAGGTCTAGTGGCTAAATTCAAAACAATACCACATGGGTGACTCAAGCCCACCGTTTCTGAAGTTATTTCACATAATGTCAAAAATTATCGTCAATTACACATGCATCATTGATTTCATTGAAAATTTCCATTTATTCGTAAAAAAATGTACCTATTGAATTATTGAAATCCAATTTGAAAGGTGTTCCTTGAAACAACTAAATCAATTTGCATTATATTGTAGTATATAATCATGATCATGAATGAAGTAAATCCGTAGATCGAATTCGTCTATGTTCTTTCAACAATTTCGGTCTGATATTTTTCCATCCTGATTGCAATACTTTCACTCATTTCGAATTGAGCAATTTTTTAAAATGATTCTGATTGTAACATGAACTGTTTATTCTAATGTACAAAAGGACAAAAAATATCATTTGATTTTTTTGGAAAATTCCCATTCAACGATGAGTACCGGAGTTGTTAGAGCACATTGATGAAGAAAATAAAATTACCATCAATCATAACATACATTATCTATAGTACTAAATTTTTGATCATATTTGAATATCAGAAATTCAACTGAAATATAAGAAATACATATTTTATCTTGAAGTTACAACAGTTTTTCAAAGAATAGGTCTTTTCAATGAACACTTCTACATATCGATTGTTAAAGCTTGATACCTTGAATATACTTTTTCGCCAATTGTACAGGAGAGATGAAAAACCGTCTAGAACTTGAAAACCTTAAATCTGAGGTGTCACAATGAAGGCGTAGAATGTTTTTCTGTAAATTTTGGTACTAAAAACTAAACTCACATAGAAAGTGTATATACAAGGTATCACGTGATAAACGTCTTAAATCTAACAGTAATTTCAAAAATCAAAATGGTAAGTGAAGAAAAAACGTTAAATAAAATATACGAAATTTAAACATCAATCAGAAATTTGAAATTATTCATTTTCTACATACACCTGACTCTGTGGTATAGCCTTGTAATTGGCACCTCGGATATAGACTTCATCTTCTTCGAGATACTTTGGAGCAATAGCAATTCACAAGATATTCCACTTCAATCGTTTTTATTGATGTGCTGGTGGTAATTTTGACTGCAGAAATATCTGATCATTGAGAAACAAATCTCCTGAACTGTTGTTTTAAATATCTCATAGACTGACATCCAGTTTCGTAGGAGTCACTGTCAGCTAGAAAAATACCTATCCATCTGTGGGAATTTCTCCCGAGCCTCACTTCGGGTCTGACTCCAACAAAGGTGGAGCCAGGTGGTGTTGCATCCTTTATAATTTCAGTTGCCCTAGCTTCATCTTCCTGTGAAACGTCCTCTGTGCAAGGTAGTAAGTTCACCATGACAACCACCGATGACATAAGCCAAATGCAGTATATCAAATAAATAACAGCAATGATTTTCTGTAACGAAAAAAAATTACTTCAACAAAATATTGTTCCGAGATGGATAAAATATATATTCTTTGAGAACATCATTGATGATTGAATGAAATTTTACTTACGTTCTGTCTTGTAGTAGACATCTCGAGCACCAGATTTTCTACTAAAGCCACTAGGGCTGCTTCATGCGAATTTATAAATTATGGCGCTAACTGGCGAACCTGACGTTTGAATTATGGTTCAAGCGAAAATGGACAGAAATGACTTGGATGTCTGGTGATATAACTTATGGGTAAATTTTATACTGGGTGTCTGAAACAGGGCTTCAAAGTGAGACTTGATAAAATAACGAAACCTAATTTTTTTCAAATGGCAACTTAACAACTTTGTAATTCCGATCGATTGCTCAGCAAAAACTAGTTAGAGTATGCCCAACATTTCATGCCTTTGAAGTCAGTATTTGTGCCGTTATTGAATAAAATTCGAGTTTCCCGACCAAAGCCAGGTTTCACTCAGTCGAATTCATTGGTATGCTTGTGTTTTTAGTAGGCTGTATTAAGAACTGTCAATCTTACTTTTTTCATAATGATCAAATAAACAAACAAAAATTTCAGTTTAAAACTTTCACCCAATAATACATATTCAATCAAATTTTCAATTTAATTAATTCTTCTACGAACTCCACCCTCTGTAGGTGAGATGAATCCCGCAGTGCAACCTGCACCCCAACTTCAAACTCCTATTTTTACGAACCTCTGATATTTTGTTACATTCAGTATGAATGGAGAACATATTCAATACATCACTGTTAACACAATTCTGATTTTGCTTAGTGCCCGATTCATCAAACAACGAGTATGAATGACAATTCTCAACAATGCATTATAAATAAATTGATATATTTACTTTTGACAAAGTCAACATGAAAACTATCAAAATAAATCTAATATTCTTCTAAGAAACCTGGCTTTCTTTAATCCCAAATTCGAATTTCATTCAATAACTTCAAAATTACTAATTTTAAAACCATGAACTGTTGGGCATTCTCTTACTTCTTTTTGACGAGCAATCTATAGGAATTATAAAATTATTTGGTTGCCATTCGAAAAAAAGAAATTTTATAGTTTGACCAATGCTCACTTCGAAGCCTTGTTTCATCAAACTTGTGTAGAATTGAATGAAGAACTCAGAGATGTTTACATTTGAAATAACTTACTTCACATTCGTTGATAGAATGGACTATGAAACCAAAATGCAAAATCTTGAATTCTTATTACAATTTCTTTCTCGAGAAATTCTGATGAAACATATGAAACAATCACCCATTATACTCTCTGTTGAAATATCCTTCCGAATTGCGATACTTTTTAAGGAACAGTATCTAGAAAATTAAAACGTGTTCGTTAATAATAAAATGATAGATTTGAATGAGATGAAATCTTTCGCTGTCACTATGCTTTTTCATATCTTTCCCCCACATTCATTTCTTTCTTGGAATAATTTAACATGATAATGTTTCATGTTCCGAGTTTGATACTTGAAATATATATTTTTGTCTACCATCACAGGAAAAAAACTGGAAACATTGTTTTGAAAGCTCAATAACTTTTCAAAGTTAAATTTCTCTGAGGTAAAATATGAAAATTATTGCCGAATCTGTTAGTTACTCCGATGAATCAATGTTTCAGATTTAATCAGGAAAAAATGAGTCACATTGAATTGTGTCTTATTCTTGGAAAATTTTCAATTTCATTTTTGGAAAATATTTCCGAAATCCGCAAAATATCATTCCGAATAAAATCGCTGAAAAAATTTATGAAACTTAAATTATATTTTGGGAAAATCTGAGGAAGTTTGTAATAGAATAGAGGAGAATAGAAAAAATCTCTATTTCTAGTAACTACAAGCAGCAGAAGATAATAGTGTCAAATAAGAAAAAAATTACAATTTATTATGAAATTATCCTAAATCATAGGGCTCTAATGTCATTAACATTTCATATATATTTTTTTTTAATTTTCTAATATTTGTTTCTCTCCTAATGCGCCTTGGCAGTTTATTGTATATTTTCAAGCAATAATAGTGACAACCTTTCTCAGTCATTGTAAGGTGATGCTTAGGATAAATATGAGAACATTTCACAGAATCATCAAATAGCCAGAATAACATGAGCAGGTCGTTCTCAACTTTATATAGATTTCAAAACGAAATTGAGATGCCGAATTCAAATTCTGCAATAAATTTCAAATGTCTGAAAATCAATCCCAGATAATGTAGGATTCGAATCCGTGGAAGAAATAAGAAAAAGACACCAGAGGAGTGAACGAAATTTTTCCAGTACTAGTTGAAGATGTCACACCATTGAAATTATGTGTTGGGATAGGGTGTGAATCACATTCATGCATTTTTTTTTTAATCAATGGACACTGAATCAGACCTAAACTTCGCAAAACGTTTGGATTTCAATCTTGAATTCGATACTCTCCGAATGATATGAGAATATATCCATAAACAATCGTTTGCAATGATAAGAATTCGCATCCATAAGCATATCGCGAATATTCGAAACTCCATGATATCAGCCGTCGCAAGTACCCGGCGTTGCCGGCTCGAATGTATCTGGTCCTTATAAACGAGACTCGATATACAGGTGGCGATTTTGTCGCCGCCAACCGTCAGATCGTGGAACTAAAACTGTATATATGCATGATGTTTTTTGACCGAAACGAGATCCGATCGAAATTTTCGAAAATGAGTATTTTAGGATCAGTGGACCTAGATCTAACCATATACACGCAAAAAAACACGAGATCCGTTTTCGGATCTCGTTCTGCCAAATGGATCTCGGACCGTTCAGAAAACTTCATGAACGGATCTCGTTCGGATATATTTATATATATATATATATATATATATATATATATATATATATATATGTATACATATTTTTTTTCATTTATTATCACACTCGAAATGTGAAATATGAACTAAGATGACGGACCCCAGGTCAATGGCCTTTTGATCAACAATAATTGAAAGTTGTTATTATTATTATTATTCAATATTTTCAACACATTATCTTTAATATTTTTCCTTAAAGAACGTCAGGGGAACTTATCATAAATTAAATAGATCTATGGGGGGCCCCGACTAAAATCTTGCGGGGGGTCCCCCGAATTTTGCGCTACGCCACTGCCGAAATAACTATCTCCACAGCCATCTCTAGGTATTCTAAGACAATTGGCGTCATCTGCTCAAATAAATAGGTCAGGAGCCTCAGGGACGCAGAATTTGAGAACTTAAACGAGAATTTATGCGGGAAGGAGCTGCTTACTTTCTCAATGAAAATTTTCTGTTATTTCGTTTCTAATTCTGCGAGTTTTCAGTACTGAATACATTCTCAATCAAATCATTGCACTCATCGGAATAATTTTCAAAATATCCAGAAAAAACAAAAGAAGAAAGAAAATGAAAATATTAGGCATTATGACATGAAGAATTATCTCACCTAACGTTTCGGCATACATCTTCAGAGGATACTTGGTCAGAAGTTGTAAGTCGATCGCTGAATTTTCTCGAAAGTGATCCTAGTTTCGATCCGTTGGCCCAACTTATACCCTGATTAATATCGAGAGAAGGTAGTGGGTGTACGCGCGCTATGTTGATCGGTCCATGGCTCTTACTTCGTTTTGGCTATGCGCTATGTACCAAGAAACCATAAGCTATGTACCAAAGGAGTTATGTTTATACAGGAATCTGAAAATTGGGATTATGAAATTGTTTGACATTATCTACCGAGCTAAAATGTTCTTGGACTTTCAGTTATACAGGGAGCGAAAAAAAAATTTTTATAAATTTTTTTTTCTGTTTTTTTGTTTTTGAATTTGACAGAGTATGCAATTCCGAATACATTCGTACTCAAATCGTTGCATTCGTCGAAATACTTTCCGAAATATCGAGGAAAACCTGAAGAAAAAGAGAGAAAAGAGTATTCGGTATTATGATTGTTATTCCTAATCTAGATACCTTAAGCACAAACCGTTTTCATATTTTTGAAGTCAAAGATTGTGGAAATATTGTACATTTTTAGAATTTTGAAAAACTCATCACAGGGTGTTCCAAATGTTGGGTCAAAAATTGGGATCGAGATTGGCCCAGAACTTTCGTTTTTCAAATTAGCACTCTATTTTTTCATGATTGCGTTGGATTGTACGAAGAAAAATGATGATTTACCAACATATTAATGCTCCTTAAATTGATAATTCTTGAGTTATTTAGGATTTTCTGATTTTATGTCGTACGTAGCGTCAAATTCATCAAATCTGTTCCATATCAACTATGACCTTGGTCATAGAAGATAAATTATTCCAATTACTCACTAGTGACACACACTTCGTTGCATTCGTCAAAATACTTTCCGAAATATCAAAAAAAAAACTAAACAAAAAGGTTAGGTAAGAGTATTCGGTATAATGTTTGCTTTTTCTAATGTAGATATCTTAAGCGCAAACTGTTTTCACGTTTTTGTAGTCGAAAACAGTGGAAATATTTTACGTATTCAGAATTTCGAAGAACTCGTCGCAGGGTGTTCCAAATGTTCGGTCAAAAATTGAGATCAAGATTGGCCTATTACTTTCGTTTTTTAAATTAGAACCCTATTTTTTCATGATCGCGTTGGATTCTGCAAAGAAAAATGATGATAATGTTCCATCAAATTGATACTCCTAAAATTAATAAATCTTGAGTTATTCAGTATTTTCTGATTCCATGTCGTACGTTGCGTCAAATGCATAAAATCTGTTTCATAACAACAATGATGAATGAATTTGAAAAAAAAGGTGTGTCACTAGTGAGTTATTGGAATAATTTAACTTTCATGACCAGGGTCATAGTTGATATGAACCAGATTTGATGAATTTGACGCTACGTACGACATAAAATCAGAAAATCCTAAATAACTCAAGAATTATCAATTTTAGGAGCATTACCATTTAAGAACATTATCATCATTTTTCTTCCTACAATCCAACGCAATCATAAAAAAATAGGGTTCTAATTTGAAAAACGAAAGTTATGTGCCAATCTTGATCCCAATTTTTAATCCAACATGTGGAACACCCTGTGATGAGTTTTTCAAAATTCTAAAAATATTGACACAGTCTTCGACTTCAAAAATGTGAAAACGGTTTGTCATTAAGGTATCTAGATTAGGAATAACAAACATAATACCGAATACTCATTTCTCTCTTTTTCTTCAAGTTTTTCTCTATATTTTGGAAAGTATTTCGACGAATGCGACGATTTGAGTACGAATGTATTCAGAATTGTATACTCTATCAAATTCGAAAACAAAAAAACAGAAGAAGTAAATTTTGAAAATTTTTTTTCCGCTCCCTGTATAACTGAAAGTGGTCAAGCTTCAAGAATATTTTAGCTCGGTAGATAATGTCAAACAATATCATAATCCCAATTTTCAGATTTCAAATAAGTCTAGTTCTTCAGAAACGCCTAATAGGCCGTCGAACTTGCTACACCCTGTATTTCTCTATGGCTTCTATATTCATTAAAGTCTAGAAACTTTCGATGTTCGAAATAATCTCAGGTGTAGGGGGGGTCAAATCAAGTATGATCTCAAGCGCTATTATACACATATAATAGCTCCTGTGGCCCCAACACAAGCTAGTCGCCGCAACTTTTGAATCTGAAATAATGTCGTCAAAGAATTAGTCTTGTTAATCCAATTAATTTGTAATTTTAGAAGGAAATAATAAATGTAACTGGTTCGTCTTGACTTGCTCCCAAATCCCCTCTTATTCCGAAAGCTATCCGACAAAAAGCAAGTCGTATGTTGCGGTCAACGCGTTTGTATTTGATCCGCCAACCGGGGTCTAATTCCCAAGAACTAACTCCGCAACTGGCGACCTAGGGGGAATAGTTCGGAACTCAGCATCCCCACGTATCGTGTGTTTCTGCATTTGCATTCCTAACCTCATTTCAATATATCCCACATTTGCCATCCAGGGAAACCCACTTTTCGCCTGAATGCGCTTTTCAGGTGGGGCTTTCCAGATTTTCTCAAGGGATAGGCAGACGTACAAGATTAAATTTCTCTTCGAAGCATTATCGATCAGTACCGGGTCAATAATATTTGGAAATAAAAATAATGGAAGCATGAAACCCATTCAGAAAGTAAAGGAATACATGAAAAATGGAAAGAAAATGAAATTACTGAATGTCTTCCCAATATTCATCCGAGTCTCAATACTTTCTATGGTTTCAACTGTTGATGAGCACAGAAAAATGTAGCTTCCTATAACAAGAGCATAGAAATGAAAAGACTACTAGAAAGAAATTGTGGTAATTATACGATACTAAATTTTTCGTGCTTATCGACAATTGAAACCATAGAAAGTATTGAGACTCGGATGAATATTGGTTCTTGACCAATTTCTATACTCATATTGATTTTTTGATACGAACCATATGATGTTGTATATTTTTGAAATCAGAAAAAATTAAGCTTTCAGAAAATGGCAAAGAAATCTAGTGTTCCTCTTCAAAAAAACATAACTTTGTGTCATAGCTTCGTGATTAAAAATGCTGCAAAAAAGGCGAGCATGCCACTGGATTCTACGTAGAAAAGTGCCTGTATAATGTTTCAATTTCAGAGCTCTTTCATCAGTATTGGCGGAGATATAAATTTTTTCCGATATCACCATTTTTCCAATTTTCGCTTATAACTCGAAAACAAAAGAAGGTAGCCAAAAATGAATACTACTCTTGTCAGTTTCTCCGAAAAAGAGATCGAGAATGGGGTATCAGATTTTATCTATCTCCTCTGGTTCAAAAGTTGTAGTGCTAAAACATCGAAATATGCCCACCCTGTACAGGGTGATTCACTTATCTTGGTAACCCCAATTTTCTCGAAAACGTCCGAATATTTTTTCATTCTGTGAATGGCGTTGGGAACAAGTCAATGTCGACTTGAGATACGCATAAAAATCTGCGGAATAGATAAAGACGCCGGGCGTCGCGGCGCTGTCAAAAAATTTTTCTCCAGGGACATTCCATTTTCATCATGTCATTTGGAAGATAATTTCATTTTGAACTTTTTTTTCGAATACAATTTCTATCCATTCCTGACCGTTAGCGATCTGCAGCGTGTTCTATGTTGATTCTACTCCATTTATTTTTTTCTGTATTGTGGTAGTATGCTTCTATTCGGAGACATAGATATGATTTTGTGCCTTGAATTCAAGAAAGCTAGTTTTCTAGTCAATGTGCCACTTCAAATAAGATGAATTATGTGGTTAAAGCAAGATGGGGCGCTGCCATTGTCAAGAGATATTTAGATCAAGAATTCGAAAATAAATGGATTGAAACCAATGGACCTATCAGATATTGCCAGACCTAACGCTCATGGATTACTTTCTGAGGGGTCTCCTTAAATATATGGTATACCAAACTGATTCTAATTTCTAATAACTTGGACCATTTGAAAATAAAGATAAGAAACGCATGTGCCCAAGTAGACCCTTATATTTTGACCAAAGTAACTTATAATGAAATAGGGGAATGATATAACTTATGTATGGATCATATGATTCGAAATGTTTCGTTTGTTATTAAATAAAATGTTTATTGATATAAGATATAATATTTAATGAATATAATAATAGAAAAATAGTTTGTTACAAAGCCTCCGTCATTTCACGAAACAAAATCATATCTAGGTCATCTAGCCATTATGATGGTCAAAATATGAGGGTCCAGTTATTTTCGAATTCTTAATCTCAATATTTCTTCACAATGGCAGCGTTGTGACATGGAGCCCCATCTTGCTGTATCCACATATTTAATCTTATTTATAGAGGCAGATTGTTTAGAAAACTAGCCTTCTTGAATTCAAGGCACAAAATGATATCTATGTCTCCGAATTAAGGCATACTCCCACAATACAGAAAAAAATAAATGGAGTAGAATCAACATAAAACAAGCTGCAGATCGCTGATAGTTAGAAATGGCAAAATTGTATTCGAAAAAAAAGTTCAGAATGAAATTATCTTTCGAATGACATGATAAAAATGATATGTCTCTGGAGAAAAAATTTTTGATAGCGCCGCGACGCCTGGCGTCTTTATTTATTCCGCAGATTTTTATGCGCACCTCAAGTCGACATTGACTTCACAGAATGAAAAAATATTAGAACGTTTTCGAGAAAATTGGGGTTACCCTGTACATGATGCATAAAAACGAGAATAACTGTCACTTCTCGAATGTATCTGTTATTTTTTTGTGACTATGGGTCCTAGAGAGAATGAAGGAAGATGAAAAATTTTCCCAAAGATGCCGAACGAGTGTCCATAAAACTGCTGCCTGCGAAATCGAAAGAGCGATGTGAAAAAGAACGGTTGATTCAAAGAATAGTTGACACAGCGCGAAATGAAAAAGACTTCCGGAAAAACAACAGAAAATGTTTCGAAGAAAAATCATCGATCTCAAGGAGCCAAAATGAAAGGCTGAGGTCGGTATTTAACATAAGAAATCCTTACTCGAAGGAGGAAGCAGCGGCTGTTCCAAAAAAATCTTTGACTTCAGAAAGAGAAGAAATTTCGGGATTTTCAATGGAGTCTCCAAATAAAAAATTTTCTGCATATGAATGTATATACTTTGTATTGGAATATTTATATATTAGTTCTTTTGGAAGCAATCTTCATAATACGATTCAATGGAAAAATGTATCTTAATTTAAAATTGTGATTGTTTTTCTTTCAGATCGCATTATTATTCAATAGGTATTCATGACGCTTGCAGATAGATGTTATAGCCCCATTCTGTATTTTGGCGTGCAAATCTTTCAAAAATATTTCTGAAGATAAGTATTCTGCCTTCAAACTCACAAATGCTTAAAAATATTTCGTAATGTCTTAGAGCAGAATTTGGAATTCTGGCATAGTTCTGCAATGATTTTCGTTTTCATTACTTTTGCGAAAACAAGCTTGAAGAAAACAAGCATTTGAATAAAATTAAAATAAAACGTAATTAGCAAGAAAAACTATCCATTTCAATTATGGTGCATGTGAGGTTAGTTTTACTAACTATTTATTCGTGAAAAATATGCATATTTCGAAGGTTAATCCAATAATGTTTCCGAAATTTGAAGTTGAATGTATCAATTCGAGCATTCACGAAAAAAATTGTCTCCTTTACAGTTCTTGTGGTATTCGTAAAAAGCCGTCATAAAGAGTGGAATCTGCATAAATAAAAATGAATTGCTGTGCGTTAAGTACGTTAAAACTCGAAAACGGCTGAACCAATTTTGCTAATTTTGGTCTCGACTCATTCGTGGAATTCCAGGTTTGAAAGGTGAAAAAATATAAAAATGCAAGGTATTTATAATATGGTTTTTCCTCAGAAATAGAGAAGATTGATTTCCGATGATTACCACTGTTTGACAATTAAACTTAGATGTTTTGAAATTTTTCTTGCATTGTTGGTACATTGGTGGTGCATTGGTACACCTATTTTTCTATTTCAATGAGTTCTTTAAATGAGGACGACGCAAAGTTTGCGCAAAGCACCAATGTTATCTATTAATAATAAATAATTAATTAATAATTCGATAAACATCGAGTATTATGTTCGGTTATCTATGTCATTATTGGCTTCGGTGATCATTTGTGAGTTTGACATTTAAAGGTACTTCCTCTTTTTGCAGTTGATCTTTTGTGATAGATACCACTTAGCTCAAAGTGTACTAGAACTTTTTTGTCAATTTACGATGCCGAAAATAACTCAGAATTTCACTCTTTCGCGCATGGGAAAACCGTCATCTTTGTTTATTTACGCACCACAAATCAAAACAAAAAATACAGTTTATCAGAATGCTTCGAATAAATTACCAGGGTATTTCCTTTTGTTTGTTTTGAATATATTCCATACAAAATTCAACATATTTATTTATCGAAATGGACTGCCAGGTCAGCAAAAAAAAAACACAAAACTTGAAATGACACTATCACGAAGGATTACCGAAGTAAAGAAAGTTCCCAGCTAGTATCTGAATGAAAATATCATGTTTTAAATCACTCACAACTGAAATATTTTTGCTTAGAATTAAGTCCTTCATCGAGTCCCGGGGTTTTCTGACAAAAAAAGTTCACCACCGAAAAGGGATGTGGGAACTACCCCTTAGATAAAAGCATACTTCGGCATAGGGTAGACTTTGCTTCTTGAGGTATTTTATTCCTACTGTAAAAATACCAAGAAAATTGGTGCATATTGATAGAATTCCTGACAAATATCCTCATTGACTAATAGTTCTGCGCTGAATTTCATTTTCATTACTCGAACGCCGTCAAGCTTTCAAAACTCTTATTTGCATTATATGCATTTTGAACATTTTTAACCTAGTGAAGTACACAGAAAATATTTCAAGATATTTATCAACCTAGTTTCAAGGGCAAAATACACCTCTGATTTGAAAATCAATCGAAGGTCAGTACCGACAACCACACAACGAAAAACATAACTGAAAACAATGCTGTAATGATTTCATTACAGCACTACTTTCAGTACTGTAATGAACTCATTAATAGATAAAGCTCATTTTACTTGCCGTAATTAACTATTTGACTCGTTCACTCACCCTGTGAACCTTAATATAAGAAAAACCTCTATTTGTTGTGAATGTTTGCATTTTCATGTTGACAATTGACTTTTCCTCCATCATTGGGGCAAAGTTCAGCCTCTAGTGGACCGTCTCGAGTTGTCTCTAGAAGGGTTTGAAGCTCACGACCGCAACAAGGGGTCAGCGCTGTATCACAAACATCCTCAATTAGGTGCATTCGAATCTCGACTGTACTCTCGTCCAGCTTATGAGCACGTAGAGGATATCCACGCTGGGTCGGTGTAATTAATCAGTGAAGCCAGAGGCCACCGAAAAGCTTTTACAATGTTACGTACAGTTAACAATGGGGATACAGAGATTGTGGAGAGTCGATTATGCGAGCTATGTATCTGACGTTGTAGGCTAGAAAACCGTCAAAGTTACATTATGTAGACTATTGTGTCAAAAGAACTTTGCTTCATCTCAAATTGCTTTATATCAGTTTCATGTTTCGTTTTTGCAACAGCCACAAAGTCATTTGTTAAACAATAAATTGATGTGTGTGAAGTTTGTTCAGACTTTTCTATTTCCGAAAAAGTTTTTCTTTACTTCAGTATCGTGATGAGTTCATTACAGTACTAGATGAGGTGCTGTGATGAACCCTTGTTTATAAATCTCTAGCATGATACTACAACAACCCAGATAAGATTATTTTACGAACGAGTTTTAAACCTTTTCGCGCATGACGTAACGATGAGACCTATTTGAGAAATAGCGCTCATTTTCAAACGTTATTTCTTGGATGGACAAATAATATCTGCCAAATTATGGCGTGAATTTAACGTTTATATTCAGAATAATGCCGAAACTATCATATCCGATCTAAAAGAAATCTAATTTGTACCCAATTGCAAATGTGACACTCAAATATTTGTGCTAAAATTCAACAAATTCTGAGATAAAGCTTCGACCACCAAATCAATTTTGTCGAATATTATTGTTATGGTATGAGATAAAATGCATTTTGAATCAGTTGGACGAAAAAAAGTAATAGGTACTATAATAAATCTAGAACTGTTCAGGAGCAAAATTTCTTATTCAATATATTTTTTCAAATTTGGGAGGTCTTATTGCTGATATGATTATTGTTGACCTTACGCCTAATGGGTAGTTTAAAAGTTTGTAAATATATTTGTGTTATATTTTATTGTTGCTAGAGGTACCTGCCACAACACAACAAACCATAATTTGTACTATGGGCAGACTAACCAAAAACCAGCAAAATTCAACACACAATCGAAATTCACCAAAAACCTTTTACTTCACAATTAATTGAACTTTTTCAATGAACAAACCCATCAACGCCCAAAAAATATGAAGAGATAGAAGATTGATATGTGCGTGGGTTTACCTTGTAGTTTAAGTATCATGGTACAGACATAGGGATCAATAAGTTATTTTATTATTCTTTGTTTCTGTTGGTATTTTGGAAAATAGATCTTTATGTAAGTTATTTCACTGGTTTCAATTATCCCTAAAACTAGAAACTTTTTACGAGAGAAATAAGCTTCGCATTTCTGCTGAAGGCCGTTTCCATCCCCTCTACGAGGTGTAGAGATCTAAATTTTTTCAAGGTTGACGTGAAGCCGCTCTTATTTGTCAGCCCCCTTTACATCTCGACAACCTCGTATGAACAAAGTCACTTTTCATACAAAACGGACAAAGCTCATTTAGGAGTGTCTATTATACTGTTTTGTGCCTCGAATTTTTCCACTAAGATCAAAAAATAACACCAAGTCATTTCTTTTTTCCTGTCAAACTTATGCTGGTGAAATTTTCAAATCAGGTTTTCCCTCATATAAAGAAGACCAGACAGCGAGGTCTGGGGGCCCGGTTGTTGAATCTTTTATTTAATTTATAGATGATCTCATAAATGTGGATTATAACGAAATTTTTGAAGTATATATTGGTTCAAATAAATGCAATTCGTTTTTTGGATATTATAACACACTACGGGACTAAAGGATTGAAGGTTCAAAATGATATAGAATTTTGTAGCGTCAGTAGTTTTTGAGAGAGATTAGAAAACCCAACAACAACAAAATTTCAAGCTTTTTCAACTTTCGTTTTTATGTCGACAAGCTTGAGAAAAATTTTTTGGATTAACCGCTATAATATTGACTCAGCTTTAATTTCCATTTTTGAGATCTTCATTCGTCCTTTTGTTTTTGATTATCGTCGTCGCAGCAACCACAGAAAGTTATCGGTTGGTTTCTAGAACCAAGATGAATTCTCTTCATCGGCTTTTCATTGCTTTTCCGAGAATATTTTTCTTCTCTTTTTCACATAAATTTGAAAATGCAGTGAAAAGAGGGCTTCTTGTGTTCTTTTGGAAACACCTACCACGTGTGGAGGATGTGTGTGTTTTTGTTTCGGGAGTTGAGCTTTTCGAAAAAAACCGTTTAATGTATTGATAATAATAATAATAATAATAATAAAGGTCTTTATTTGTACGTGGTAAGTACATTTGATGAGGCGAGGTTTAGCTTTCAGCTATTCTTACACCTAACCTCAAGTATTGATACAGAATGAGAAAAAATAAATGAATATACAAATTATGATGATGAAAAATCTTAAAATTTACAAATTAAATCAGAAAAAAACCATTTTACCCAAATAATCAACAACAATAAATCTAAACTAAGCCCATCAAGTATTATTGATGGGACAGGAGGTGTAGTTTCAACTTCCTCTTAAATGATTTCACAGATGAAATCCGCCTCAGATCCGTGTCTAAGTTATTGTACAGAACAACCGCGTTATATGAAAAGCCCCGATTGAATAGAGAGGTGAAATGACGTGGCATGGCTAAAGTGTTGAAATTCCTGACAGTCCTGCTATGCATAGTCGCTCTAAAAGTTAGCTTATCCTTAAGATGCTTAGGGGATGAAGATGTGATGACCTTGAAAACGAGAGTCAAAAAAGCAAACTGGAACAAATTAACAACATTCAGTCATCCAGTCTGGGAGAACGCACCAGAGATGTGATCAAATTTTCTAAGACCGCTGACGAATCGACAACAAGTATTTTGCATTATCTGCAAACGATGGCGATCTAAAGCCGTCAAACAAGGGAAATAAACAACCATGCCATACAACATCCGTGAAATCACAAGACTCTGACAAAGTCGGGCTTTCACAAATTTGTTTCGCAGAAAATGCCTACCAGCGAAGAGTAAACGCAGGGCTCCGTAACACTGTTTCAAAACATGACCGACATGACCGCTGAATCTCAAGTTCTCATCAAAATACAGTCCTAAATTTCTTGACTCAGAAACCACAGGAATAGTTTGCCCGGAAACCATCAGAATAACATTGTTGCCAATGAATTCTCTAATTTTTCTTCTACAAAACACGATTGATTTTGATTTAGACGGATTAATGTGTAAATTGTGATTAGCCGAGTATTCATCAATATGCTTCAAATCATCGTTCATCTTCTCAACAGCGTCGAGACAATTTTCAGGTAGAAAATCACAGAACAACTGCGTATCATCCGCGAAGAACTGAACAGAAGAGTGAGTGACATGCTCATAAAGATCAGCTGTATAAATTAAAAATAACAAGGGTCCCAGAACTGATCCCTGAGGTACACCAGATTGAAAAGTATAGACAAATAATCTACGAAAAGCGTGTGAAGAAAAACGTATTAACTGTTTGTTTAAAAATTATAATATAATAATGAAATGCAACGGCAAAAACGAGTGGAAAATAATTAGTTCTTCAACTTTGCTAAAGTTCTTCTGAAAAACAAAGAAAAAATTTTAAATTGCAGTTTTAATAGGGATGGGGCCTGGGAATAATCATGGGGGGGAGGGGGGCTGGCTGAGAAATGTTACGCCACTGCCTTCTAGATGTTTTTTCAGTTAGTATATTTCACAAAACGTGTGTTCAACACATTCTGTGAAATATATTGAGAACCGTATGAAATAAAAAAAATCAATGGCACAAATCACCACAAACCTGCCACGATTCATGACAACAACTAGGCACTGAAAGGTGTTAATCGACCTTTAATGTGGAGAACCTGACCTTGATTTCCAATGAATACTTCAGATGGCATCGCACGTCACTTTTTCAACAAACAAAAAATCGATTTGCAACAAAATAAGGTGCAGAATGCAACGCCTTCGAGATTCCGACAAGAAATAACAATGCCTTCGAACATTTCATTATAAATTAACAAACCCCTAACTTCAATCTCAAACGTTCGCGTGAAATTTCCAACCGAACCGAATGCGTTTTCCAATTAAACAATGAAGTCCTAAACAGATTCGGAAATGGAATTATACAGAGTTGGGACGACGACAAACTTAATAACATTACCGACACGATTCATATAATCTGGCGATTCCATTATCGCCGAATCTGACGTGGATAGGTCTGAACGTTTTATTATGAGACCAGATTCTATTATAACCTGGATAGGCGGATTGTTCGACTACCGTCATCCTTGTCGGGTCTTCCTGATTCTGGATTACTGTAAAATCCTGCGAAAAGTAAATAGTAACAAACAAAGATTTTTCATCAATTATGTGGGATCCGAGATTTTATTTAGAATAGGTTAGTTGATATTGTAGTTTTAAATTTTGACCTACTGCACTGGACTCGAGTGCACCATTCAGTGGGTTTATTAATCAGACGGTTCGAGGTAATTGACGCTAAATTTCTTAAGTGTTACCAGATGTCAATTCAAAGAATCGAGATTCCTGAGAAAATACACTACGCAAAAAAATCAACCTTTATTCTGAAATTCTCAATTTTAATGGAAGTAAACTCTATATTGACTTCATAACTTATTTTTTTAAGTTCTTTCGGGAAGGTTCTGAACGAAACAAGACACATCAAATGGAAGAAAAATTCAGGATTTGACCGAATCTTATGTGAAAGAAGAGAAATGAACAATTTTCAAAATACTGAAATGCTGATAAGTGATTAAATACTTGGTATTTCCATCCCTTGCGTTAATTACAGCTCGGCAAAGACGGTTTATACTCTGAATGATTGATATTAAAATGTTCTGATCTAATCCTTCCCAGATTTCTCTGAGTTGGATTCCTAAGTCATTAAGAGTAGCTGGATGATTTTCTGAACTTTTCAGCCTTCTATTGAGGTTGTTCCAAACCTGCTCAATCGGATTGAGATCTGGACTTTTTGCTGGCCATTAAAGTCGAGAGACTTCAACCTCTTCATGGAACTCCTGAACGATGAGCGCACGATGGGGTCTGGCATTATCATCCATAAAAATGGGGCAAATGGCACTACATGCTCTACAAGAATGTTTCTCATATACTTATCAGCATTCATAGCTCCATTATCAACGACCACTAGGTTGAATGGCAGTTGTTACCGGTGGTCTATCCTGTCCTGATCTTCGGACATTCATACATGTCTCCCTGAGTCGCTGCAACATTCTGGTCACACTTGTATGGGAAACTCCAAACCTTTCTGCAATTCTTGTGTATGTCCACCCTTCTTCTCGCAAAACTACCGCTTGGGCACATTCCTCTTGGGTCAAATTGCTTGTTTCGCGTTGCATAGCAATCGAGTGTAGAAAATCAAACGAAAGGAAAATTATTGATCACTAGAATTGATCGAGAACAACTGATTTTAGAATGGAGCCAATACATTCAAAATCTGATAATATCATTTTTTTTATTTCTGGTGGGAAAATACATCTGTATTGAAGGAAAACTTCGAAAGTGGATAACAGTGATAATCATTGAGAACACCATCAGTTGTAGAATAAATTTGAGATTTCCATAATGTGCGTTAATTTTTTTGCGTAGTGTATTAACTTGAGAGTTCCTAGATCTAGCGGGGAAAGAGTTCAGGGGTACTTCGAGAAAAATAGATAGAGTCGATTTGAGGATTTGGGGGAGTCGATCAGAGAATGGGAAGAGGGTCGGTCAGAACGTGAAGAATTAATCAGACGCAGTTCAGAAGAACTGATTAGTCGGAAAAGTTATAGGTTAGACGAAATCTTTGAAAGCGATTCTTAGACTTATCGGAATAGACAGAAGCTAGTTCAGAGATCGTTAAACAAGATTTATAAGACGAAAATATCATAGACGTACGTTCAGTGACTGAAATCCCGAGTTCTTTTTGTCAGTGTTTTTATTTCATTAAATTACCTGGTGTCTAGTAATTTCCTAGACACAGTAAAATTCCTACAAATATATGTTATTGAAAAACAGGAAAATATCCATCCCATTTCTAGAACATCGTTCGTTTCTTGAGGAATCTTATTGATTACATCACAGCGTTTTGTAGTTGTCAATACTGACCTCCGATAGAATCAAGTTTCGAATCAAATCAATTCAAATTCCATAATCTGTCAAATTTCGTGAGTCACACCATAGATAAATACTAATATAATATATAATAAATACTGATATAATATATAATAATAATATAAGTATATAGTATTAATCTATGAGTCACACCAACTGCCAAGATGAAATAAAAAAGTCACTTACCTGAATTATCATTTGAATTTCGATAGTATCTCACAAAAATCGACTGAAATGGAGAAAATATCGTCTGATACTCTTTGCAGAAGGCAATTCCAACACTCATACAATCGAAAACTCGGTCTTACGTCGTTCGTTTTCGAACTTCTCATTCGTGTTGGAATAGGATGTCATTCTGCAACTTGTTTCAGAATATACTTTTCTCTATTTCAGTATCGTAATGAGTTCATTACAGTACTAAAAGTAGTGCTGTAATGAAACTCATTACAGCATTGTTTTCAGTTATATTTGTCGTTTTATGGTTGTCAGTACTGACCTCCGATCGAATCAAGTTTCGAATCAAATCAATTCCTATTTCGTGATCTGTCAAATTTCGTATGTCACACCAACTGCCAAGAGACAAAACAAAAGTCACTAATCTGAATTTTCATTTGAATTTCGAGAGTATTTCACAAAAATTGACTGAAATAGAGAAAATACCGTCTAATACTCGCTGCAGAAGGCAATTCCAACACTCATGCTATCGAAAACTCGCTCCTTCGTCGCTCGTTTTCGAACTTCGCATTCGTGTTGGAATAGGAGCTCATTCTGCAACTTGTTTTAGAATATACTATTCCGAAACTGTTGGAGTAGGAGTGAAAATACTTCCTAGCGATACCGTATAGAGTATCGCGTATAGATGCATTGAAAACAACTTTTAAAATGTTAAAAGTTCAAAGGAAAAGTTTCGCACCATCATATACAAGGTTTCCTGAAAAGACCACGTAAAACAAACACGGAATTTGTATCAAAATGTGCTCCACATGATGTAAAAAAATCACTACTTTGTAATTTCTACTCAGTATGTCAAAACCAATTGCTCAAATATCGAAGTTTTCCTATGAAGAATTTTTCCCTGAATGGTATGGGATACTGATGATGCCAAATGATGCTAAGACTCCTTCCTCTCTTCTCAGTAACAAAATCTTATATCATTTCTTCACCTCATGATGCAGGATCTGTGAGGCTGAGAATTGAAAATGGTATCCAACCAAAAACATGAAAGAAATATTTTTTTTCGATATTTTCAGAACAAAATTTGACTGATTCTTATCATCCGTGAAAAAAAGCCTCTACAAATTTTTTAAAAATTTTCGGAAAAACACAAAAACTAAAAATATTTAATTGATTATTTCCAAAAGATTAGCTCAAGTTCAAGGAACAAAAATCCCATTTCCTTAATGCTTTCAAAATTTCAATCGAATGGTCCTGGAAAACCGCTTCAACGATCGATCTACCGATTTGGAGGGGGGGGCCTTTGGGGCACATTAGGCTGTGAAATCTTCTTATAATCTTAGCTTTTCCTCCAATATTGACGAAGATACAGAATAAAGAACAAAATGCAAAATGGAATTTGGTGATTTCCGAGGGGAGTGCGAAACAGATTAGAGCTGAATAAACAGGCCTGGGCATCGGTCTAGCTCAGAGAAATTTTTCTATGCTCGTAGATCAAAAATAAAATTTTGAAAAAAGCTGAAAAATATTTTCTTCGTGCTTCATCTGAGAATTGCATGGCAACCGGTATTCTGAAAAATTGTTAAACAATAAATTCAGAAACTAGAGTCTTCAAGCTTGATTTTTCATTTTCTCATACGACTATTTTTTACTATGATAATGCCTGTTGAAAAATCCCAAATAAACGAAGTATGGACAAATACCCTTACCGACCTAGGTTCGAACTGCGATGGCGATGTATTTGACAGCTGCCATCATAAAAATTGTATACAAAATCATATATATGTGTCTCAAATTATACAACAAACTCCCAAGAGATATTCAGATGTTGTCGAATCTAAAAATGTTCAAGGTTGCTCTGAGACTTTTCTTAATGGAACTTAAACCGTACACATTAAAAGAATACTTAGAATAAATTTTTCAATTCTGATCTATCTCTATCCGTATCTTCATTTGATTTTGGTGCTCTATTTTGACTTGTTTTCTTTTCTGAATGTATGTTCTGATTATGAAAATAAATATTATTATTATTATTATTATTATTATACAGTGATCACAAGGGGACATTGCACAATGGAAACTGTAGTTGAGGTCATTACAGGGAAATTGTATTCGGTCCAAATACACATGAGGCTTTTTACGAGCGCTTTATTTTATTCCCATTCAAAATGTTGAGGTGATTTTGAAACAAGAATTTTCGAATATTCTTCATAACATTCATAATAAGCAGTCATCCGTTTATATAAATTTTCAGACCACTATCATCAAAATTGGCGAAACTCTGATACAAACCTATACATCCCCTGGTTCTAAGGATTGGGGTGAAAGTTTCAAGTTTAAGAGTTTTTCTGTTGTTTGTGTACTGAAACTAGCTCACATACCAAATTTTAACTTGATAGGACAAATCGGGGGTTTTTAGATATCTATAAAATCTGATATGTACAGGGTGATTCACTTATCTTGGTAACCCCAATTTTCTCGAGAACGTCCGAATATTTTTTTCATTCTGTGAATGGCGTTTTGAACAAGTCAATGTCGACTTGAGATACGCATAAAACTCTGCGGAATAAATTGAGACGCCAGGCGTCGCGGCGCTCTCAAAAATTTTTTCTTCACGGACATACCTTTTTTATCATATTATTCGAAAGATAATTTCATTTCGAACATTTCTTTCCCATACCATTTTTATTAATTTCTAACCGTCAGCGATCTACAGCGTGTTTTATCTTAATTCTGTTTCATTCATTTTTTTTGTGTATTGTGGTAGTATGCTTTTATTTGGAGACATAGATATAATTTTGTGCCTTAAAATCAAGGGGGCTAGTTTTTTAGTCAATGTGCCTCTTCAAATAAGATGAAATATGTGGCTACAGCAAGATGAGGTTCCATGTCACAGCGCTGCCATTGTGAAGAGATATTCAGATCAAGAATTCGAAAATAAATGGATAGGAACCAATGGTCCCATCAGGTATCACCCGACCTAAAGCTCATGGATTACTTTCTGAGGGGTACCCTCAAAAATATGTTATACCAAACTGATTCTAATAACTTGGACCTTTTGGAATTAATGATAAGAAACGTGCCCAAGTAGACCCTTATATTCTGACCAAAGCAACTTATAATGAAATAGAGGAATGATATAACTTATGTATGGATCATAATGGCCGGTATATAAAACATATGATTCGAGATGTTTTGTTTGTTATTAAAAAAAATGTTTATTGTTATAATATTTAATGAATATAATAAAAAAAATAGTGGTATAGAACCTCCTTCATTTTACGAAACAAAATCATATATAGGTCATCTAGCCATTATGATCAATACATGAGTTATATCATTTCCCTGTATCATTATACTCTGGTCAAAATATAAGGGTCCATTTATTTTAGAATTTTTGATCTCAATATCTCTTCACAATGGCAGCATTGTGACATGGATCCCCATCTTGCTGTATCCACATATTTAATTTCATTTGAAGACGAAGATAGCCTTCTTGTATTTAAGGCATGAAATCATATCTATATGTCTCCAAATAAAGGCAAAGTACCACAATACAGAAAAAAAATGAATGGAATAGAATTAACATAAAACACGCTACAGATCGCTGACGGTAAGCAATCGATAAAAATTGTATTCGAAAAAAAAGTTGAGAATAAAATTATCTTTCGAATGACATGATAAAAAAGGTATGTCCCTTGAGAAAAAATTTTTGATAGCGCCGCGACGCCTGACGACTTTATTTATTCCGCAGATTGTTATATGCATCTCAAGTTGACATTGACTTGTTTAAAACGCCATTCACAGAATGAAAAAATATTAGGACGTTTTCGAGAAAATTGGAGTTACCAAGATGATTGAATCACCCTGTACTATTAATGCACTTGAAACTTTTCACGTTTGAGTTCACTACTGGCATTAAATCCTGGGAGTTTTGTTCATCTACCATATTCCAAACTCAAGTTATGAGGGTTCAAAATGAAAACATTTCGAGAAAATATATGTAGTGACCAGGTGCGGCGCTTCGATTAGTTCGTCTTAGCGGATTTATTTCGTAATCACTATTTTCGATTCATCTATGTTTCATAAACGAAGTGAGTAGGTATCTGATAATTTACTTCTTCAAGATTACTTATCTTTCGTTGAACGCCTTCGTATTCCACGAACCAAACCACAGACGCCTCCTTTTTTCCCTTCTTTCACGGATCAACCCAAGAACTCTCATTTCCCCCTGTCTTCGACTCATCAGAGAAGCCATATAGTGGAGGAAAAATCGGAAAATTCTTCCGAACGGTTTTTCCTTCTGAGGACGGGGACAGAAGCGAAGGAATAATATCCGCAATCGGATCCACCCCAGTACGTTGGAAGAGGATCAACTCCCTGAGATTTCCTGGGAGAATTCCAATTAAAAGAGAATTTATAAGCATAGTAATCTCTATGTGTATTAGAAGGATTCTTCCCGCTCATGATGGCATCAGATAAGAAATTCCGATGGGAGCTCCCGACTAAAAAGTATTCTTGGTTATCGAGGAGTTGATGCTTTTGCTTTCTATAGACTGGGTCAGATCATTTAGTTTCCAATTTCCATTTTCACACCCTTAACCGAGCCCTGAAAGTGGTAATATATTTTTCTGACGGCTGGACAATAGTTTATTTAACCAGCAATTATATTAAGGGCCAGTTTCATAATCAATTTGAAAGTCTTTTCAATTTTAAAGCTCCTTTCAGTTTGACATTTCGGTTTCATAACACATTTCAGGTTCTTAAAGCCTCATTATATTTAGGGTCAGTTTCATAATCAGTTTTAAAGTCCCTTCAATTTTAAAGCTACTTTAAGTTCAATATTTCAGTTTCATAACATATTTTACTTTCTTAAAGCACTTTATATTTAAAGGCCTAATTTCGGGACTTTAGCAGCTAAAGTATCCCTTAGCCCTGAATTCCTAACCTCTCGTGTTCAAACTGTCAACTCATTTGAGGTTAGTTACGTTGTGTTTTATTTCGAAATTCAAAATCGACTTTCACAAGTGAAATGAGAATACGAAAATGAGAGTATGGAAACGTAAAGATTTCCAATTTCGAAATGAGACTACAATTAGACACCATACGGCTCATTGTAGTTGCAACTGCAGTGTTGCAATTGATTTCAATGACATGTTTCCTATCAATAATTTTGAAAAGGAATAAGGTGATAATTAAAAATTTTTTGCTGATGCAGTCAATGGGAAACATGTTAAAATTCAATCATAACAGGTCATTTTGCTATTTACTTTCCTACGTTCCAGAAATTAGAATTCCAAGACTGAAATCCCATAAACCTATTTGGTCGAATAACTTTCTGAATTCGAACTTCAGCTACAAGGAAATCTGGAAATCCGAATGGGATGCATGTTCTTTATCTAATAAAGATTTAATATCTGATCCATCGAATAAAGTTCCTGGTTTTAACCTTCCCAGAAGAATATGGTCCCTTCTTAATCGAATAAGAACAGGTCATGATCGTACCAACATAATGCTTTTCAAGTGGAATTCAGTTGATAGTCCTAATTGTGAATGTGGTGAATCAGAGGAAACAGTTGAACACCTAATTGATAATTGTTCGATTTATAAATTCCAAGATTGTATTAGAGCCCTACACAATATATCAAACTCATTTTTGCAATGGGTTGAAAATTTTAGATCAATTTGATTAAGTATAATTTGAATTCTCTCGCTTTTCCGTCTTTTTTTCTTTTCAGGTTGGAGTTTATGTTTGGAAATCCTTCCTCCGAAGAACCCTTCCGATAGTTGTGATGTCCTTCTATATTGAATATTCAGATACAACAATTTTATTTTTTTTAAGGGGAGACAGGTTTTTTCGGCTGAGATTTTTTTCCGTGGCTCTATATTAGTATCGTAAGATACTAATGATGATAGTATCGTATGATACTATAGTATCATACGAAGAATGTTATGGTAAATATTTTGCTATATTAAGCTGATGCAATTGGTGAAAATAAATTCTTATTCAAAGATCATGTTTATTCAATTTTTTTTTCCTAATTCGATTTCTGAATCCAATGATGTTAATCTGAGGCACAATCATCAATTCCATTTTTTTTTTTTGTAATATTCAGTTTGGGATTGGTATTTTCCCCCAAATTTCTAGTTGTATATTTCAAATTTGAACCTGAACGTCATAGCCACATGACATGAAAATAACATATCCTCCTTCAATTTCAAGATGGCTGTGGTTAAATAACTGCAACTGTCCATTTTAGGTCAAATGAAACGATTTCATTTATGCCAACATACAACATTTCACAGAAAGTCTCCTTTACGTAAAGTCCCATTTCATTTCATTATGAAATCGGGTGGACTTTTAAAGTGGGCTTTAGCTTTAAATGCACTTTAACTAAAGTGTACTTTAGGGGTTTATTATGAAACTGGCCCTTAGAGGTCCAATCTCGGGACTTAAGCAGCTGAAGTATCTATCAGCCCTGAATATAAATGCATTCCTTACCCCTCGTGTCCAAACTGTCAAACTGCCAACTCATTAGAGGTTAGTTACATGTTACTTTTTCGAAATCAACTTTCACAACAAGAATATAGTATAATATTTGAATAATAAAAAATAAAAATTTTGAGATAACTAGATAAATTTTGAGACTATAAATAGACACCATATGGCTCGTTATAGTTGGAACTGCAGTGTTGCAATTGATATCAAAGACATGTTTCCTATGAATAATTTTGAAAAGGAATTACGTGAAAACCAACAAATTTTTGCTAATGCCGTCAATGGGAAACATTTTTGGAATTCGTTTATAACAGGTCATTTTGCTATATGAAGCTGATATAATTGGTGAAAATTAATGCTTATTCAAAGATTATGTTTATTCAATTCTTTTTTTTTTATTTCGATTTCTGAATCTTATGATGTTAATCTAAGGCAATTCTCCCTTATTGTCCTCTTGTCAGCCGCGATCATCAATTTTTTGCAATATTCAGTTCGAGATTGGCCTTTTCCCCCAAATTTCTAGGTGTATATCCATAGGACATGAAAATAACATAACCTTCTTCAATCTTGAGATGGCCGTGGTTAAATACAACTCAAACTGTCAATTTTAGGTCAAATGAAACGATTTCAGTTATGCCAACATACAACATTTCACCTGAAGTGTCCTTTACGTAAAGTCCCATTTAATTCCATTATGAAATTGAGTGGATTTTCAAGGAGAGTTTTAGCTGTAAGTGCACTTCAACTAAAGTGTATTTTAGGGGTTTATTATGAAACTGGTCCCAAGTAATGAAAATAATATTTATTCATCAAAAGATCAACCCATTCACAGGTAAATACACATTTAGCAAAAAATTTATATTAAATTGATATGGTACCGAAATGAACATTGAAAAAAAGACAGAATACAGGATTTTGAATTGAACACTTGAGAAGGGAATTCTCAAGGATCTTGATTAGTCTACTCATTTTGCATCTACAAGGTACTCCTAAAAATTGTACAGGGTATCCCAAATTGCTTGATTTTAGCTGTTTCTGGTACTTCTAGACTAGATAGGTAAAAACGTTGAAAGGAGTCCTGGGCTAGATTTCCGTGAAAAAACCAGTAGTAAAAACCGTTTCTCGATATCTTCATTTGTTTTGAAGATATAACAAAATTTTGAAATATTTTCGATTAAAAGATGTGCCATATTTTTTTCATTTTCGAAAATATCTGAAAAAGATAAAAAATTCAATCAAAGTAGGAAATTGTTTTAATTTTTTTCAATTTTTAAAATGAATAAATGTTTTTTTTTTCAGGAGAAAAAAAAGGTGATATGGCATCTTATTTCCGGTGAAAATGCGCTTTCAGTAAGTTCAAATCGTTTTCAGATATTTTCGTGAATGAATAAGTTATGTCACATTTTCGAAATCGATAATTTTTCAAAATTAAAAAAAAACTAAGATATCGTGAAACGGTTTCCATTTATTGTGTTTTCACGAAAATCGAGCCCAGGACACCTTTCAAAGTTTTTACCTATCTGGTCCAGAAGTACCTAAAACATACAAGATCAAGCAATTTGGGATACTCTGTACATTGTGGAAGGGGAGCTTCAACTTCTTCATCTGCAACACATGTGATTTCATGGTTTAGAACTTTCTGGAAGATGTAATGCTTTTCAAGAACTCAATTCTTTGTTGAGAATTCGATATTAACGCTGAAAAGTTAATACCTACCCTTCTACCAACGCTCTACCATTTCTTGTAAATGTTAAGAAGGCAGAACTCCATTTTTAAATTATAATATTTTTTCATCGAATTCAAAAACATCAAATCCCATTACAATTCATGTTTTCTGAATATTTTCTTTCTGAATCACATGATACTATTCTGGATTACAAATCACTTTTTCTGAAAATGACTCCTCATTCTGAAATTATCAAGTTACTTTTTTGAATTACAAATTATTGGAAAAGGTGTAGACTTACGAGTCAGAACTGTCAAGATTGTTATTTGATCAATACAATTTTCGCACCATTGAAATTCTCGAAGGGTAGACATATTATCAAATAATTTGTAGAAAGCATGAACAAAATTTTTCAGAATTTCTTCATTAAATATGCAGAAAAAAGATGAAATGTAGTATTTTATAAAAAGGAAAAACATGTAGAGACTCTTTATGTAATGTAACAACTCGATACGAAGTGATTTGCAATTTGAGCGTTGGTTGCATTTTCGTGTGTGAATAAAATCATCGAGAGCGAAGGATTAATAGGTGGTGTACATTACGAAACAATTATGATAAACGTTTGAAATACTGTCTTCCTGAAACAATAGCAATGCAGCAGGAAGTAAGTTCATTAAAATTTCAACTAACCAAAGTTCGTTGTGTGTTTAAGTTTGGGAAAGAGTAATCAATACTAACAAGTATAAGGTTCATTAATTATAAATCTTCTCTGCAGGTTCCTCCGAAATTAGACAGAAAAATCAATCTAGTTTCAAGTTTTCGCCACAACCTCAGCTTTTAAATATTTTTATTCTTCTGTCACAACAAATTACCCTAGACTTTACCATATTTCGAGCACTAATCTATAATGCTGGGGGAAAAACATTAGGTAAATGATGTCCAAGTGAAGGCAAGGCTTTAATATCCTCCTAACCAACAACTATAGTGATCATTTTCTCTTCAAGTGAATATTTCAAATTCTGACTAGAGGATTTTTTTTTGCAGAATGATAGAATGAATTGATGGCAATGCATGCCTCAACCACACCCAGCGTGTCATATGAATATGGTGGAGCATCAGCGGAAGATATCAGCAATTTGACGTCAATAGTGAAAACAATACTATGCCTGACTTGCATCCTTGCTGTTATTGTTAATCTGAAAGTTTTCGCCTGCATCCACTGGATAAGAAGACCACTGAATTCGGTGTTGAAGATCAGCCTAAGTTTGGCTTTAGCTGACAGCTGCGCATCATGCCTTTCGGCTCTTGTTCTTCTCTATGAGATTGAGTTCAGCATCAGAACGAACATCATCCTTGAAATAATAAGACTATGTTTCATACTGGTCACAGTGTTCCATCTTCTTGGTTTAGGTTTCAACCACTATATAGGTAAGTCAACATAAATAATTATATTTTCGCATATTTTGAATGCTCTTCTACACCCCTATTATGGATATTTTTCCAACGGTACTGATCTTATCTGCAATATTTCTAAGAAACAGTAGTTGGGTAAGAGTCCTCTACCAATTTCCAGAAGCGATAGAAACATGAATTCGATCAGATTTACCAAAACGTCTGGTTGAACAGCTATTTAAGCTTGGGAAGCTAAGCTTCAAGAAATTTGGAAAACAATTATTCCGCAGTTCGGAATGCTCCTTTTTTGTTCTGACCTCTCATCTGTCGAATAGTAAATTGCTTTAGTAATTGTCAATACCCTTGAAATTATCATTTGAATCTTCTCGGTTACTCACAATTATTTGGTAATTAACTCAAATATTTAATTGTGTCAAATTAAATCTTCTCTGTTAATAACACATGTATAATTATAGATCTATCTTTTTGAGTTCATTACAGTATTGAAAGCATTGCTGTAGTGATTTCATTAGGTACAGCATTGTTTCCAGATAAATTTTTTGTTTTTTGGTGGTCAATACTGACATCCGATCCAATCAATTAAAATCTGTCAAATTTCGTTAGTAACACGAAGTAACAAGGTACAATACAAAAGTCACTAAGATAAAGAATAAGAACTTTCATTTGAATTTCAACGCAATTCGTGGGGCCCATTGTGCAACTTGTTATACAGATAAAGAAATTGCTTATGGAAACATGAGCATATGAATGTTAAATTCGCATGAGCGTCGAGTTTAGTAGAACAGTGGAGGAATTGAAATCTCATTGCGATTCGATAACAAATAAGGGACTGGATTGTTGGAATTTGAAGTCTCGGCTACCGCGAATTGCAATGCACATTGGTCGCATCCGAACGTCAGATGTGATGATAGCTAGACGGTTTGAAAATAAATTAGATTCGCGTAAATCAAAATTTTTACAGTTAAAGAGAAAATTCAAATCATAAAATCGTACTTCGGTGATCAATCTATTGTGGAGGCAATAACTTCTTTTATTGTTGCCTTTAGAGATAGACGATACCTTCACGTTCGGCTCTCAAACTTTGTGCCAAAACAGCAAGTATGCCTAATCTTCTCAGAATTATGAGATTATCTATTTTTAATAGATTTGGCTACTGTTTGGCACAAGAACTTAGATTATTTGAAAATTTAATTTAAATTTGTCCATCTTCATTTTCTCATGTTTTGGAATTTGTTATTTTTTCTTTTCTTCATTTTCATATTCATATTCTAGTAAAATGTATTTCTGTTTTTTAAATCGGAGTATCGGAGGTCAGTACTGACAACCACAAAACGAAAAATATAACTGAAATCAATGCTGTAATGAGTTTCATTACAGCACTACTTTCAGTACTGTAATGAACTCATTACGATACTGAAATAGAGAAATAACTATTATGCCATTTTAGATCATAGATTAATATATTGTCTTTTTTCATTTCCGTTTATTAATGTCTTCATTATGACGAACAGATTATGCTTGATTCCATTCATACTTTTTCAAATTATGATTTTGTATAGCCATCCAAGTCATTTTTCGATGCAGTCAGATAAATCTGAAGTTCATAGATATCCTTGACTATCGGAAGAATCCAACAGTCTAGCAACAAGTGTTAAATATGATTGTCCGGTTTAGTGAATATCTAATTTGATGATTCCCGCTTGTACTTTGGACTTATTATTTTATGTTGATATACTCGAAGATTATAGAGTTCGAGAGATATAAAACGCCCTTATATCTGTGTTTCTAAAATCCGACTACAATTTTTGGCTAGTTTTCCACTTTTGATACCTAGATGGCGCTGAAAACTATTATAAAAGGCGCGAAATTCGAAACATATTTCTCATGAATTTTCATTGAATTGAGTATTCTTTGTAGAGCTTAAAACAAACATCCTGATCAACAAAACAAAAGCAGGGCTCCACTTTCTGATTAGGATGATATTTTCCATCTACACATTGTGAAATGATTTTCTTAAACCAACCTCAGTACAAAAATTATGAAATTGACATATTCGAGAATTATTATAAAGATTTCAAGAACTCATTAATACAGTGAACTATCGATAAATCGAACATCGATAAGCCGATAAGTTCTTTACCCGATTCATACATATCTTACCAAGTGTATTTTCACCTCAATGAGTCTAGAGGGTCTAGTAGATTATTCGAACTGCTGGAAGGGTCGTCAAGAGAACCTCCACTTCTATAAGTCGTTCCTATAAGTCATTGCCTTTAAGAGTGGAACTACTACCTCCTCTAAGAACATGTTTGCAGTGCTCAGTCGCTCGTTGATGATGATTTCGTTTTTATCTCAGTTTTTTGAATAACTCGAATGTTTGGTGAGCCGAACAATAGATAAGTCGAACAGTTTTTTTGGTCAATAGGAGTTCTACTCAACGAGAGACCACTGTGTATTAATTACAAAATTCTTGAACAACATTAAAAGAAAAATATCAGAGGTGTACAACAAGAGTGTACAACAAGACCTCTTTATGTCAGCCCAGCAAGAGTTCTTCATGCGTCATCCAAAACAATATATTTTTGCCTCGAAACCTCTATCCATTTGACAACACAAAAAATGAAAATCAATGAATAAGACAGTTACATGATACGAGTTTCAAAACTTACGTTTCCATTCTCTTTGGTAATGAAAAGAATGGACATACAAGATTACTCTTTCGTTATTTCTGCAATTGATCACCATGCAATTTTGAATGTCTTGCATATTTTTACACAATTTCATAACAGAAAAACACACGAGAAAAGATTATAGAGTGAGCTAGGTGCTACTCTCGTAGATTTCGAGTTATTTTAGTGGAAAATATGCTAGAAAATACAATCATCATTCAGCAAAAATATTTATTCAAATATTTCTTTCAAAATTGACAAGAGCTTACTAATAATCTCTATTTAATCTTTGCCAAATGGACCCTAATTAAATATTTAAACCATGACCGGGTTACTTTTGAAATTACAGGTGTTGCTCACATCACTATGTAGACGGTATTTCTTTCCATTGCAGGTATAAGAAAACCTCTTCTTCACAACTCGCGTCTCTCCCAGAAAGGAACTTCAGGCCTAATCCTGCTCTTGTGGTTGATACCAACGATTTTCATCATTGCCTTGTACACAATAGAAGGCGGTTTGGCCTTCTGGCGAGCCATGATCACAGATAGAACCATCGAAAACAACTCATCGATGTACTTCAACCTCTCCCTTCTTTCTAACTACAGCATACTAGAACTAAACGCCAGCGATTGGTACCAAAGCTACCGTCAGTTGAGCGAGAATCACGACGACATAGAGAGGGAAAAGATCAGGTTCATTCAGAGTTTCAGATTCCGGATGATAATTGGGTCTTTCATCCTCGTGTCGACGCTCCTCATAGTAGTCTGCTATTTATGGATATTAATAATGATAAGGCATCAGAGGAAGGTATGGAAAGATCTATCCAGGACCGGCAGCACTGTGTGGAGGGGCCATAATTGCAGACATGTCACGAAACAAAAGGCCCACGAGCAGAATAAGACGAAGGGGAATCTGAGAGCGGTTTATACTACCCTAATTATCTTAGGCTCGTGCGTGATGGGTTGGATGCCAGCCCTGATACTGTACACGCTGACTTGCAGAGAAGGTTGTCTGATCAGCGGTGAGGTCCTGGAAAAGTTCATGGAGAATTATCCACGTCTCACGATTATGCTACGATTATTCGACAACGAAATGCTATTCTTGAAGATGATTGCCAATCCCATTATATACAGTATAAGGATGAGGGAGATCAAGGTAATATATAAGCATGAGTCATGAACCAGTGTTCTGTTTTGCTTCTTTTCGAAATTAGTTTCTGAATCTTCCTTCTCAATGTATCTAACAAAAGGAATCACTTTGTAACGATGTAAATATTTTTTCAATGTTGTAATGAGTTCATAACATTACGTAAAGAAGTGCTGAAATGAACTCATTACAGCATTGTTTTCATTTATATTTTTCGTTTTGTGGTTGTCGATACTGAACTCCGATGCTATCAATTTTTAAATCGAATCAATTCGGATTCCTTAATTTGAAGAAGAAGAAATAGAAAAGTCACTAACTTTAATTTTCATTTGAATTTCAAGAGTATTTCTCAAAACTTCACTGAAATAGAGAAAATATATTACGCGTTGCAGAAGGCAATTCAAACACTCATGCTCAGTTCGCATTCGTTTTTGAATAGGAACTCATTCTATATTTTGAACAGGGTGCTTTCTTCACTAGGTTGTAAGTCCATTGAAGTAGCAGTGCAGAATTCAGTAGATTGTAAGGCTACGAAATTCAGGGTTGGTTTTTTAATTGTAGAGGGTCGTTAATCCTCTGCAATGGGAGTTTAACACACGGTGATGTATTCAGATAATTATTGTGTAGTACCATTGTATAAATTTACTAATATAACTTATTGTTATCAGTAGGATTTATATATGAAAAATATTTGCAGATTAAGGGATTCATCAAAGTCGTATGATTGTTGGGTATTGCTGAAATTCTTAATTATATTGAGATACGACGTTATAACAAAATAATTCAATCCAAAACTTCCCTTTACTGGAAACTTTACTATGACGTGATATCACTTCACGAATCACACTCATTTTTCGACTGCCACTAAAATGCTACTTTATTTTTTCCTAAACCGTTGCTCTTTACACGACCGAAATTGAAGTACCATTTGTACCTTCTCGAGTAATTTGAGGGAGTTTTTCCTTCCGTGCCTCAGTACCTTCTTGTACTTTCAGTAGTAATCTAGAATACCGTTCCTGTTGCGCCTTTCTAGATCTACTATCTCTTTGTAGTATCTTTTTGTCCTGTCCGGAGTAATCCGCAGGACTTTTCCGTACCGTGCCTCCAGATCTACTAACTTACTTTTCAACGATGAAATTAACCAGTCACCTTCTGTGGGTGGATCTTTTTAACTTGAAATTTTGGCATCACTAACTAAACATTTTTAAAAGTGAATTTGCCCCTTTCTCTAGCCGAATAAAAATTTCAGAACAAAATTTCTCGGGTCCTTTCGAGTGTTCCGCTGAGAGCCCAAATCTAAGGCCCTTTCACGTCTGGCGCTGTAAGATTTCTCGTATCTTCAGGAATAAACAAGTTTGGAAGGTGTTCGGATTCTTACGTACTGACGGAACGTTATCTCGTCCGACGCCCTGAGACACGAAATACAATTAAATCTTTGAGTTCTTGATATAATTTTCTCCGATTATTCCAGCTGCAACATTGTATACACTTTTCAGTCTTGCATATGTATTAAATATGGGTAAACATATAGAAAAATCAGTTGAAATTATCGGGAAACGTTAAATTCTCTAGATTATTTCTTGAAAATAACGAACAAGAACACATGGCCAAATCCGAGCCACACTTGTGAATTCCTATATTGAGATACAGTGTGTGGCAAATTTATATAAAGTTATAAGACCACTCGCGTTGACAAAAACCTTATGGTGTTGAATTATTGAAGGTTCGGTTCCAAGTGGTCGGACACGTGGAAATACTTTTGGGATATTCAGGATAGTAAAAATCAAGTAGGGTATTGATAGATATTTTTCAGGTTCGAAGTAAGTTCGCGACATTAAACATAACAAAATATAATGGAAACAGCCCAAATAATACACCATTATCAAGAATATCTCGTTCACAAAAACGCAGATATTTGTCTTTCGGGTAGAAAACGACCATAGATTTAGAAATAGGTTGATAGGAAGGTGAAAACAAATATTTTCCCTAGAAGGAAGCAATTTTGAAACAAGTTACCACCCAAAAGGTGGAGTGAAAAATGTACGTTCGGTATTAAAATTTTTGAAATTAGTAAGTGTTCGGGGAAAGAACTTACTCACGGGTAGGGACAGCGGAGTTCGGCTTGCTCGATTTTTGTGTGTGAAAAATAGGAAATTTCACAGTAAGGATCTAAAAGTCTCAAGCGGAGACTTATAGATCTATTGAGAGTAATGGGTGAAGTATTAGGTCTTGAACGAAAACGTGTTTTGTTGTTCTATTCAAGGAATAGAAGTGTCAAATGTTATGTCAAGTGGACATAGTATATTTAGCTATTCAGGGAATAGTAGAGTTAAGTGTTAATTGAAGTAGAATCTCGTATTTTAAAGTCACGGAAGTGCGTACGAGAAACGGGTATACGGAAATTAGACGAAAAGAAAGATTGCCTTGTGAATTTAGGAATTCAGTGTTGAAAACGTAGGAGTAAGAAGGTCAGATTTATTCATGTTGCATTCTGAGATTAAAGTTTTGGTCAGTCCAGAGTCCTGAATCTTCCCAAGAATAATATTTGTTATTATTTTATATTTGTTTCATTGACAGATTTCATAACCAATATTAAATTGTAAAGTGTAAGCAGTTGTGGTAATTTTTCGAATTGATCATTTTTGAGTATACTTCTCGCAACTTTTGAAGGATCAGAAAAAGTTTCCAAATTTTTTGGTGTTTTTGAACAGACTCTATCTCAGCGAAAAATCAACTTTTGAAACGTGAAGACTCCAGTTTCCGAATTTATTGATGAACACTTTTCCAAAGTAGCGGTAGACATGCAATCTTCGGATTAAACACGAAGAAAAATTATTTTTTTCTCTATGCACATGGAAAAATTTGTTTGGTCTATACCGATGCAATGGCGCATGGTCTGTTCATTCAGCTCGAATTTGGTTTTCCACTACCTTCACTGTCTTCGAGATTTCCAATTTTGGGTGCAAAAAGACACTTTTTCTGCAGAAGGTTTTCTACAAAAATCGTTCATATTTGATTAAAAAAAAATTTCCCTCTATAACTGTGATGTGAAAAAAGAGCAAGAAAATGCCATTTTGCCATTTGTTGGTTAAAGGACTTAATCTCCGTCAATATTGAAGGGAAAGCTAAGGTTATAAGAAAATTTTACAGACCAATGTACCCCAAAAGCCCTCTCAAGGCGGTAGATTGATCGATTCGGCGGTTTTCCTGGACCGATTGATTGAAATTTTGAAAAAATTTAGGGAACAATATTTTCGTTCTTTGAAGTTGACCTTTTTTATCCGAAAATCAATTTTCATTTCAATATCGGGTATTTGAAAATGCTCTTTTAACGATTGAAACCAAGTTTTAAATTATGTTCTGAAAATATCACAAAAAATTCAAATTCTCACTGAAAAATACTTTTTTTCCGATATTTTTAGAATAATCTTTTTGTCCTAGGAAAAAGGCATTTCTGACTCACCTTCACTGAAGCTAAGGACACACCTAAACCTCTATTTTCTCAAAAAATAGGTATTGAATGATATCAAAGTTAATACCTCTAAGTTTCTCACGGTAAGTACTCGTTATGCAAAATTCTGAGCTCTCAATTTTTTTCGATATTTTCAGAACTTGATACAACATTTTTTTACCATCCTGAAAGAAGACATTTTCAAATATTCGAGGTTTTCGAAAAAATCTTCTTAAATTTTCTTATAATCTCAAAAACATTTAAAATTGATCAAAGGTTGGAAACAAATTTATAAGTTTTTTTCGAAAAGAAAAGGTCAACTTCAAGGAACGAAAACCTTGTTTTTTTCGAGAATTTCAATCAATCGGTCCAGGAAAACCACTGAATCCATCGATCTACCGATTTGAAAGGGCCTTTGGATTACATTAGGCTGTAAAATTTTCTTATAACCCTAGCTTTTGTTAACATATTATTGAAAATTAGTCTTATTCGTTTCATGTTGATAACTCAGACTAAGGAATCTCTGGAAAAGAACCCAACACATTAAGTACCGTCCATTCGTTGCGACGGGTCGATTCCCACAATTTTTTGAACATCTCTGAATAAATAATAATCCACCTTTAATCAACGAAAAGCCGCTCTTCCGAAGATTCCAATAAAAAGGTGGCAGGTTATTACAAATATGTGAATTACTAATATATTCATATATTCATTCATGTATATATATATATATATATATATATATACGAAAAGGATACGGGTGTTTTGACTAATTGAGTAAATAATGTCAATTTGTACTAATAGCTCTATATATTTCGTCAAACTTTGTAGACATCTTCAGGAGCTTACTGTAAAAAAACATAATTTAACATCTATATTTGTTTACATTTACGGTCACTTACAATACTAAGACATTAATGGGCATAACAGCTTTGTGAAAAAGAACATCTTCTGCATATATCCTCCTAATATAATCGAACAATACTTTATTTATTATTTCTTGGATGTTTCAGAACATGGAAAATTTACATGACAGTGGAACGAAAATGAAGGTCTGGCGGACATAGAATTATATTGTGATGTCATAACTTCTTTTTGTTCTTGTTTTTGGTTGGTCATGTAATGTGAGTATTTGGACTATTTCGTGATGTATACTTGTTGTTATCGCATTTAAGAAGGAAACTATATATGCTGCTCAGGTTGTTGGTGTCAGATTTTGAGTTCATCGTTTCGTTCTGTTGTATATGACACATTTCTAAAAATCCATGTTCTGAAACATCCAAGAAATAATAAATAAAGTATTGTTCGATTATATTAGGAGGATATATGCAGAAGATGTTCTTTTTCACAAAGCTGTTATGCCCATTAATGTCTTAGTATTGTAAGTGACCGTAAATGTAAACAAATATAGATGTTAAATTATGTTTTTTTACAGTAAGCTCCTGAAGATGTCTACAAAGTTTGACGAAATATATAGAGCTATTAGTACAAATTGACATTATTTACTCAATTAGTCGAAACACCCGTATCCTTTTCGTATTTTTCTCCGACTAGTATTTCTCCAGTGAATTATATATATATATATATATATATTCGTATGAAAAAGAGAGCTAAAATAATACAATAAATGTTGAAACAAAAAGTACCTAAGCTGAGGTAAAAAAAGAACGGGGTATCATAACATTCTTTGTATGATACTATAGAATCATACGATACTATACAGCCAGGGGAAAAAACCTCAACCGAAAAAACCTGCCTCCCCGTAAACAAAATAACATAAAATATCAGGAAAATCTTGAAAGACATCAGTGTGATCATCTTCATGATATCCGTCGATGGTCTCGGATACACAGATTCTTCCCAAAACGACTCGTAATTCTTAATCTGAAATGAAAAAAGACAAAAGCAGAAAAGAAACCGATTATTCAGAATAAATCAAAGGCATTTTGGAAATGCATTTGCTACTTTAAAAAACATCAGCATTAAGATTTCTTGGCCAAATAATGTTCGGAGATTTATAAATATTTATGACAGAAATGTCACAGAATTTGAAAGAAATGAAAAAAAGAACTCCATCAATTTCCCCTTTCCGAATCTGTTGAAAGTTACGTAACTGATAATTTTTCAACATAACAAGCTAAACTTGTAAAAAATCAATTAATACATAACTTTCAACTGTCCTCCTTCACGACGATTCTGTTGCCGTGTGGGTTTCTTGCAGAAGAATCTCTTTGATACCATGTTCATCAGCTAATTTGGAGACGTAATCACACTTGTCTTTCGAAATTCCTTCGATATTCAAATTCAAAATCCACAAATTGTTGCTCTCTGGTCGTGAGGGTTTTTCCAAACCAGATACGACCTTCCAGGTGATGATTTTTCGGCACTTCAGATGTTTGAAGACCGCTACGGGACCCCAATGAAAGGCAATCATCTCCCATAGATAAACCAAACATGTTATAACACAAGAAAACAGAATATTTTTCAGGAACAAAAACTTAGACATATTACGAGAATTGTCATTCTGACAAGTATATATATATATTCATTCATGTAATAATATATAATATCATTCGTGGATTTTCAGGAGGGCACCAAGCAAATGCACAACACAATCCTACACCATCTTTGCAGAGAGAGGTGCAGCAGCATGCATCGAAATTATTCGAAGTCTTCCTCGAAATCCAGCAACGGTAACCATTCCCATGTGGTCATGACCTCCCTGAAATCCGTCAGGAACGACCAATGTGGTTCTGGAAGGTGTAGGAGGACTCGACAGTCAGCCCAAACTTCTCACCTATGAAGCATTCATTATTCAATCATGCCTGTTAATGTTTTCTCTAAAATAAATTTAAACAATGTAAGAGTGTTTTTATTTACTTTCCGGTCGCTTTTTGGGGTCAGTGTCAAAAAATGAATATTCCTCAAGGAATCAAAATTTCCCTCATTCTCAATTTATCTTGCATTATTGAAATATTCAGAATTAAAGATCTATGCTTACCTAAATCAATAATAATTGTCATTCGGTATGGTTTCTCAGCCAAAAAGTTTTATTCTTCGTATTGTGGTTGTCAGAACTGACCTGTGATTTTATCAATTTCCAAATCAAATTTATCAAAACTTGACTGAAAAAGAGAAAATATCGTCTTATCACTCGTTGCAAATGACAATTCCAACATTCATGCTCTCGAAAACAAACTTCTTCGAAGCTTCTTTTCAAATTTCGTATTCGTATTGGAATAAGAAATCATTCTGCAACTTGTTTTAGGATATAATATTTTCTCTATTTCAATATCGTAATGAGATCATTACAGTACTAAAAGTAATGTTGTAATGAAACTCTACAGCACTGTTTTCAGTTAAATTTTTCGTTTTGTGGTTGTGAGTAATCAAGTCAATTCAAATTCCGTAATCTGTCAAATTTCTTCACACCAACTAACAAGAAACAATACGAAAGTCACTGATCCAAGTTTTTATTTGAATTTCGATAGTATTTCACAAAACATGACTGAAATAGATCATTTCGAGTTTTTGAATTTGAATAAACTAGTGTTGGAATGAGCCTTCTGTAGGAGTATCGTACATTATTTTTTTTAATTCGCTTATAATTTTGCCGTAAATATCGTTTGTTGATTTTTGCAATGAAAAATATCGATTGGCAGAACTGTTTTCTATCTCAAAGATTTGACATATATTAATCCGTGCCGAGGTGTGGCCGAATGAATGGATTCGACACATAATTAGAGAAATACTATTCTCTAATTATTATATTTCAAATTCGTTCATTCTGAAACATCTCGTAGAATTAAACAATGTTATGAAGGTTAAATGAACCTTCAAAATGATCTGAAAAGTCAATTTTAGCAACAGAGAAACTCCACCGATTAACGCAACCACTACTGCCAGCCAGATTGCGCAATTAATGTCCAGAAGAATAAGAATAGAAATAGAATATCTAAAAACTGCTGACCTAAAATTCTTTTTTCTTCGCTAAGTATCGTACTTATAGAGATATCTTCAGTATGGGACTTTCTAATCTACTTCTCAGTATTCATCTATGGTTGACCCTAGCTTATATATTGATAGGACGAAATGCTCAGTGTTTTCTCGAAGCCATCAAGTCTATGATTGACAGAATGACAAATCAAAATTCAGCTGTATCGCTTATCCCTAACGTCAAATCGCTAAACGATGGGTAAAGATTATTACTCCATATTAGGTTTACCTAAAAACGCAACAGATGACGAAATAAAAAAAGCCTACCGCAAATTGGCTCTACAGTATCATCCCGACAAAAACAAATCCCCCAAAGCCGAGGAGAAATTCAAGGAAGTGGCGGAAGCTTACGAAGTTCTTTCTGACAAGAAAAAGCGCGACATCTACGATAATTACGGAGAAGACGGATTGAAGGGAGGCGCGGGCCCCCATGGAAACTCCGGATTCACGTACACCTTCCACGGCGATCCCAGAGCCACCTTCGCCCAATTCTTCGGCAACACGAATCCCTTCCAGAGCTTTTTCGGCTTCGACGATTCTTTCGACAACGAGATGAATCAGTCGACCTTCATCTTTGGCTTTCCAGGATCCGAGAATCACGTTGGACAACACCGAGAGAGGATGTCTCAAGATCCGCCTGTGGAGCACGAGATTTATCTGACGCTGGAGGAGGTTTTTTACGGTTGCGTTAAGAAGATGAAAATCCAGAAAAAAATACTGCTTCCGAATGGAAAGTTAGGCAAGGAAGAGAAAATGCTCGAGATAAATGTTCAACCCGGTTGGAAGGCTGGTACCAAGATAACTTTCCCCAAAGAAGGGGATCAAGGGATCAACAAAATACCTGCAGACATAGTTTTCATCATAAGAGATAAAACGCACGATACCTTCAGAAGGGAGGGCAGTGATCTCAGATATTCAGCCAAGATTTCTCTCAAACAAGCGTTATGCGGTTGTATAGTTAATATTCCTCTCATTGGCGGGGGTCAGGAAGCTCTGAATTATAGGAATGATATCATAAAGCCACAAACTATAAGACGTATCGCAGGTAAAGGACTACCGTTCCCGAAAGAACCTTCTAGAAGGGGAGATCTAATAGTTACATTCGATATTCGTTTTCCTGACAGTATTCCAACAGCCATGCGAAGGTATTTAGAAGAAAAATTGCCAGCCTAAACTATGCGTCATTCGTTATAGCGTGTTTTGTATTCATTAGCAAAGTGCTTAGGACTATTCAATATGATGTAGAATTACAGTCAATACTAATTATTCAATAATAAAACATTCATGATAATAAAACGCAATGAGATATTTTACATATTTAATCTTCTTTGAAATACCCCAGAGTAAGTTTAAGAACTTGGAAGGAATCTTTGAAGAAGATGATACTTCGTGACACCATTTTCAAGGAAGGTTTCTGCCAATCTTCTCAAAACAGTTTTCCTTTCAGCGACGTCGATTAGCTTACGCGGTACGTCGAAATCTATCTCAAGCGTTTTCTAATCCCATTCTTTTTCTGATTTATATTAATCACTTACTGAAAAATACAGTCCACAATCACTTTTTCGTCTTTTGCTGACGACACAGCAATCATCTATGAAGCAGACAATTGGAGAGGGAGTTAAGGAAAGGCTGAAAGAGACATAAATAATTACTGATTGTTTCAGGCTCAATCTGCTCAATGTCAATTTAAAAAGAAACAGAGAAATAACCATTTACATTCCATGATTCAAACTTAACAGATTTCACCATCAGGATAGGAAATGAAGATGAAGGAGTCAGGTGCGGGCCCCCATGGAAACTTTGGATTCACGTTCACCTTCTACGGCGACTCCAGAGCCACCTTCGCCCAATTCTTCGGCAACACGAACCCCTTCCAGAGCTTTTTCGGCTTCGACGATTCCTTCGACAACGAGATGAATCAGTCGACCTTCATCTTTGGCTTTCCAGGATCCGAGAATCACGTTGGACAACACCGAGAGAGGATGGCTCAAGATCCGCCTGTGGAGCACGAGATTTATCTGACACTGGAGGAGGTTTTTTACGGCTGCGTTAAGAAGATGAAAATCCAGAAAAAATACTGATTCCGAACGGAAAGTTAGGAAAGGAAGAGAAAATGCTCGAGATAAATGTTCAACCCGGTTGGAAGGCTGGTACCAAGATAACATTCCCGAAAGAAGGGGATCAAGGGATCAACAAAATACCTGCAGATATAGTTTTCATCATAAGAGATAAAACGCACGATACCTTCAGGAGGGAGGGCAGTGATCTCAGATATTCGGCCAAGATTTCTCTCAAATAAGCGTTATGCGGTTGTATAGTTAATATTCCTCTCATTGGTGGGGTTCAGGAAGCTTTGAATTATTGGAATGATATCATAAAAATCTTTGAAGAAGATGATACTTCGTGACATAATGATTTTTAAGAAAGCTTTCTGCCAATCTTTTCAAAAGATTTTTCCTTTCAGCTTCATCGATTAGCCTTCGCGGTATGTTTAAATCTATCTCAAGTATTTATCTAATACTATTCTTTTTCTAATTTATATTAATTACTTACTAAAAATGCAGTCTATAATCACTATCTCGTCTTTTTGTGACGACACAGCAATCATCTATGAAGCAGACACAGTTTGATCGTACCTTGAAGAAAAAAATATATGCAGAAGGGGTAAATTCAATGAATTTAATATCAAAAAAGTTATGCTTGAAACAACTTTGTACGAACCGTGCAACTAGCGCCCTCTATGAGAGTCAGACATCAAGACATATTCATTCTATGTATCAGCTTCCAAAACATTTTCGTATAAAATTTCCTTACAATGTTGCCAGTAGTTTCGGCAGAATCGAAAAAAATGTGTATATTTTCTTTCAACGCCCTGTATCTTGAATACGAATGGCTTCACGAAAATTTTTTTACTGAACAGTTTTCTATCTATCCTAGAGAGGGGGGTCTCCTTTTTTTGAAACACGTTGTATTTAATCACTTACTCACTCAAAGTGCAGTCCACAATGACTATTTTGTTTTTGCTGACGACACAGCAATCATCTTTGAATCAGACAGGGAGAGGGAAAAGGTTGAAAGAGATTAAAAATATCAAGTTCATGCTCAATCTCAAAAAAAGTGCTCTGAAAAAAATTTTAACCACGCCACTGACTCCTACGTAAAAATATTTATTATAAACAGTTTTCGATTTTTTTTATTTTATACAATCTCGAGAAATAACATCTCCAAACGCGCACATTTTAATTTTCACCCTGTATTTTAGGAAAAAAAAGTAGTGGGGATATTTGTGTTTGTGGATTCAAAAGTTCTACAAAAAAGTGACAGAGGGTCGCGAAAACCGCATGTCTCTATCTTCAATAATAACTGTGATACAGTGCATTCTCAACCACCATCTTTTGGAATAACAGTAAATAATACATATATTAAATGTAAAAGTTCGAGTTAATTTCCGTGGAGTTTTGGTGATATTTCAAGAAATATTTTGTCGATTTCAGAAAGGAACTTTAGTCATTTCTCTGAAGATAAAGGCGTATGAATTACTGAGCACTGCAAAGTAAATACACAACTCTTACAGTGTGCAGCATAAATGCAGATAATTTATCTACGAAAACTAATAGAGCTTTTCCCTACTCGGAAGGAGCCATTTATTACAAAAGAGAGTCGAAGGATACAGCTACTGGTTTATATGCTATGTTTTACTAACGATTATGTTTCTTATTGCCACGGAGGGCGCCACATACGAATATGAATATGTCTATGTATTATATTCTGTGCTTTGCAATCGCGGGAAGCGAGAAATCAAATTTATTTTGATGTTCTGCGATTTTGGAGGTTATATATTGGTACTGGTTGTTGATATGAAATGTATTTTATCCCGTTTCTTATAGAAAACGATTATTCAATTCAGAAGGAAAATTTTAGTTGAAAAATTAAACGACACCAAGAAAATTTCTGGAATAAATCGTTTCTACTATACCAGAAAATTGAAAAAGAACCGGCATCAGAATGGCTGAAGGTACATGTTAATATTAAATTTTTCGTAAAATAAAGAATATTTCCTTCCAGTTTTCACGAAATCTGAGGATTTATGGAATCCTTACAAGGACCTTCAAGATATTGTTTTCAAGCATCTTACTCAAAGTTCCACAAATCTCTGCAATTCTGAATTGGAAAGTGCACTTCGTAAACATAAACAAAGTTTTTTCTCCTTATTAAAGAACCCGGTAAGAACTGTCATTTCATAAAAATCCCATAGCATTTTCAATTCTTATCTCATTCTAGCCCAAAAATGCAAAAAGCAGGGAAGAAATCAAAAAGGGTATGACTGAAGGAATCACAGTTCGCGGCTTAGGTCACCAAATATTGTCCCAAGAATTATACCAAGAAACCATCATCATTTCTGATATGTTCGACATAAACGAATTTGTAGCTTTGGATTTATTATGCACAGCTCAGCTTCAAGTAACTTACCATCCAGGGTTGCCCCGAGGATTGGTAGCAGTTCTTTTATATTATGACGGTAGAAAAGCTCTACTATCAGCTTTAAAATGCCTTGTTCAAGCCAGGAATGGTGTGCAGTGGTCTGTGAATATAAAAGAAGAAGTAGCTAGATTTATAACTATTTATACAGATCAGTTGATGGAAGGAGGACTGTTTACTAGAATTTTTGAATTATTAAGGGAATTAGATCTTAGTAAAGAACTTGAAAAGTTGCATCAGAATGTTGCATTGGGCGGTCCTAAACACAGAAAGCAAGTCAAAGACTTGTTTCTTGATATAAGAAACCTTTTAGGAGACATTGTATTCATTTGGGCTACACAGTGCGGTCTTCCAAAAGCACCTACTTTAGCCTTGATTGATTATATACGAGAAGTTAAAGGTAAGTTCTGTGCGAAGTATATTATTAATTTTGGGTTATTTTTGTTGAAAAACTGCATTATGAACAATGTATCTGTGTGCAGTTAGCCTAGCCCTTTTGGATTTCCCAAAAAAATGTTTGTACTGAATTCTTTTAGGTTTGTGTTGTTGAAATTTTTTCTTACTTCCAAGTTGTTCTCGAAATATTACAAAAAACGAAAAAATTGAGCTACACATGTATTGTGTTGTCCCGTTCGAATTTTTCCAGAAGTCTGTCTAGTTTCCCGAAAAATCAAAATTGAAAAGAAAAGGATATCCCAAAACTTTCGTTTTTTTCTTCTCACAAATAAATGGAAAATTTGTGCTTCATTGTGTCATAATTATTTTCTTGAAAATTCTCAAGATTTTCTCTAATTACGAATATGAAAAAAATATTAGCCCAGCACTTTTCATTTTTTTTCTGACAAAAATTGTTTCATAATATTGTGCTGCAATTGTACCAATTTGTGCCATTCAGAATTCCAGAAAAAATCAACAAATTTTCCCTCATATGGAGAAAATAAGAAAAATTAGTAAGTTGTAGGAAAATCAGCATATCTGGCAACAGTGGGTGTGAAGTTGGCTTCTGGATTTTCGAAAAAATTTTTGTTGCGCTGAATTGTGCTAGTTTGATGCTGCTTTGTGTTGTTAGAATTTTGTTTGTATCCCATACGGTTTCCAAGATATTTCACCAAATGTGTTGAACAAACACATGCTTGGTACCACACATTTTGTAAAATATCTTGAAAACTCTTTGTAATAAATCAAAAATTCCAACACTACAAACCTAGCAAAATTCAACACACAAAAATTTTTTCGAAAATCCAGGAGTGTAGGGTCAAATTCACACACACTGTTGCCAAGGATGCTGCTTTTTCTACAATCTAATAAGTTCTCTTATTTTTTCCATATGAGAGAAAATATGTTCATTTTTTTCTGGAAATCTGACACAATTGCGCCATAATCATATACAACAATTTTCGTTGGAACAAAAATGAAAAGTGTCGGGACAACTTTTTTTTTATTTTCGTAATTTGCCAGAAAATCTTAAATTTTTGCGTGAAAATATTTACGGCACAATACAGCACAAATTCTTCCATTAATTCGTGAGAAGAAAAAAGGGGCTCTTTTTTTCAATTTGAATTTTTCATAAACTAGACAGATTTTCGGAAAAATTAGAACAGCACAACTCAGTTCATGTGTAACCCAATTTTTTTCAGTGGTTGAAATCCAATTTTTTTAAAAGTGCTGAGCTGGCCCATTTTTTCGGATTTCGAAATAACTCAAGAACAACATAGAATTAAGAAAAAATTTAACAGCACAATGAAGCACAATAAACATCTATATTTTTCAAATTACAGGAGAAGAAGAAGCCTCAGGAAAATTGGACACGGTAAATTTAACTCTACAAATGGCCCTTCTGTCAGCTTTAGATCTGAGCATCCTTCACACACGAGAGGATGGCGAAGAAATAGTGAAAAGCCTGCCTATTTTGTCGCAAAAAAATTATTTGGAATACATCATCAAAGAATTTGCACCAAGTAAGCCAAAATGGAATTGCGAAGGGCTAGAAGCATTGTCTACATTTGGATTAGCAGTTTGTATAGCTTCACTAAGGTTACTGTGCCAAAACCAACAATTCCAAGAATTTATCGGAAAAGAAGAAATATTCATTGATAAAGCCATCGAGTTGAATGTATTCGATTTCCTGAACAACATGGTCCTTGATTGTAAACTGTTATACGAAGAAGAATTCATGTACAAAAGAATGCACTATTTACTAACGGATTTCATAGTTTACCTCTATCCAAAAGTCAAAGAATTGAGGATTAAAGCAGATGAATCTGCAAGAACCATACAAGTTTACATTCGTGAAGGTTTAGAAGCTCCGGTAACTCTTCCAAGGCATTTCGAGAATCTCCTACTGTCCATTGCGAAACTGTACCAAGGAAACAAACTCAAAAATACTTACGTCTTGGACTACTGGAGCCCCATTGAAATCAATCCCGATCAGTCATATTCTTATCATGCTCCACCTAGAGCAGTCTCATTGTTCAAGTTTGTAAGATTTGCTGGGGATATGCTACCTTCTACATTATTTGTACCTTACGTTTCATTTCTTAGTAGTCTGTCTACGTGCCAACAAGCTGCGAGAAATTGCTTCAATATGCTGAAGCAGGTAAGTTTGTACCAATCTGTACCACTCTCTTTTTTTTTCATTTATGATAGAGCTAAATGAAATTTGTCAAAGTTGTAAAAAGACGATTTTTTTAATTGCAACTCCAGATTCGTTGGCCTACATCCATATGAAATTCGTGATGCAACGCAATCTGTACAGGGTGGGCAAAATTGGCGATACTTGAACTACAACTTTTCAATCGTGAGAGATAGAGGAAAATGACTGACACATTATGGTGGTCTTTTTTAGAGAAACTGATAAGCCATCAACTGCATTCCTCCATCTTCTTTTGTTTTCGAGTTATAGGCCAATATTGAAATTTGGGTGATTTCAACATTGGCCATTATCTCTGTTTCTGTTGGATGTTGAAATGAAAACATTGTACAGGCCTTTTTTTCATAGCAATCCAGTGTCGTACTTTGTTTTTTCCCAAGAGGTTTCCTTTTTCTTATGGAAACAATAGTTTGAAATGGCTCAGAAAGAATCGCCATTTTTTTCCCGTTTCAGAAATATATCATTCATCATACATCGCCCTCAGATTCATTCAGATATCATGAAAAATATAGTTTGTATGTGAAATTTGAATTATTGAGTATTAAGTTGGTTGAATCACAGAATAATATGTCTCTACGCATGGTGTCATTATTATTTTGCTATTGAATACTTGATTCAATTCTCCGTGGATTGATCTCTGTTCAGAACAACTGTCAATTCGAAGTCATTATTGCCGCTAAGATAAAACAATTTAACTTTTCATATTTCTCGTAGTTTTCAAACATTTCCATATTGCCGGCAATAATGACTTCAACTTCTAATAATTGACAGTTGTTCTGAACAGAAATCGAGCCACAGAAAATTGAATCAAGTATTCAATGGCAAAATAATAATGACAACACAACATGTGTAAAGACATCTTATTCTGTGATTCAGCCTACTTAATACGCAATAATTCAAATTTCAAAAACAAACTTTATTTTTCATGATATCTGAATGAATCTGGGGTGCTGTATGATGTATGATATATTATATAATCTTAGAAAGCTAAGCCATTTCAAACTATTGTTTCCATAAGAAAAACCACAACTTTATTATATAGCTCAGCAAGGAAACCTCTTGGGAAAAAACAAAGTACGCTACTGGATTGCTATGAAAAAAGTGTCTGTATAATGTTTTCATTTCAACATCCTAGCACAAACAGAAACGGAGAAAATGACCATAAATGAAATCGCCAAAATTTCAATTTTGGCCTATAACTCGAAAACAAAAGAAGATAGAGGAATGCAGTTGCATTATCAGTTTCTCTAAAAAAGACCACCGTAACTTGTCAATCATTTTCCTCTATCTCTCACGGTTAAAAAGATGTGGTTCAGGTATCACCAATTTTACCCACCCTGTACAGTGTTGAAAAATATCTCGAGGTGATCGGTGGTCATATCGAACGCTCATCTTGAATTAAATTCTAATATTTACTGTTTTTCAATAATGTGCCTTAATTGTTGCAAGAATATCAGTGAGTACTCATTTTTACCACTATTATAGCACATGCGCTCATATTATTGTTGAATGTAGATTTCATAAATACCATAAAAAAATGAACTTTTCACATTCTCGTCACTTTGACACTGAAATTGGACCACCTGTATATGAAACTGAAAATTCGACAATTTGTATCAAGAAATTCCAGAGATGTACTCATTCAAAATGGGGAGAATTTCGAGTTTAATATTTTAATCAGTCAAATTCTTTGTATACCCTTTATAACAGTAGCGCTCTGTGAAGTGTTGTATTTTTGTCTCCATATCTTCGATTTCCAGGCTTTCTTCTATTAAAATCACACCATTTTCAAGTACCCCTTAAAATGACAGCAAAAAATAAAATTGAACACCACTGGCTAGTTTAACATGAAATATATGCCTTGAGGTTTAGAGTGTGAAAAGGAATACCAGTCTCTTCCGAAAAAATGTGTCTTTGTGTAATAGGAAGTTAAGAGGTACATAACAAATGCATACAACTCACTTTTTTTAAAGCTAGACAATCTCTACTATCTGTAGAACAAACTTCTCGAGTATCATCTAATTTACAAACTAAAAAGTGTCGAAGTGCTAGCCTGACATATATTCCTTGTTTTTTACACTAAATACCGGTAGCACGCGACTTCCATTTAGAAATATCAAGTTGACCTTGAGATAACCTTGAAGTCAAGGTTAAATTAAAATGCACTGCGCAAAAAAATTAACGCACATTCTGAAAATCTCAATTTTAGTGAAAGTTAACTCTACATTGACTTTATAACTTATTTTTTATGTTCTCTTGGGAAGGTTTTGAACAAAACAAGACACATTAAATGGAAGAAAAATTCAGGATTTCACCGAATCTTATGTGAAAGGAGAGAAATTAACAATTTTCAAAATACTGAAATGCTGATAAGTGATTTAATACTTGGTATTTCCACCCCTTGCGTTTATTACAGCTCGGCAACGATGGTTCATACTCAAAATGAGTGATCTTAAAATGTTCAGATCTAATCCTTCACAAATTTCTCCGAAGTGGATTCCTAAGTCATTAAGAGTAGCTGGATGATTTTCTGAACTCCTCAGCCTTCTATTGAGTTTGTCCCAAACCTGCTCAATCGGATTGAGATCTGGACTTATTGCTGGCGATTCCATTCGAGAGACTTCAACCTCTTCAAGGTAATCCTGAACGATGCGCGCACGATTGGGTCTGGCATTATCGTCCATAAAAATGAAATTTTCACCAATGTATAGGGCAAATGGCATTACATGCTCTTCAAGAATGTTCCTTATATACTTATCAGCATTCATAGCGCCATTATCAAAGACCACTAGGTCTGTGCGAGCAGTCAAAGATATTCCACCCCATACCATAATCGATCCTCCCCCGAAACCAGTAGTATTCAGGAAATTGCACTGAGCATATCTTTCATGTGGACATCTGTATACAAGGGAACACCCTCAGTTGTAGAATAAATTTGAGATTTCCATAATGTGCGTTAATTTTTTTGCTCAGTGTATGTTCATTTTCTTTTCCTCTCAATTTTTATTTGAAACAAATTTTTCTAAAGTACATAGTTTTAAAGATGATTGCCTGTCTCAAATTAAATGAAGCGCCCTCTATATATCAAGACTTTCACGCCAATATTGAAGGAGTTTCTTTTATTATTTTCATTTTATTTCCAGGTTGGACTCCTACCCAGTTCCACCATATCTTGGGATCACTTTTTCGTGTCGTTTTCTCAGTATTACGCCAGCCTGAGAGAGGAAGCTCCACCTGTAACAGACACCATTTATGGTCAGAAAGGATCTTATCATAGAGCAGTTTCTCCATTAGAAATAAAAGGTTTACAGGCTGTTCTCCTCCTCATAAGAACTGTCGCTGAACACGACGAATTCTCAAGATTAGCTTTGTGTGAACATCCTGGATGGGCACCATTAACTGTTCTTCTAGGATTGGTGGGCTGTTCTGTACCTATTCCTCTGAAGGCAGAGCTATTGTTAACTCTGGCAACGTTGTCGAAATCTCCAGAAAATGCTTCACAGATGTGGGAGAACTTAGAAGCTTCCCAAATACTTATTACGATACCCTCGATTTCAGGCTATACTCCTAGAGGTATCGAAACTGAATTAGAGGAGGTAGAATCAAGAGATGAGGAGTATCCGTTAACGAAAGCCTTCTTGAAATTATTGGACAGCTTGACCGATCTTGGTATTCCAAGAATGTTGGGAGCCGGTCCGAGAAAACCCGGTTTCACCCCTTACTTAACATTCATTGTCAATTCTGTATTTCTACGTTATCATACGAGATCGTACAAAGATCCTTCTGAAAAGTGGGAAGTGGCGATGCTTTGTTTGAAATTGTTCGAGAAGTTTTTGAAGCATTACGATCCACAGATTGCAGACATTTCACCCGATGACACCACCAAGGAATTCCATACGCCCCCTGGGTTCCACCTGATGATACAATTCAACAACAAAACTGAATTGTTGAATCTCATTCTCGATATAGTCCACGATGGGTGCAGCTTCTTCAGTCAGTTTGTTTCATTTCCTGGTGAGGAAATGCTCAAGCAATGCGTGCTGCACTGTTTGAATATTATCCACAGGGTTCTCCTACTGCAAGGATCATTTTCCAACATAGTAGCAGCTTCTTCCGAGCCTATATTGCTCACCGGAATGATGAAACTTCTGCTCACCATCAATAGACGAAGTGGCAAACCAGATCATTGCATCAACATTGCTAAATATGTCAACTGTCAATATCACCTGCCAGAGCATGCCAATAGTGCTATAAAGGTTCTTAGGTTGGTGTTAAGTTCACCAGTTGCGCATAGCCACTTCGTTAGTATGCTATTTTCAATGGAGGATGTGGCTAAAGATATCAAGTTTGGATTCATAGAATGTTTGGATGAAGCTCAAACCGAAGACAATGAACAATTGAATTTGAGTACTAAACTAGAGATCTTGAAACTACTAAAACAATGTGTTGTATTCAACGCTCCGAATTTCTCACATTACTTACTGGGATTTGATATCAAACAAGAAATATCGAAGTCGAATTTGTTATTACCAGGTGTAAATGATTATCCCAGGTCATGCTTGCATTCAATCTTCGTTTTATTCAACATCGCTGTCAGAGAATCGATTCCAGATCAATTATTAGAATCTATATATAACATGTTGCATATTTTATGTTCGAACGCTAAAACATCCGGTCCAGTGTTGAGATTCATAAAATCCAATGAGAATTTCTTCATAACCCATCTAAAATACAGTTATAAACATTTGAAGACGATGCAATCGCTGAGACAAGCATCGTGGTTGATGAAAACCGTTGCTATTGAGCTCAAAGTGTGCAGTACCAGCAAGCAAGTGAAATATCTCAAACAACTCTCCAATTTCTTGACAGGTTATCCATCTTATGATATTGGTGTATGTAATGATACATTTGCATTAATGTCGAAGCCTGCGTTATCAGATACTGGTCCGGCATTTGCCCCGATATCCTTTGACGAACCAGATTTTTTCATGTTGAACCTAACGGAACATTTTGAGGCTAAGGAACATGAAGCAGAAATGCCTAGTTGGGAAATCTTCAACAATTGTGTTTTAGAAAATTTGCTCAAGAGTTGTCAAACTGAAGGTACCCCTAAATTGATAAACATCAAGAAACTACACCAAATTCTAAACGATGAGCTGAAAAACTTCCAAGGAACTGCCATAATAGGGCAGATGCAGGCTATCAATCAAGAAATACCCAAAGTGCTTAAATACGCTTTGGAAGTGAATAAATGCAGAGAAGAAAGTGCTGCGGTGGTACAGTTTGTAGAAGCTTGGTGCCAAATAATTGATGTAATTGTTATATACATCCCGTTCGAAATATTATCTCCTATTGATAAGCAGTATTTGTGCATACAGTTGCTTGTTAAACTACTAAAAACTGTAACAGTAGTTGACATTGTCAGTGAAGCAAACAAACTATTATCAGGAACTATACTTCTGTTATTGAGTAACCTGCAGCAATGCCATGTACAAGAAAAAAAATTGAATAAAATGTCGATCAACTCGAAGAAAGATTTATATGTGATACAAGCAAATGCCGATACACTGAAAGAAATTTTAAGGCTGTTAATGAAGTGGATACTTGCATCGAATATCGTAAGTGAAAAGTTAAGGATAAATATTTATGCTTGTCTGATGATATTTCTTCAACTCACGCATATCGATCAAGAAAACGAGGGTTTATTCGTTCCAAATAGTTCATTCGTCAGTCGCCTAGACAGCTCCAAGTTGAACCTCACACAGCTCGACGATACCACAATAAATATGCCAACCGACGTCATCAATGATTTCGGAGAAAAACTCGTTGAAATTCTTTGTCATGACTGTATAAGTTCTCACGATATGTGCAAAGTCTTAGCGATGACTAGTTTGGGTCAGCTTGTACATCTCACAGGAAATATGAACTGGATAGCTTTCATGTCAGGAAGAGGTTATATAAAACACATCATTCAAAGTATCTTTGAAAGCGATAAGGAGTTATTGAATTTGTTGGAGCCTTCCTCCAACAACATGAAAGTTCTTTATGTCTACTCTGCCAAAATTGCGTTTTTGATTAAATTAGCTGGTAACAGGATGGGTGCTGAACTTTTATTAGAACATAACCTATTATCGTGTTTGAGTAACATGAAAGTATTTGGGCATCATCCTGAAATAAACAAGACTTGGGATTTCAAAGAAGATATCAGTCAGTTCACACCATCTTTAGAGGAGCAATATCTTCAAATATGGCTGCCAACGTTTGACCTTTGTAATGCTCTTCTTACGACTTTAGGCTGTGACAATAAGTCGGCTTTGGTCCAAATACTGTTTTATGTCCTCAGCCATATGGAAGTGGTTGAATTGGTGTTAAGATCGGGAAGTCCAGAATTATCTACGGTATCACTCAAAGAACTATCCTTGATTACTTCTGTTCTATCCAGAAGTGCGAATAACGAATTGATCAACATCATGGAGAATCCGGATTTAATCCAAAGTAATCGTGCCCAGTTGTATCGTCTACAGAAATTAATATTTGTTCTTTTACCTAAATTCATACTAACAGAATCGGTAATAAGGAACTTGATTCACAACACTTCTAACAGTATGCTCAACACCTACCAAACGTCTCAAAGGCTACTTTATGGAATGCAGGTTATCTGTAATTTATTATGTTATTGCCGAAGTATCGTAGCTAACCATGGAATCGATCATACTGGAGTTGGAGTAATTTTTGAACCAACTTTGAACACAGCAAATAATACCCAAAGTGCCTATGAACAGACCCCTTCGCTAGGTGTTATTGTGCAACATCTGATCAGTGCAGTGAACTATCATCATCAAGAGAAAGTCACGTTGGATAGACTTCACAGAAAAATCAAAGATATACCAGAAATGAGCTCGATGGATCTTCGAGAGTTCGTGAATGAGTCTCTCAAACTTCAAGACCTAACCTCAATCAGAGAACAAATCCTTGATTTCACAAGGGAAAAATTGGAGAATAAAGAACGGGAAATTAAATACTGCACTTTTATTATAGAACATGCACTTTATCTTACTTGGGTTCACCTGGATTATTACATGCTGAAGGCCATTCCGAGAGCAAGACACTTTGGGCCTATGCTTACAAGAAATGCAAGCAATTTAAATGGTAAGTGAAGAGATTTATAATCTACTCTTATGGGTGTGAAGTTGGCGCAGCCATGTGAAAAATCAGTAGATTGCAGGAAATTCCGCATACATGGCAACAGTGTGTTTGAAGTTGACCCAACACTGGATTTTCCAGAAAATTCTTATTGTGCTAGGTTTGTACTGTTGAAATTTTGTTATTTCATACAGTTCTAAGGATATTTTACAAAATATGTTGACAAACACGTGTTTCGTACAACAAATTTTCTGAATTATCTAACTGTAAGTAATGAAAGAAAAATTCCAACGGCATACGGCACCAAACAGCAAAATGCTCAATTGAGCATAACAAAAATTTTCTCGGAAATCCAAAAGTGCTGGGGCCAACTTCACACACACTGTTGCCAGGTATGCTGATTTTCCTGCAATCTACTGATTTTTCTTATTTTATCCATATGAGGGGAAAACTTGTTGATTTTTTCTGGAAATCTGACTGGCACAAGTTGGCACGATCGTATGTAACAATTTTTGTCAGAAAAAAAAGAAAGGGACTTTCTTCCATTTTCGTAATTTTCCGGAAAATCTGAAGAATATTCGAAAAAAAAGACAGTACAAATGTTGAACAAATTTTTCCATTCATTTATTCATTATTATTATTATTATTATTATTTGTGAGAAGAAAAAACGAAAATGCTGGCTATTTTTTTTGCAATTTCGATTTTTCGTGAAACTAGACAGACTTTCAGATAAAATTGAAAGGCACATCTTAGTACATGTTTAACACCATTTTTTTCAGTCATTGGAATCGAATTTTTCAAAAAGTGCTGAGCTGGTCTCATTTTTTGGTTTTTGAAATATCTTGAGAACCACATAAAGTTAAGAAAAAAATTCAACGGCACAAAGCAGCACAAACCTAGCACAATAAACAAATATTCAAAAATGCTGGGCCAACTTCACAAACATTCTAATCTTCATTAAATTTTATGTTCAAATTTTCATCAATTGAAATAATGAATTATTTTTTCTAGAATCGCTACCAACAGCTACTGAAGCTACTTGGAAAGTATCAACAGATGACATTAGCAATTTGAAACAAGGTCTTGTCTCAATTTTCAACGACAGCTTTACTAAACAGCTATTGGAAACACTTCAAGACCTTCCAGAATCCGATAAAGGTCTTGCAGAAGCATTATTGAGAAAAATCAAACGTCTCATCCAATTTGTCCCTGTGAAATGATGATGAAGATTTTAATATTTGAATAATTCAATTCAGGAAAATTGTTGCTGTTAATCAATTTATAATATTATCTGATAAGTTGCTCTATTCGAAGATCGGAAAAGAAGTGGATGTATTTTTTATTTCAACAAAGAGTTTTAATAAAAATGTGTTTAGTATTGTTCCCAATCGAGAGGAGATTTTCTGGTAATTTATTCTCTCAGAGTTATCAACTGGAGAATTCGTACTAGTTTATCTTCTACTTCAACTTTCTTTGGACCAAAGGATTCTTTCATTTAAAACTAAGGTTCTGTCGATTGTTCCACTAAATACCAAAGGACCAATAATGCATTTGGAAACCAATTCCAAGTGAAGATCCTGATATTATTGCAAAAAATATTTTCTAGCCTAGCGCTTGGTCATTTTCAGTTATATCAACGTAGATCAGCCCTTTGAAGAGTAGGTTTACTACCATCACTGCTTAGGGTCGCAATACAAGCAGAGAATGAATTACATCCTTGAAGGTTATAATGTTGCTTATACCATTGAGTATTTATACAGGGTTATTCACGAATATGGCTCTATGAAATATTGTTAGGAAAGACACAAGATTCAGGATTGAAATTCTAAAGGTCAGCTTCAAGTAAGAAGCCGACTTCTCGTATATTTTTTGAAGGTTCTAGGACTTCCGATTTTTCCGGAAGTGACATCAACTTTCGTTTTTCAAACGGGAAGACCCATTTTTTATTGCATAAATAGATTCTCAATTGAATTCTGAGTCTTTGTAATTCCAAAAGTTTGTATTTTCCCGAGAAAATTCTCTTTAAATGAGGAAATACGAAAAAAAATCTCAAAACTGAACTCTGTTGAAACACAGACAACTTCTAGGTTTTTTCATTAAAAATTCTCATTTTTGTGAATCTCAGAGAAAAACGGCTAATGCTTCTTTTCCGATAGCGTGATTTTCAGAATATGATACAGGAGGTCACAAATTTTTTGTCAAAGTTAGAAGTGACGTAACATCAAAAAATCATTTTTTTCAAATTGGAACCCCATTTTTGCGAAGTATTTTCGAAATCTTCGTCAATAAATAATAGGAGCATACGTCCGAGACTTTTATCTCAAAATGAATATTTTTCGAGATATTCAGGAAAAACGATTCAATTTTCAATCTCATTCCGAATGTGTTTTTTACTGGAAAATAATTAGCGGTCAGGTGAAATTTTGGAAATCTCCAGTACGATTTTTTGATGTTTCGTCACTTCTAAGTTTGACAAAGAATTTGTGAAAAAGAAGCTACAGCCTTTCTTCTCGGAGATTCTCAAAAATGAGAATTTTTAATGCAAAAACCTCGAAGTTGTCTGAATTTCAACAGAGTTCAATTTTGAGATTTTTTTTTCGTATTTCCTCATTTAAAGAGAATTTTCTCGGGAAAATTAAAACTTTTGGAATCAAGAAGACTCAGAATTCAATGGAGAATCTATTTATGCAATAAAAATGGGTCTTCCTGTTTGAAAAACGAAAGTTGATGTCACTTCCGGAA